>CM026426.1:56665374-56932088 GCA_014871385.1 Ceratodon purpureus | reverse complement strand
TTTTTTTTCCCCCTTCGTGAACACTACGCTTTTATTAAATTCCTTCTCTCATTTCGTTTGTTCATTTTTATAATTCCACCTCTCCTCTATCCTCCCGCCTTATTTTTATTCAATAGTCCTACGCTCTTTAATTCTTTTTTTTTTTTTTTTCCCCTTCGTTATACACTACGCTTTTATTTAATTCCTTCTCTCATTCTGTTGTTCATTTTTTATAATTCCACCTCTCCCCTATCCTCCCGCCTTATTTTTATTCAATACTCCTACGCTCCTTAATTCTTTTTTTTTTTTTTTTTTTCCCTCTTCGTTGAACACTACGCTTTTATTTAATTCCTTCTCTCATTTCGTTTGTTCATTTTTATAATTCCACCTCTCCCCAATCCTCCCGCCTTATTTTATTCAATACTCCTACGCTCTTTAATCCTTTTTTTTTTTTTTTTTTTAAATTTTTTCCCCGTCGTTGAACACTACGCTTTTATTTAATTCCTTCTCTCATTTCGTTTGTTCATTTTTATAATTCCACCTCTCCCCTATCCTCCCGCCTTATATTTATTCAATACTCCTACGCTCTTTAATTCTTTTTTTTTTTTTTTTTTTTTTCCCTTCGTTGATCACTATGCTTTTATTTAATTCCTTTTCTCATTTTGTTTGTTCATTTTTATAATTCCACCTCTCCCCTATCCTCCCGCCTTATTTTTATTCAATACTCCTACGCTCTTAATTCTTTTCTTTTTTTTTTCCCCCTTCGTTATACACTACGCTTTTATTTAATTCCTTCTCTCATTTCGTTTGTTCATTTTTATAATTCCACCTCTCTCCTATCCTCCCGCCTTATTTTTATTCAATACTCCTACGCTCTTTAATCCTTTTTTTTTTTTTTTTTTTTATTTTTCCCCGTCGTTGAACACTACGCTTTTATTTAATTCCTTCTCTCATTTCGTTTGTTCATTTTTATAATTCCACCTCTCCCCTATCCTCCCGCCTTATATTTATTCAATACTCCTACGCTCTTTAATTCTTTTTTTTTTTTTTTTTTTTTTTCCCTTCGTTGAACACTACGCTTTTATTTAATTCTTTTTCTCATTTCGTTTGTTCATTTTTATAATTCCACCTCTCCCCTATCCTCCCGCCTTATTTTTATTCAATAGTCCTACGCTCTTTAATTCTTTTTTTTTTTTTTTTTTCCCCTTCGTTGAACACTACGCTTTTATTTAATTCCTTCTCTCATTTCGTTTGTTCATTTTTATAATTCCTCCTCTCCCCTATCCTCCCGCCTTATTTTTATTCAATACTCCTACGCTCTTAATCCTTTTTTTTTTTTTTTTTTAAATTTTTCCCCGTCGTTGAACACTACGCTTTTATTTAATTCCTTCTCTCATTTCGTTTGTTCATTTTTATAATTCCACCTCTCCCCTATCCTCCCGCCTTATATTTATTCAATACTCCTACGCTCTTTAATTCTTTTTTTTTTTTTTTTTTTTTTTTCCCTTCGTTGATCACTATGCTTTTATTTAATTCCTTTTCTCATTTTGTTTGTTCATTTTTATAATTCCACCTCTCCCCTATCCTCCCGCCTTATTTTTATTCAATACTCCTACGCTCTTTAATTCTTTTCTTTTTTTTTTCCCCCTTCGTTATACACTACGCTTTTATTTAATTCCTTCTCTCATTTCGTTTGTTCATTTTTATAATTCCACCTCTCTCCTATCCTCCCGCCTTATTTTTATTCAATACTCCTACGCTCTTTAATCCTTTTTTTTTTTTTTTTTTTTATTTTTCCCCGTCGTTGAACACTACGCTTTTATTTAATTCCTTCTCTCATTTCGTTTGTTCATTTTTATAATTCCACCTCTCCCCTATCCTCCCGCCTTATATTTATTCAATACTCCTACGCTCTTTAATTCTTTTTTTTTTTTTTTTTTTTTCCCTTCGTTGAACACTACGCTTTTATTTAATTCTTTTTCTCATTTCGTTTGTTCATTTTTATAATTCCACCTCTCCCCTATCCTCCCGCCTTATTTTTATTCAATAGTCCTACGCTCTTTAATTCTTTTTTTTTTTTTTTTTCCCCTTCGTTGAACACTACGCTTTTATTTAATTCCTTCTCTCATTTAGTTTGTTCATTTTTATAATTCCTCCTCTCCCCTATCCTCCCGCCTTATTTTTATTCAATACTCCTACGCTCCTTAATTCTTTTTTTTTTTTTTTTTTTTTTTTCCCCCTTCGTTGAACACCACGCTTTTATTTAATTCCTTCTCTCATTTCGTTTGTTCATTTTTATAATTCCACCTCTCTCTTATCCTCCCGCCTTATTTTTATTCAATACTCCTACGCTCTTTAATCCTTTTTTTTTTTTTTTTTTTTTTTCCCCCTTCGTTGAACACTACGCTTTTATTTAATTTCTTCTCTCATTTCGTTTGTTCATTTTTATAATTCCACCTCTCCCCTATCCTCCCGCCTTATATTTATTCAATACTCCTACGCTCTTTAATTCTTTTTTTTTTTTTTTTTTTTTTTCCCTTCGTTGAACACTACGCTTTTATTTAATTCCTTCTCTCATTTCGTTTGTTCATTTTTATAATTCCACCTCTCCCCTATCCTCCCGCCTTATTTTTATTCAATAGTCCTACGCTCTTTAATTCTTTTTTTTTTTTTTTTTTCCCCTTCGTTGAACACTACGCTTTTATTTAATTCCTTCTCTCATTTCGTTTGTTCATTTTTATAATTCCACCTCTCGTCTATCCTCCGGCCTTATTTTTATTCAATAGTCCTACGCTCTTTAATTCTTTTTTTTTTTTTTTTTTTTCCCCCTTCGTTGAACACTACGCTTTTATTAAATTCCTTCTCTCATTTCGTTTGTTCATTTTTATAATTCCACCTCTCCTCTATCCTTCCGCCTTATTTTTATTCAATAGTCCTACGCTCTTTAATTCTTTTTTTTTTTTTTTCCCCTTCGTTATACACTACGCTTTTATTTAATTCCTTCTCTCATTCTGTTGTTCATTTTTATAATTCCACCTCTCCCCTATCCTCCCGCCTTATTTTTATTCAATACTCCTACGCTCCTTAATTCTTTTTTTTTTTTTTTTTCCCTCTTCGTTGAACACTACGCTTTTATTTAATTCCTTCTCTCATTTCGTTTGTTCATTTTTATAATTCCACCTCTCTCTTATCCTCCCGCCTTATTTTTATTCAATACTCCTACGCTCTTTAATCCTTTTTTTTTTTTTTTTTTAAATTTTTCCCCGTCGTTGAACACTACGCTTTTATTTAATTCCTTCTCTCATTTCGTTTGTTCATTTTTATAATTCCACCTCTCCCCTATCCTCCCGCCTTATATTTATTCAATACTCCTACGCTCTTTAATTCTTTTTTTTTTTTTTTTTTTTTTCCCTTCGTTGAACACTACGCTTTTATTTAATTCTTTTTCTCATTTCGTTTGTTCATTTTTATAATTCCAGCTCTCCCCTATCCTCCCGCCTTATTTTTATTCAATAGTCCTACGCTCTTTAATTCTTTTTTTTTTTTTTTTTTTCCCCTTCGTTGAACACTACGCTTTTATTTAATTCCTTCTCTCATTTCGTTTGTTCATTTTTATAATTCCACCTCTCGTCTATCCTCCCGCCTTATTTTTATTCAATAGTCCTACGCTCTTTAATTCTTTTTTTTTTTTTTTTTTTTTCCCCCTTCGTTGAACACTACGCTTTTATTAAATTCCTTCTCTCATTTCGTTTGTTCATTTTTATAATTCCACCTCTCCTCTATCCTCCCGCCTTATTTTTATTCAATAGTCCTACGCTCTTTAATTCTTTTTTTGTTTTTTTCCCCCTTCGTTATACACTACGCTTTTATTTAATTCCTTCTCTCATTTCGTTTGTTCATTTTTATAATTCCACCTCTCTCCTATCCTCCCGCCTTATTTTTATTCAATACTCCTACGCTCTTTAATTCTTTTTTTTTTTTTTTTTTTTCCCCGTCGTTGAACACTACGCTTTTATTTAAATTCTTCTCTCATTTCGTTTGTTCATTTTTATAATTCCACCTCTCCCCTATCCTCCCGCCTTATTTTTATTCAATACTCCTACGCTCTTTAATTCTTTTTTTTTTTTTTTCCCCCTTCGTTGAACACTACGCTTTTATTTAATTTCTTCTCTCATTTCGTTTGTTCATTTTTATAATTCCACCTCTCCTCTATCCTCCCGCTTTATTTTTATTCAATAGTCCTATGCTCTTTAATTCTTTTTTTTTTTTTTTTTTTTTTTCCCCTTCGTTGAACACTACGCTTTTATTTAATTCCTTCTCTCATTTCGTTTGTTCATTTTTATAATTCCACCTCTCCCCCATCCTCCCGCCTTATTTTTATTCAATACTCCTATGGTCTTTAATTTTTTTTTTAATATTTTTCTTCATTTTATAAATTCGAATGCCTATTCGTTTACTTTTTTTTTTTTTTTTTTTTTTTTTTTTTTTTTTTTTTTTTTCTTTTTTCTTTTGGGTACTCCAATCTCCCATACTAATGTATGGTATTTCAGTGTAGTCCATTCTCTCTCTTAAGCTTTATTTTTTATTTTTTTCGAACTTACGACTTTTAAGCTGCATTGCGCGCGCCTTGTTGGATCGCGCGCGTCCGAGGGCGCCTGCAGGCGCCCGCGCGATCGCGTCGGCAGTCGACCCATTGAACCTGCCCACGCGTGCGCGCGCACACGCGCGACCGCGCCCGCAAGTACGCGCGCGCGTCTGCTTATTCGACGCGCGCGCGCGACCTCCCCGACCTGCGCTCGCCCTGCTCGCACCCACCCGTCCGCGCGCGCCTGCTCGCGCCCCACGCCGCCTGCGCGCGCGCTCGGGGTTTCAACTGGATTAACGTAGTAACTAGTAAAATTTATCCCATATTTTAAGTTAACACTGCCCGAGGTTAGCTTAAAACGACTTACCTTCCAGTGGGAGGGCAGTAACATGAAGGGCGAGATGACAGCCTGCTCCAGTTCTTAGACATGTGTGAATGGGGTGGGTAGTCCTCTCGCACTCTCATGTTTCTCAATCTTTTCACTTAAATAGGATTCCTTTTTATGTAGATGTGCACGTGTATGTAGTTTACACACTTTAATTTATTTAAATTTTATTCATTTTTCCCTCTCGTTGTTACTTCTTCTTATTGAATTGAGGTGGCCAAATCGATCTCGGCCGTTCGATCGTGCCCGCACCCGACCGCACGTGCGCGCCCGCGCCGGCATTCGCCCGCCGCTCTCCGCCCGCGCCCGCCCGCTTCGCGATGCAGCGCTCGCGCCCGCATGCGCCCGCCCCCGCCCCTCTTCCACCGCGCGCGCTATCCGCCACGCGGCCTGCAATCGCGCGCATCCACCTGCGCCCGCCCGTTCGCGTCGGAGCGCGCCCAATCTTCTGGTGCGCGCGCGCCCGTTCGGTCGCGCCCGTCCGGACAGTACTCGCCCGGTCAAGGGCGGCAGTATATAAACTGCCCCCTTGATTTGACATCCACCTTACCTCCTTGCGTGCTTCATGTCCTGGGTCTCCTTGAGGGCTCCTTGCTTGAAACTGTTAGCTTGGGGAGACACATGGTTTGGGTGGAGGGAATGTAAAAATTCTTCTCTCCATAAATCAATGTGTCAAGCACTTTTCAGACACACTAAGTTATTCAGATAATAATCTTTTGGTACTACTGGTCCTATTAGTCCCGATACTTCCCTAATCATTCACTATGGATCCGGTTGAAGCGGTTGAACCGGTTGAAGTGGTTGCTCCGGCTAGAGCCATTCCGAGACTCGGTACGAGAGAGTGGGCACCATGGTTTACGGTCAAGCTCCAGGAAGGGTCACTGACACATAAGGTAGCCCAATGTGTGTATTGCAGGACCAAGTTTTTGTACGTGAAGTCTAGGTGCTTTCAGCATTATGGTTGGGACCAGTCCAATCTCTCGAGGGTTTGCCAAAAGGCACCTACCGTAGTGAAGAGGAAGTTTCAGTTTTGCGCTGGAAAGATTCCCGGCCCTTTGACACAGGAGGAGATGGATGGTATGAGGCCAACGTTCCCCGCGTCAGTTCAACGTGGAACATCCAGTGCTTCCACACACGGCACTCTGTACGGTGGATCCGAACCCTCGTATAATGATACCGAAGAGGACCGAAATGTCTCCAGTGTTGCACCTAGTAGGGCCGGTTCGAATACCACTAGGAACTTGCGGCAACAGGACATGAGTGAAGCACTCCAGATTGCCAAGCGGAAGGAGCTGGACATGTTGTGGTCATCCTTCTTTTACGAAGCCAACGTCGCATTCAACGTGGCCAAGCACCCAGCATTTATTAAGGCGGTGAGCACAACCGCGGCTGCCGGATTTAACTACGGTCCTCCTTTCTATGACGCGATGCGAACAACGCACATCAAGGAAAAAAAGAAGTTGATCAAGGCAAAGATTGATGAACGTACGAAAACCTCGACCGAGTTATACGGGGCTACCATATGCTCCGATGGTTGGGATAATGTGAATCGCCGACCGTTGATGAATGTCATGCTAGTATGTCCGGCAGGCGATGTATTTCTTGGCTCTGTTGATACGACTGGCGAGAAGAAGTCAATGGGATATATTGCCGGGGAGATGAAGAAATATATTCGAGAAATTGGCCCTCAGAATGTTGTCCAGATTTGCACGGACAATGCAGCCAACATGCTTGGCGCCATGGATAATATCCTAGAGGAGTTTCCTCACATGTACAAGCAGGGCTGTTGTGCCCATATTCTAGATCTTCTTATGGAGGACTGGGGCAAGGAAGTCTTTGTGAAGGATTTGGTCGCCAAGGCTAAACACGTGTGTCATTACATTCGGAGACATCATGTTCCCATGGCCCTTTTCCGCAAATTTGAACCGAAGTTGTCCTTGGTGGTTCCCGCTGAAATCAGACGGGCTCCCGACCGCGAGCAAAATTACTGTCTTCACAGTTTACTACTGTTTACCATGGGTGGCGCCCGTCGTCGTGTCCGCGCGCGTCTTTGCGCATCTTCGCGCCTGTCATATGTGGTTGATCGCGCCCGTCGTCAGTCTCACGCGCGCATAGTGATCGCGCCCGATTACCCTCGCCCGATCACGGTCGCGCGCGCCCGTAGCTTAGGATGAACGTGCTCGCGCCCGTACGAGCCTGCGCGCGCCCAACCTGCTCGCGCCCACACTATCGGCCCCGTGAGTATAAATTGCCACCCTCCTCCACTGATTCGCACCCCCCCCCCCCACTTTGTGCATTTTGCCTTCAACAGCCCGAGGGTAGCTGATTGCTTAGTGTTACAGTGGGTTTCTCAACAATCGCTGTACCGTCCAACATGAATTCCAACGCCTGCAATTGCCAACAAATCAAGTCGTACATGAGTGAAACGAATTGTGCCACCCCACCAGGCACTGCATAGCGAACGGACACTGTAATTTGGTCAATGTTGGAGCGACTCCGTCAACTGATTGAGTTCTTCGAGGATTGGATCTCTCGCCGTGACAAATTGGTGGCCTACGCAGAGAATGGACGCCCTCTGCCTCCAACCACTGAAGAGCAGTTGGCAACCCAAGCGACTGTCGAAGAACTTGACTGTGAGATTGGCGATCTCATCAAAGAACTGAAGAAGGAGATGGCAATACTTTGTATCCCCAATATTGTCTCTAGTGCTCAAACGAACCATTTAGAGACGCACTTGAAAGACCTAGAGGACCGGTACCTAGAGTGCATGGCACTGTAATCGACATTACAATGAAGTGATACATTTTCAAAATAAATAAAGTATTTTTTTTTAACTCTAAATTTGCAAGTTCTCTTTGGTTCCTCTGATTTTTAACAGTTTTCTAGTTTGTGGTGGCGCCGGTCCTGGACTAGTGCTCGCGCTCGTCCATCCAGCGTTGGCGCCCGACGGTCGCGCCCGTGCAAATCGAATCGCGCCCGACGGTCGCGCCCGTGCAAATCGGATCGCGCCCGACTAATATCCGCGCGCCCGCATCGACGTCCGCGTGCACGCTTCTTCGGTACCCGGACGACGCTCGTGTGCGCCCGACGAAGACCGGGTCGCTACCCGCTCGCGCGCAGTAAAACCCGCTCGCGCCCGTCATATACCCGCCACTGAAGCGCTCGCGCCCTTTGATATTCGGGCGTGCGCGGACGGATACACGGCCGAAACCCTGCCGTCGGTGCCCGCGCGCGCCCGTCGGGTTTCCGCTCGCGCCCGTAGCAGGTTGTTCGCGCCCGTTCCCTGGCGCCCGTGAGTATAAAAGGGCGATTTCCCACCTCATTTTGCACTCCCCCCCCCCCTTTGAGCACCTTGCCTTCAACAGCCCCTGGGTAGCTGATTGTGAGGTACTCAGGTGGGTCCCAGCACTCTGACACGTGTCTTTGTTTTTTTTCTCCAGAACTCTATGGTGTCTGTGTATTACATTTGAGAATTTCGTAAATGTTTATAATTTGTAAATGTGATTGAGGTTCTGGGGTAGTCGTAGGCTTTTAATTTTGCACTTTTGGAAGACTTCGAAGAACGATCTACCTCGAGCAGATATAGAACGGCAAGATCCAAATCAGCCCACGGCGGCAGAACAGAGGAAAAAGCAAAAAGATGCGGGACGGGCCAGGCATGGAAACCTCCAACATAAGAGGGTCCACGTCTTATTGAATCCAGCAAAGCTGGCATTCAGAGGGTGGGAAGCTGCACCGCAACCGTGGACTCTAGCAACGTGTGAACAATTCATTGAATGGTGCCACATTGGGAAGTTATTCCCGTTGCACCGTCATAAAAACAATCGTACTTCAAACAAGGCGAACATGAAATATTGCAAGAACCGTCAGTTCGGGAGGCGATGTTTGGAGGTGTGGCAGCTTCTATACAACCAGGCGATGAACGATAGAAATGAGGTTCCGCTCTTTATTTGTAGAATGGTATATGCCGAGGTAGTGCTTCATAGGCAGGTGGATTGGAGGACCATACGGTTGACTCCTAGCGTCCAACGGCGTCCACAAAAGATGGCGATACCTACAGGGGTCCTAAGATTTCGAGGTGTGGACTGGGCATACTTGGATGATCCTGAGGATCATGCGCCTGTTGAATGGAGTGACTCAGGGGAGGATAATGATTCTGATGGTACGGTAGACCGTCCCCCTCAGTCACAAACAAGAGCAGCGACTAGTGCTAGAATCACACGGTTAAAAAAGAAGGATCCTGAGCTAGCTGCCTGTTTGTCGACGAGGAATCGTGCACCGCCTGCAAATCCTACTGGACCGGGTATTCCTCATCAGGCTCCTCCAGCAATCGTCGGGGGCCCGAGCAATGTTGATGTTGCTCCTCCTATATTAGTTCCACAGATTGCGGGCCCGAGCAATGTTGACGTAGCTCCTCATGTATTGAATCCACAGATTGCGGGCCCGAGTGATGTAATGGAAGATGATGACACTGGGTTTGCAGATGAGTTGGAGGCTACAATAGCCGCCGCTGATGCCCGGGGCCCGCAAGCCGATGCATTGCAGAAGGAGCTGAAAGGAAAAAATGCAATAATTTCTGAGATGGAGAAGACTATCCAGAACTTGTACGAAGAAGCTGATAGGATGAATGAGATTATACGGAAGTACAATGAAGAGATTTCGCAACTTCGATCTGCGAGGACTCTGACTTACGTACCCGAGGCAAGCCAAGCTCCAATCCCTGGTAGCCCTGGAATGAACGAGGAAGACGTGAATGCCATCATTGAATCGGCCACGCACGGTCTCCTGGAAGATAACCCGGTCCGAGTTCCCCGTAAGCCAATCATTCCATTCGCGTCATCAAGTCAAGTGATGCACCCCCCCCCAGCGGCAAATCATGTTCGTGGATTCTCAAGAGACGGAGGACTCTTTGGGATTTCAACAGCCATCGGTACCCACTGTCTCCGAATTGCAAGCTACCAACGGGATGCTCAGAAAGTATCTGATCGAGATGAGCAGACAGTACTACCAATGGAAGATTGCATGCATCATGAACGTCGACCGTCACAGACAGATGCACGATGAGTTCAAGAGGATTGACCGCGACTACCTCCAGCTTAACTCCAAGAGAGATTTCGGACTTACCTCGTGGGCAGATCCAGATGAAATGTTCCCTGACAACATACCGATGATTGGTAAAGCAATAGATTGGACGCAGTTGGAGTGGGAGTACAAGACCGCCATATCCAATGAGAAGATCCCTAAAAATACAAAGCCAAGATTGCTCTGGCCCAATCCACAGAAGTATGTGTTGGATGGAACCGAGTGTCCAGTTTGTTGCAATCTATTTGGGCCAGAGGGGGCCTGGTCATTGGGATCCTGTCAATGCATGTATCATCCACAATGCTTGATTTCCCATGCCTTGATACGTCGGCGGTGTGCAGTATGTAAGGCCCCCTTACACAAGCGTTTTTATGAGCAATTCGGCCTAGTGAATTGGATGCCACCGCATTGGGAGCAAAATAAGGAAAATACTCCTGACTTTCCGGACAAGTGGGGTGAAGACTTGATTTGGAATTGGCTTATGGGAATGCACCAGTCCTATGTTAAACAAATGAGCGATCAGTGGAGGTGGGACCAGAAACCTGCGGAGATTGTACGGATCTGCCACGAACTCATCAAGGGCGGGACGGAGGAGGAACTCGAGGGAAGGAGGAATTTCTTCTACCAAGTGCTACATGGGCACTGGGATATTCAAACTCGTACATTCCAGTACGGCCGCCATCCTCTTGGATTTAAGTGGAATTCCAAAGGGAACTTGGTTGCGGATCAGATCAAGGAGTTGCACGACATGACTGCAGAGGATTTCCGGATCGCTGAGGAAGTACAAACCGCGGAATCTGAATGGGATATATTGTTCAAGACTCAAGCCGTGGATTTCCTATGTGCGGAAGTGGCTCCGGATGTCGTAACAGTGCTCCGTCGGATGCGCAACAACAACTTCATGGAAGCAATGCTTGGAAGAGATGGCATAGCGAAGAGAACCCGTTCTGCCAAGCGGAAACTCATCGCCAACGATGGGGCAGAAAGTAGTGCAGCCGGTAGCTCTCGTGCTCGACACGATGAGGGTGGATCGAGTTCCTCTGCACCGGGCACGTGACGTTGTGGAGATCCATGAGTGAAGACCACGTTCTATAAAAAGATATCGGAATATAAATACATGTAGAAGGCATAGGGGTATGGATAGGTTTAGGATTACATTCACATGTTTAATGTTTGTTAAACTCAAACAATGGATGATAATTTTCTTTTGTAAATCATTGTTGTGGTTCTCAAGACGCTTTTATTCTCCCTACATAATACATTGGCCTCCCTTTTTTTGATTGCCAATCATGTTATTCATTCCGCCCGTTGTCTCATCTCCTACCATCGTATGATAAGTGTATAAATATCTCTGTTGCACACCAAAATGTTTAATATGGTCTGTGGATTTAAGTCACGGTAAGAAAACTTAAGTTATTATAAGTGTATTTAACTTATGGACTGAATTTTATGTTACGTGGATTTGAACTCTGAACCCGCCCGCATGCACGCGCGCGTTTGCGCGCGCCCGTAGTGTGTGTACCCGCGCGCGCGCAAACCTGCCCTCAGCGAGAGTAAACCCAGGATTGCGCCCGTACGCGCGCGCGCGAACTGCTCGCGCCCGTCCCACCAACAGCGCGCGAACGGATACCGAAATGTGGAACACCCGACGGTGTCTCCGTTGTTCCGCTCGCGCCCAATTTTGCAAGCGCCCGATTTCGCTCGCGCCCGACATTGCACGGGCGCGAGCACTGCAACTTTATCATGGAACTAATTTTTCTCCCCAAACTCCCTTTTTCCATTTGCACGCGCCCGTACCCACGCGCGCATCCTGATCGCAATCGTTGAACCAACCGCGCGCGGACGGATACTGAATTGTGGAAATCATTCTCCCCCCACAATGTCTCTCGCATTCCGCTCGCGCCCGATTTTGCATGCGCCCAATTGCTCGCGCCCGTCAATACTCGCGCGCGGGCACTGCAACCGTATCATTGAACTTATTTCTCTCCCCGAACTCCCTCTTTCCATTTGCACGCGCTCGCGCCCGCACGCGCTCGCGCCCATCAGTGCGGGCGCCCGTTTTGCACGCGCCCGAGCACTTCAACAACATCACTCAAATAATTTTTATAATTCCACCACTCTCCCATCCTATCGTCCCAGTGAACCTGCCCACGCGCGCGCGCGCCCACGGCCTCACGTACGCGTGCGCGCCCAACTGCGCGCGCCCTGCTCGCGCCCAACCGTCCGCGCACGAGTGTTCGCAATCGTCTCCAACTACGCCCCGTGCGCGCGCGCGCACGAGCTCCGCCACGCGCGCCTGCAATCACGCGCACCCACCTGCGCCCGCCCGTTCGCGTCAGAGCGGGCCCCTCCCCATCTACAACGCGTGCGCGCGCGCTCGTGGTTTTAATTGGATTAAAGCAGTAACTAGTATAATTTATCCCATATTTTAAGTTAACACTGCCCGAGGTTAGCTTAAAACGACTTACCTTCCACTAGGAGGGCAGAAACATGAGGGGCGAAATGCCAACCTGCTCTAGTTCTTAGACATGTGTGAATGGAGTGGTTTGTCCTTTCGCACTGTCATGTTTCTCAATTTTTTTACTAAAATAGGGTTCCTTTTTATGTAGATGTGCACGTGTATGTAGTTCACACACTTTAATTTATTTAAATTTTATTCATTTTTCCCTCTCGTTGTTACTTCTTCTTATTGAATTGAGGTGGCCAAATCGATCTCGGCCGTTCGATTGCGCCCGCACCCAACCGCCCGTGCGCGCCCACGCCTGCATTCACCCGCCGCTCTCCGCCCGCGCCCGCCCGCTTCGCGCTCCAACGCACGCGCCCGCCCTCGCCAGTCTTCCCACCGCGCACGCTATCCGCCACGCGGCCTGCAATCGCGCGCACCCACCTGCGCCCGCCCGTTCGCGTCGGAGCGCGCCCAATCTTCTGGTGCGCGCGCGCCCGTTCGGTCGCGCCCGTCCGGACAGTACTCGCCCGGTCGAGGGTGGCAGTATATAAACTGCCCCCTTGATTTGACATCCACCTTACCTCCTTGCGTGCTTCATGTCCTGGGTCTCCTTGAGGGCTCCTTCTTGAAACTGTTAGCTTGGGGAGACACTTGGTTTGGGTGGGGGGAATGTAAAAATTCTTCTCTCCATAAATGAATGTGTCAAGCACTTTTCAGACACACTAAGTTATTCAGATAATAATCTTTTGGTACTACTGGTCCTATTAGTCCCGATACTTCCCTAATCATTCACTATGGATCCGGTTGAAGCGGTTGAACCGGTTGAAGTGGTTGCTCCGGCTAGAGCCATTCCGAGACTCGGTACGAGAGAGTGGGCACCATGGTTTACGGTCAAGCTCCAGGAAGGGTCACTGACACATAAGGTAGCCCAATGTGTGTATTGCAGGACCAAGTTTTTGTACGTGAAGTCTAGGTGCTTTCAGCATTATGGTTGGGACCAGTCCAATCTCTCGAGGGTTTGCCAAAAGGCACCTACCGTAGTGAAGAGGAAGTTTCAGTTTTGCGCTGGAAAGATTCCCGGCCCTTTGACACAGGAGGAGATGGATGGTATGAGGCCAACGTTCCCCGCGTCAGTTCAACGTGGAACATCCAGTGCTTCCACACACGGCACTCTGTACGGTGGATCCGAACCCTCGTATAATGATACCGAAGAGGACCGAAATGTCTCCAGTGTTGCACCTAGTAGGGCCGGTTCGAATACCACTAGGAACTTGCGGCAACAGGACATGAGTGAAGCACTCCAGATTGCCAAGCGGAAGGAGCTGGACATGTTGTGGTCATCCTTCTTTTACGAAGCCAACGTCGCATTCAACGTGGCCAAGCACCCAGCATTTATTAAGGCGGTGAGCACAACCGCGGCTGCCGGATTTAACTACGGTCCTCCTTTCTATGACGCGATGCGAACAACGCACATCAAGGAAAAAAAGAAGTTGATCAAGGCAAAGATTGATGAACGTACGAAAACCTCGACCGAGTTATACGGGGCTACCATATGCTCCGATGGTTGGGATAATGTGAATCGCCGACCGTTGATGAATGTCATGCTAGTATGTCCGGCAGGCGATGTATTTCTTGGCTCTGTTGATACGACTGGCGAGAAGAAGTCAATGGGATATATTGCCGGGGAGATGAAGAAATATATTCGAGAAATTGGCCCTCAGAATGTTGTCCAGATTTGCACGGACAATGCAGCCAACATGCTTGGCGCCATGGATAATATCCTAGAGGAGTTTCCTCACATGTACAAGCAGGGCTGTTGTGCCCATATTCTAGATCTTCTTATGGAGGACTGGGGCAAGGAAGTCTTTGTGAAGGATTTGGTCGCCAAGGCTAAACACGTGTGTCATTACATTCGGAGACATCATGTTCCCATGGCCCTTTTCCGCAAATTTGAACCGAAGTTGTCCTTGGTGGTTCCCGCTGAAACCAGATTCGCTTGTAATTATCTGATGATAGCGCGCCTTATGGAGGTTAAATTTGCTTTGGAGCAAGTGGTCATGGCAGCGGAGTGGTTCGATAATGTCGACGGTTTATTCAACCAAACCGAGGGGGTGCGTAATCATGCAAGCGCAAGCGTAGTGCGTCAAACAATTCGTGATGATGGGTTTTGGCATCAGTGTGACAACTTCACGCACCTAGTGAAACCAGCCCTGGTAGCTCTCAGAACCTTTGATGGAAGCCAGCCGGCAATGGGCAAGGCATGGATTACAATGAGCAACCTAAAGGATCACGTGTACAATCTCCGAGGATCCCCTTGCTTTTTCCCACCTGTCATGGCAACAAGGATGGAGATGCGGTTCGACCGTAGATGGGACATGATGCATACCGATCTTCATTATGCCGCGGCGCTCTTGAACCCTTGGGTTAGAACGCATAAGGGCTTACAAGTCATAGGAGAAGCGAAGGCGGCTCTCAATCGGGTGTTTCGTCAGGTGGGTGGCCAAATCGGAATTCCATTTGCCGTTCTTATGAAAGAGATGATCGAGTTCGACGAGGGACGTGGCCCTTACAGCCCCGAAGTGACCATCGATATCAGAGGTTTGAATCTGGAACCCCATCAATGGTGGCAGAGGATTGGAGGGGGGCCCTTGGCAGTCATTGCGAAGCGCATTTTATCTCAGGTCTGCTCCGCCTCATCGTGTGAACGGAATTGGAGCATGTATTCGTTTGTCCACAACAAGGTACGCAACCGCCTGGGGTTGGAGAAGTCTGAGGCCTTGGTGTACATTTATACGAATAGCAGACTCCTCCGCGAACGCCCAAAGCCCAACCCCCTCAGATGGTACGAGAACAATGCATGGTCAGAGGAGTCAGATCCGGAGAGAGATCCAAGCAAAGAGGAAGGAGATGACGATGATCATTACATACCAGTTGACCACGAAGGCAGTGGGGATGATGATGTCTGGGGACATGATAACGTCGACGTTAACACGAATGGGCAAAACGACGGTAATGGCAACGGGCGCGGTGACGCTAACCGCAACAATCCGCGTGACCGCAACAACCACGATGATAACGGTGATGCGTACGACTTCAACAATGAACCAGAATATAACCAGGGAAACCCGGACATGAACATCTATGGAGACGAATTACCCACACTCCCGGTATTTGATGAAGCGGCTAATGCAGAAGGAAGAGACGCACGTGACGAAAGAGATGCTATTCCAGTCCAAATCAATCCCAAGAACAATGACGGGGTTGCAGATGATTCATCCAGCGAGGACCATCTTGGCAACGATATCCATGCTGGCGATGATGATGAGGACAGTGACGAAGGGGGTGATGGAAGTCATGGACGGGCTGTAGATGGACCTCATTGGACCGGCCTCGTTAGTGGGGAGGGCAACTGGGGAACCGTACCGGCACAAGGCGACTCAAGCTTGCTTCAAGAGATTCCTCCTGCTCACGAGAGAAGGACCGTTCACGCAATCCCCGAACAGACTGTGCCTCCATCGCAACCCACTGGTACGGGGGGTATCGAACCATATACAATCGTGGATGGAGGCCTGGCTCGGAGGCCCACAAGTTCAATGGGCGCAAAAATAGCTCGACTCCTTAGATCATCAGCAGCGGCGAGGCCTCCACTCAATCGAGCTGGTGGTAGTCGGCGTGGTGCCTCCACCGCCAAGCTAGTCCCCGTGGCGCCAGCTATAGACGACGCCGTACAGAATGTGGCCCAACGTGGTGCGAAGAAGTCCACAGACAAGGTTGTTAGGAAACCACCATCACAAGAACCCCGCGGAGGAACACGAAAGTCAAGCAAAAGAACTGGACCTGATCCCCTTCCATTCTATACAGGGTACACTGAAGGGGGGCCTTCTTCTGGAACTGGGTTGTTCGCACACGCATAATCAGTGAGGATGGCATCACAGCCATCGGTAATTCCGGAAAGGAGAGGCCTATGAAGCGCCTAGTAAGTGCCAGAGATGGCAATACGGGTGAAGTTTCCATGCAAGTGCGCAATATTACACCGGAGGTGGAAGGAGAGGTACAAGCTCCAGTGGTCGGAGCTCCTGAGGATGAAGGTGACAACGAGCACTCAGAGGAGGAAGACCCGGATTGCGATGAGGCGCCAGATGACGAAGATGTGATAATCCGGCACGAATTGGGGCCCACTGTGGCTCGGAAAAGACAATCTTCACGCATGAAGAAGCCCCGCAAAGCAAGGAGAGTCTAGACTGTGGTCACCTTTTTAGCGCATGAAGTAGCAGTAAATCTAAACATACAATCTACCGGCTAAAAACCAAAAAAAATACTATGTTATTCTTAATGTTTTTTTTTTTTTTTTTAGAAGCACCTTCTTATTACGTAGACTTATACTGTTACTTAGAGTCAACCTAGTTCATTATCTCACACTCGAAGGAATTGTATGGTTGTGCTCTGTATTATTTTTTGTGCGCTAAATGCGGTTAATATATCTCCATTGAGTAATTTCGCACTGATTTTTTTTTGTATTCTGTTCAATATACGAGTATACCGTAACCGAACCTGTACAGTGTATGTAACGCTGCATATCCGGGCGTGTGCACGGGGACGGGCGCGTCTAGGAAGGCGGGCGAGTGCACGGAGTCGGGCGCGTGCGCGGGGACGGATCGCGCCCGTAGCGACGCTCGCGCCCGTTTGCACGCGCACGTGCGTGGCCGAAACGACGCACGCGCCCTCGCTCTCCCGCACTCCAGCGCGCGCCCGTGACATCGCGTTCGCGCGGTTGCTCGCGCCCGTCGTCCTGCTCGCGCCCACCCGCTCGCGCCCGTAATCGCGCTCGCGCCCGCACTAATTTAGCGCTAGGTAAATTCGTTTTACCCTTACCGTGAGTCAACTGGTCAACGCCCTTATGTGACGGACACGGGGGTCTGTCTTGTCACCATGACGGACTAACGGACTAACGGACGGTCGGTCCATTATGACAACCATGATTATGCTGCAAATACCCCTTATGGACTCGGTCCATAATACAGATCAGTGCCCAAGCTAGCTTGGCCCTATGGGTGCGGAAGGCCTTAACACGGTCACGTGTTTTCATGGGCATATCGGTTTGCTTGTGGATGTTACGGTTCTCAGTACCCTCACCGATATTTGAATTGAACTTGTGCAGAAAATTCTGCAGGCAATCCCCATTCCACCAAAGCGGGTAGGCTTCCATCGTTAAGTCATTGACCGCAAAAAACTTAATAACGCCGGGATATTCAATCCTGCAAACCATGGCTTCTATTTGAGCTTCTCTATCTCCTCCTTCTGCGCCCGCGAGTAGCCCTCCTTCGGCTTCTTATTGACACACTCAAAGACATGCACAATGTTCGTAGTGTTTGTTGTTATTTGTTGCTCCATCCACTTAGGGAAATGAAAGTAATGAATACAATCATTATATCTCTCGCAATTGTCCAGCTTCTTCCACAAATACTCTTCCAAATGGGTCTTCAAGTCCTTAATTCCGGTCTCCCCCTTCTCAACGTATGTACGGGTAATCATCTCCCGTTTCCGACATCCGTACCACTCCAATGCTAGCTCTCTAACGAATTCCTGGTACCGAGGAGGTGGGTAGTCCGGGTCCCTCTCACTCGCCGACTTCCGGTTCTTCTTTCCCGATGAGCTCGATGACGGGTTTGAGCCTGTATGAGATGGTGCTGTGGAGGTTGCCACCACCTCATCTACAGGAGCATCAAGATCTCGATAGGCGGGGCGTTTCCCGGATCCACGAGAGACCGACATAGTTGGAATAATGAACTGGACACACAATAAAAAAAAACAAAAGTTCCCCCCCACCCAATCTGGTTGCTCCCACTTCCTGCAGTTCCAAGCAGAGCACGTGGAGTCACGAGCTAGGACAATGAGCCACCTGGAAGAGGAGACTTTGAAAAGTAGAAAATAAGGGTTAAGGGGCGCCTTTTATGCTCCCCTCGGCTGATCGCGCCCGTAAGCGCGTACACGCGCGCGTACAGGGCCTCCACACGCGCCCGTCCACCGCGTTTGCACGGGGGACTGCCCGCGCCCGTGCCCGCGTGTGCGCGCCCGTCAGCCCACATCGGGCGCGCCCGACGCCGCAGGCGCCCGTGCCCGCGTGCTCACGCCCGTAACCCTGCGCGCGCCAGTTATCTGTACGCGCGAGCACGCTTCACACGCCCGTCCCCGCGCACGCGCCCGACTCCGTGCACTCGCCCGCCTTCCTAGACGCGCCCGTCCCCGTGCACACGCCCGGATATGCAGCGTTACATACACTGTACAGGTTCGGTTACGGTATACTCGTATATTGAACAGAATACAAAAAAAAATCAGTGCGAAATTACTCAATGGAGATATATTAACCGCATTTAGCGCACAAAAAATAATACAGAGCACAACCATACAATTCCTTCGAGTGTGAGATAATGAACTAGGTTGACTCTAAGTAACAGTATAAGTCTACGTAATAAGAAGGTGCTTCTAAAAAAAAAAAAAAAAACATTAAGAATAACATAGTATTTTTTTTGGTTTTTAGCCGGTAGATTGTATGTTTAGATTTACTGCTACTTCATGCGCTAAAAAGGTGACCATAGTCTAGACTCTCCTTGCTTTGCGGGGCTTCTTCATGCGTGAAGATTGTCTTTTCCGAGCCACAGTGGGCCCCAATTCGTGCCGGATTATCACATCTTCGTCATCTGGCGCCTCATCGCAATCCGGGTCTTCCTCCTCTGAGTGCTCGTTGTCACCTTCATCCTCAGGAGCTCCGACCACTGGAGCTTGTACCTCTCCTTCCACCTCCGGTGTAATATTGCGCACTTGCATGGAAACTTCACCCGTATTGCCATCTCTGGCACTTACTAGGCGCTTCATAGGCCTCTCCTTTCCGGAATTACCGATGGCTGTGATGCCATCCTCACTGATTATGCGTGTGCGAACAACCCAGTTCCAGAAGAAGGCCCCCCTTCAGTGTACCCTGTATAGAATGGAAGGGGATCAGGTCCAGTTCTTTTGCTTGACTTTCGTGTTCCTCCGCGGGGTTCTTGTGATGGTGGTTTCCTAACAACCTTGTCTGTGGACTTCTTCGCACCACGTTGGGCCACATTCTGTACGGCGTCGTCTATAGCTGGCGCCACGGGGACTAGCTTGGCGGTGGAGGCACCACGCCGACTACCACCAGCTCGATTGAGTGGAGGCCTCGCCGCTGCTGATGATCTAAGGAGTCGAGCTATTTTTGCGCCCATTGAACTTGTGGGCCTCCGAGCCAGGCCTCCATCCACGATTGTATATGGTTCGATACCCCCCGTACCAGTGGGTTGCGATGGAGGCACAGTCTGTTCGGGGATTGCGTGAACGGTCCTTCTCTCGTGAGCAGGAGGAATCTCTTGAAGCAAGCTTGAGTCGCCTTGTGCCGGTACGGTTCCCCAGTTGCCCTCCCCACTAACGAGGCCGGTCCAATGAGGTCCATCTACAGCCCGTCCATGACTTCCATCACCCCCTTCGTCACTGTCCTCATCATCATCGCCAGCATGGATATCGTTGCCAAGATGGTCCTCGCTGGATGAATCATCTGCAACCCCGTCATTGTTCTTGGGATTGATTTGGACTGGAATAGCATCTCTTTCGTCACGTGCGTCTCTTCCTTCTGCATTAGCCGCTTCATCAAATACCGGGAGTGTGGGTAATTCGTCTCCATAGATGTTCATGTCCGGGTTTCCCTGGTTATATTCTGGTTCATTGTTGAAGTCGTACGCATCACCGTTATCATCGTGGTTGTTGCGGTCACGCGGATTGTTGCGGTTAGCGTCACCGCGCCCGTTGCCATTACCGTCGTTTTGCCCATTCGTGTTAACGTCGACGTTATCATGTCCCCAGACATCATCATCCCCACTGCCTTCGTGGTCAACTGGTATGTAATGATCGTCGTCATCTCCTTCCTCTTTGCTTGGATCTCTCTCCGGATCTGACTCCTCTGACCATGCATTGTTCTCGTACCATCTGAGGGGGTTGGGCTTTGGGCGTTCGCGGAGGAGTCTGCTATTCGTATAAATGTACACCAAGGCCTCAGACTTCTCCAACCCCAGGCGGTTGCGTACCTTGTTGTGGACAAACGAATACATGCTCCAATTCCGTTCACACGATGAGGCGGAGCAGACCTGAGATAAAATGCGCTTCGCAATGACTGCCAAGGGCCCCCCTCCAATCCTCTGCCACCATTGATGGGGTTCCAGATTCAAACCTCTGATATCGATGGTCACTTTGGGGCTGTAAGGGCCACGTCCCTCGTCGAACTCGATCATCTCTTTCATAAGAACGGCAAATGGAATTCCGATTTGGCCACCCACCTGACGAAACACCCGATTGAGAGCCGCCTTCGCTTCTCCTATGACTTGTAAGCCCTTATGCGTTCTAACCCAAGGGTTCAAGAGCGCCGCGGCATAATGAAGATCGGTATGCATCATGTCCCATCTACGGTCGAACCGCATCTCCATCCTTGTTGCCATGACAGGTGGGAAAAAGCAAGGGGATCCTCGGAGATTGTACACGTGATCCTTTAGGTTGCTCATTGTAATCCATGCCTTGCCCATTGCCGGCTGGCTTCCATCAAAGGTTCTGAGAGCTACCAGGGCTGGTTTCACTAGGTGCGTGAAGTTGTCACACTGATGCCAAAACCCATCATCACGAATTGTTTGACGCACTACGCTTGCGCTTGCATGATTACGCACCCCCTCGGTTTGGTTGAATAAACCGTCGACATTATCGAACCACTCCGCTGCCATGACCACTTGCTCCAAAGCAAATTTAACCTCCATAAGGCGCGCTATCATCAGATAATTACAAGCGAATCTGGTTTCAGCGGGAACCACCAAGGACAACTTCGGTTCAAATTTGCGGAAAAGGGCCATGGGAACATGATGTCTCCGAATGTAATGACACACGTGTTTAGCCTTGGCGACCAAATCCTTCACAAAGACTTCCTTGCCCCAGTCCTCCATAAGAAGATCTAGAATATGGGCACAACAGCCCTGCTTGTACATGTGAGGAAACTCCTCTAGGATATTATCCATGGCGCCAAGCATGTTGGCTGCATTGTCCGTGCAAATCTGGACAACATTCTGAGGGCCAATTTCTCGAATATATTTCTTCATCTCCCCGGCAATATATCCCATTGACTTCTTCTCGCCAGTCGTATCAACAGAGCCAAGAAATACATCGCCTGCCGGACATACTAGCATGACATTCATCAACGGTCGGCGATTCACATTATCCCAACCATCGGAGCATATGGTAGCCCCGTATAACTCGGTCGAGGTTTTCGTACGTTCATCAATCTTTGCCTTGATCAACTTCTTTTTTTCCTTGATGTGCGTTGTTCGCATCGCGTCATAGAAAGGAGGACCGTAGTTAAATCCGGCAGCCGCGGTTGTGCTCACCGCCTTAATAAATGCTGGGTGCTTGGCCACGTTGAATGCGACGTTGGCTTCGTAAAAGAAGGATGACCACAACATGTCCAGCTCCTTCCGCTTGGCAATCTGGAGTGCTTCACTCATGTCCTGTTGCCGCAAGTTCCTAGTGGTATTCGAACCGGCCCTACTAGGTGCAACACTGGAGACATTTTGGTCCTCTTCGGTATCATTATACGAGGGTTCGGATCCACCGTACAGAGTGCCGTGTGTGGAAGCACTGGATGTTCCATGTTGAACTGACGCGGGGAACGTTGGCCTCATACCATCCATCTCCTCCTGTGTCAAAGGGCCGGGAATCTTTCCAGCGCAAAACTGAAACTTCCTCTTCACTACGGTAGGTGCCTTTTGGCAAACCCTCGAGAGATTGGACTGGTCCCAACCATAATGCTGAAAGCACCTAGACTTCACGTACAAAAACTTGGTCCTGCAATACACACATTGGGCTACCTTATGTGTCAGTGACCCTTCCTGGAGCTTGACCGTAAACCATGGTGCCCACTCTCTCGTACCGAGTCTCGGAATGGCTCTAGCCGGAGCAACCACTTCAACCGGTTCAACCGCTTCAACCGGATCCATAGTGAATGATTAGGGAAGTATCGGGACTAATAGGACCAGTAGTACCAAAAGATTATTATCTGAATAACTTAGTGTGTCTGAAAAGTGCTTGACACATTCATTTATGGAGAGAAGAATTTTTACATTCCCCCCACCCAAACCAAGTGTCTCCCCAAGCTAACAGTTTCAAGAAGGAGCCCTCAAGGAGACCCAGGACATGAAGCACGCAAGGAGGTAAGGTGGATGTCAAATCAAGGGGGCAGTTTATATACTGCCACCCTCGACCGGGCGAGTACTGTCCGGACGGGCGCGACCGAACGGGCGCGCGCGCACCAGAAGATTGGGCGCGCTCCGACGCGAACGGGCGGGCGCAGGTGGGTGCGCGCGATTGCAGGCCGCGTGGCGGATAGCGCGCGCGGTGGGAAGACTGGCGAGGGCGGGCGCGTGCGTTGGAGCGCGAAGCGGGCGGGCGCGGGCGGAGAGCGGCGGGTGAATGCAGGCGTGGGCGCGCACGGGCGGTTGGGTGCGGGCGCAATCGAACGGCCGAGATCGATTTGGCCACCTCAATTCAATAAGAAGAAGTAACAACGAGAGGGAAAAATGAATAAAATTTAAATAAATTAAAGTGTGTGAACTACATACACGTGCACATCTACATAAAAAGGAACCCTATTTTAGTAAAAAAATTGAGAAACATGACAGTGCGAAAGGACAAACCACTCCATTCACACATGTCTAAGAACTAGAGCAGGTTGGCATTTCGCCCCTCATGTTTCTGCCCTCCTAGTGGAAGGTAAGTCGTTTTAAGCTAAACTCAGGCAGTGTTAACTTAAAATATGGGATAAATTATACTAGTTACTGCTTTAATCCAATTAAAACCACGAGCGCGCGCGCACGCGTTGTAGATGGGGAGGGGCCCGCTCTGACGCGAACGGGCGGGCGCAGGTGGGTGCGCGTGATTGCAGGCGCGCGTGGCGGAGCTCGTGCGCGCGCGCGCACGGGGCGTAGTTGGAGACGATTGCGAACACTCGTGCGCGGACGGTTGGGCGCGAGCAGGGCGCGCGCAGTTGGGCGCGCACGCGTACGTGAGGCCGTGGGCGCGCGCGCGCGTGGGCAGGTTCACTGGGACGATAGGATGGGAGAGTGGTGGAATTATAAAAATTATTTGAGTGATGTTGTTGAAGTGCTCGGGCGCGTGCAAAACGGGCGCCCGCACTGATGGGCGCGAGCGCGTGCGGGCGCGAGCGCGTGCAAATGGAAAGAGGGAGTTCGGGGAGAGAAATAAGTTCAATGATACGGTTGCAGTGCCCGCGCGCGAGTATTGACGGGCGCGAGCAATTGGGCGCATGCAAAATCGGGCGCGAGCGGAATGCGAGAGACATTGTGGGGGGAGAATGATTTCCACAATTCAGTATCCGTCCGCGCGCGGTTGGTTCAACGATTGCGATCAGGATGCGCGCGTGGGTACGGGCGCGTGCAAATGGAAAAAGGGAGTTTGGGGAGAAAAATTAGTTCCATGATAAAGTTGCAGTGCTCGCGCCCGTGCAATGTCGGGCGCGAGCGAAATCGGGCGCTTGCAAAATTGGGCGCGAGCGGAACAACGGAGACACCGTCGGGTGTTCCACATTTCGGTATCCGTTCGCGCGCTGTTGGTGGGACGGGCGCGAGCAGTTCGCGCGCGCGCGTACGGGCGCAATCCTGGGTTTACTCTCGCTGAGGGCAGGTTTGCGCGCGCGCGGGTACACACACTACGGGCGCGCGCAAACGCGCGCGTGCATGCGGGCGGGTTCAGAGTTCAAATCCACGTAACATAAAATTCAGTCCATAAGTTAAATACACTTATAATAACTTAAGTTTTCTTACCGTGACTTAAATCCACAGACCATATTAAACATTTTGGTGTGCAACAGAGATATTTATACACTTATCATACGATGGTAGGAGATGAGACAACGGGCGGAATGAATAACATGATTGGCAATCAAAAAAAGGGAGGCCAATGTATTATGTAGGGAGAATAAAAGCGTCTTGAGAACCACAACAATGATTTACAAAAGAAAATTATCATCCATTGTTTGAGTTTAACAAACATTAAACATGTGAATGTAATCCTAAACCTATCCATACCCCTATGCCTTCTACATGTATTTATATTCCGATATCTTTTTATAGAACGTGGTCTTCACTCATGGATCTCCACAACGTCACGTGCCCGGTGCAGAGGAACTCGATCCACCCTCATCGTGTCGAGCACGAGAGCTACCGGCTGCACTACTTTCTGCCCCATCGTTGGCGATGAGTTTCCGCTTGGCAGAACGGGTTCTCTTCGCTATGCCATCTCTTCCAAGCATTGCTTCCATGAAGTTGTTGTTGCGCATCCGACGGAGCACTGTTACGACATCCGGAGCCACTTCCGCACATAGGAAATCCACGGCTTGAGTCTTGAACAATATATCCCATTCAGATTCCGCGGTTTGTACTTCCTCAGCGATCCAGAGATCCTCTTCAGTCATGTCGTGCAACTCCTTGATCTGATCCGCAACCAAGTTCCCTTTGGAATTCCACTTAAATCCAAGAGGATGGCGGCCGTACTGGAATGTACGAGTTTGAATATCCCAGTGCCCATGTAGCACTTGGTAGAAGAAATTCCTCCTTCCCTCGAGTTCCTCCTCCGTCCCGCCCTTGATGAGTTCGTGGCAGATCCGTACAATCTCCGCAGGTTTCTGGTCCCACCTCCACTGATCGCTCATTTGTTTAACATAGGACTGGTGCATTCCCATAAGCCAATTCCAAATCAAGTCTTCACCCCACTTGTCCGGAAAGTCAGGAGTATTTTCCTTATTTTGCTCCCAATGCGGTGGCATCCAATTCACTAGGCCGAATTGCTCATAAAAACGCTTGTGTAAGGGGGCCTTACATACTGCACACCGCCGACGTATCAAGGCATGGGAAATCAAGCATTGTGGATGATACATGCATTGACAGGATCCCAATGACCAGGCCCCCTCTGGCCCAAATAGATTGCAACAAACTGGACACTCGGTTCCATCCAACACATACTTCTGTGGATTGGGCCAGAGCAATCTTGGCTTTGTATTTTTAGGGATCTTCTCATTGGATATGGCGGTCTTGTACTCCCACTCCAACTGCGTCCAATCTATTGCTTTACCAATCATCGGTATGTTGTCAGGGAACATTTCATCTGGATCTGCCCACGAGGTAAGTCCGAAATCTCTCTTGGAGTTAAGCTGGAGGTAGTCGCGGTCAATCCTCTTGAACTCATCGTGCATCTGTCTGTGACGGTCGACGTTCATGATGCATGCAATCTTCCATTGGTAGTACTGTCTGCTCATCTCGATCAGATACTTTCTGAGCATCCCGTTGGTAGCTTGCAATTCGGAGACAGTGGGTACCGATGGCTGTTGAAATCCCAAAGAGTCCTCCGTCTTTTGAGAATCCACGAACATGATTTGCCGCTGGGGGGGGGTGCATCACTTGACTTGATGACGCGAATGGAATGATTGGCTTACGGGGAACTCGGACCGGGTTATCTTCCAGGAGACCGTGCGTGGCCGATTCAATGATGGCATTCACGTCTTCCTCGTTCATTCCAGGGCTACCAGGGATTGGAGCTTGGCTTGCCTCGGGTACGTAAGTCAGAGTCCTCGCAGATCGAAGTTGCGAAATCTCTTCATTGTACTTCCGTATAATCTCATTCATCCTATCAGCTTCTTCGTACAAGTTCTGGATAGTCTTCTCCATCTCAGAAATTATTGCATTTTTTCCTTTCAGCTCCTTCTGCAATGCATCGGCTTGCGGGCCCCGGGCATCAGCGGCGGCTATTGTAGCCTCCAACTCATCTGCAAACCCAGTGTCATCATCTTCCATTACATCACTCGGGCCCGCAATCTGTGGATTCAATACATGAGGAGCTACGTCAACATTGCTCGGGCCCGCAATCTGTGGAACTAATATAGGAGGAGCAACATCAACATTGCTCGGGCCCCCGACGATTGCTGGAGGAGCCTGATGAGGAATACCCGGTCCAGTAGGATTTGCAGGCGGTGCACGATTCCTCGTCGACAAACAGGCAGCCAGGGTTGTTCATGGGACAAAAGGACCTGTCCGTCCGTCCGGTCCGCTCGTCCGTCCGTTAGGGGTCAGGGGAGGTCCGTTTGACCAGGACTTACGGTTGACCACCCAAATGGTGAAATGGGAGTTACCTTGGCCACCTAGGATGCCACGCGTCCGACATGTCACCAAATATTGTTGACTTGGGGGATGACGTGGCTAAGAGGAAGGGCGCCAACGCCTTGAGTGAGGGTGGCGCGAGCACGTGAGAGGGGGGGGCGCGAGCGTCTTGGGAAGGGGGGGCGCGAGCGAGGGGGCGCGAGCGACTGGGAGGGGCGCGGGCGCCTGCGAGGGGGGGGGCGCGAGCGCCTTTGATGGTGGGGGGGCGCGAGCGCCTGCGATTGCAGGGGGGCGCGAGCAAGGGGTTTGGGGTGGGGGCGCGAGCGCCTGCGAAGGGGGGGGCGCGAGCGCCTGCGAAGGGGGGGCGCGAGCGCCTGCGAAGGGGGGGCGCGAGCGCCTGCGAAGGGGGGGCGCTAGCGCCTGCGAAGGGGGGGCGCGAGCGCCTGCGAAGGGGGGGGCGCGAGCTGGGAACAAGAATTAACCACTGAAGGAAATTAAGACACTACTGAATTTTTCATAGTGACATAAATGAGAGAAGTTTCAATTCATGTCGAAACAAAATTACATTCAATAGCCTTAGCTAATGTTTTATGGACATTGACTAAGGTTAACATATAAGTATCTACGTATAAAATTTAGATATATATATATATATATATATTATATTTTTTTGTGTTTTTTTAAAATTATTTTGGAGACATATATATTATACTTTCTCTATATAACTTCTATATGTAATATGCTAATAGATGTATCACTTTTTTTTGTTTTTTTTGGCGGTGCGCCGCACTGGATTCCTTCGAGTACCGGGCTTACCCAATGGTACTCTTACAACAATGTCTTCATCATCAGGTGCTTCTTCACGGCTATCTTCTGATGAGTAATATCCTTCTGAGGATTTCGACCCCTCGTCATCTCCATCTCCCCCCTGATTAGGCTGATTAGGCACATACTCCTCCACCGTGGAATGAATGTTGCGAATTTCGTGGTCAACTGTACCATCCACCACTGTGGTCACAATTCTTTTGATCTTCCGTCTTTTGGTCTTATCGGTGATTCCGTCCACATTCATTACGGGTAATCTACGTTTACCCAGAGCCACAGGTACAGACGGGGTAGTTCCAACAGTATATCCTGAAAAAAAAGGGCGAACGTTTGTTGGACCTTTCCGTGACCGTATCACTCCATGACGCGTCGTAGAAGGTCCAGCTGGTAGACTTTGTCCAGAAGAAGTGAGTGGAATGCTTGTATTCGGAGTTGGAGTTAATGAACCATGCCCAGTAGAAGTGTTTGAACGAGGTGGAGGGGGTCGACCCAACCCTGCAAGTACTGCTCCGATTGAAGGTGTACTCTGGGGCAGGGGTGTTTGAAACAATCGGCCAATAGGAATTTCATCTTCTTCTCCATTTCTGACTGTCTCGGATTGTTCATTTCTTGGAGGGCTTTCATCCAAACCTCCAGACCTGATTGTTTCCTCAACATTTACTGGCAGAGTGGCCTGGAGTTGTTCAACTTCTTCTCCTCCCTCAACGTCTTCTGGAATTGGAATTTGCTCTCCCATGTTGTTACCCCCTTCTTCATTGTCATTGTTCGAAACGCTACGAACGGGGTAAATGTCATCATTATTGCCACCATCGTCGCTTTGATGCTGAGTCATTTCGACTTCAAATTCATCGTCAATATCATCGTCTGCCCGATCGTATGCGACCTCGCCTCTAGCTTGTATTTCATTGACAACGTGGTGAGGCGAAGTAGCTGCCTCTTCATCAAATCCTGCCCAGTCAAAAACTCCATTCGGCTGGTTAACGGGTTCAGTGCGTGGCATGTCACCATCACCATTGTCCACGGGTAACTCTGGATACTCATCATCCATAGTAGCAGGAGTGTAATGAACTCCACCGTCATCACCATCGCCTTCATTAACTTCAAGTCCGTCGTGGAATCCTTCATCTCCATCATCATCACATACGTCTTCATCGTACATGGCTGGCACTTCTTCATCCGAGTCTTCGGAGAACGGTTGGTTCTCGTACCAAAGAACAGGATCCGCTCCACGTCGTTCTCGAAGGAGCTTACTGTTCGTGTAAATGTACACCAAGTCTTCTGCCTTCTTCACGGCCAATCGGTTGCGAACCTTACTGTGAACAAAGGAATACATGCTCCAATTTCGCTCACATGATGATGCCGAGCATGTTAACGAAAGGATGCGCTTTGCTATCAACGGTAACGCATCGCCCCCAACCCGCTGCCACCATTGATGAGGTAGCATCTTAGTCTGTCGAATGTTTGGGGCCTCCAAAGGGCTGAATGGACCGGTGCGTTCCTCAAACTGTGTTAGCTCGAACAACACAGTATCGTGGTCCAGTTTAAGGCACTCACTCAAATGAATTAGCACTTGCAGGAGTGCACGCTTCGCAGCACTGTTAGTCAATAGCTCGTGGCTCTCCGGGAAAATGTAGGGATTCAAAATGGCGCCTGCGTAATGGAGATCTGTCAACATCATCTTCCATCTCTTCGTAAAATGTTTCTCAAAGCGATCTGCTATAGCGGGGTCTAGGAAAAAAGGATCACCCCGTAGACGGAACACATGCTTCTTCAAATTATTCATGGCCAACCATGCCCTCCCCATTGCCGGTGTTTGTCCATCAAATGTCTTCAAGGTCACAACAGCCGGCTTCATAACATGCACAAGATTCTCACAACGTAACCAAAATGTCTCATCGAGAATGGTACTCCGTACTTGACATGCTAAGGTGTGAGCTCGATAACCGTTTGACCGATTGAATAAAGTACCCACATATTCATCCCACTTCGGACTGGCTACCACCTGGATTAGTGCCTCCCTCAGTTCAAGCAATCAAACAATCATCAAGTACGAGCATCCAAATCTTGTCTCCGCTGGTAACAACAGAGACAACTTCGGGCTGAATTGGCGAAACAAAGCCATGGTGACATGACGGCGACGTATAAAATTTGGTATGCGTTTTGCCAAGGCAATCAGCTCTTTGAAGGTTGCTTCCTTCCCCCAATCTTCTAGTAAGAGGTCCATGATGTGAGCTGCACAACCTTGCTTGTAAATGTGAGGATAAGCTTCAACCACCTGGTCCATGGCTCCCAACATCGCACTAGCATTGTCAGAGCAAATCTGTACCACATTCTGCGGTCCAACTTCTTTGATGTACTCTTTCAATTTCCCAGCTATGTATGCCTTTGATTTCTTGTACCCCGTTGTATCAATGGAACCCAGGAATATATCTCCTGCTGGACACACAAGCATGACATTCATCAACGGCCGATGAACAACGTTGTCCCATCCATCCGAGCAAATAGTTGCCCCGTACAAGCTAATACACTGCTTCGTTTTCTCCTCTATTCTCAACTTGAGAAGCTGCTTTGTTGGCTGGATGTGCTTGGTTCGCATTGCGTTGTATGCTGGTGGACGGTACACAAAACCCGCTTTCGATGTTGCCTCCACAGCAGCGATAAAAGATGGATGTCTAACCACATTGAAAGGCACATTCGCTTCATAAAAATAGGACGCCCATTTCTCATCCAATTCATTGCGCATCCCAATCTGATAGGCCTCGGTAAAACTTTGTTGCCGCATAGATCTTGGTGTACATGAATCGCCTCTGCTTATAGGCGGAGTTGACTGAGACGGTTGAACTTGGGAAATCCTCTCCTCTTGGACCTCCTCCGTTCTCTGAGGCACTTCCGTAGATTGCTCAGCAGGCATAGACTGGCTAGAACATGGTGCCAAGTGTGCCAAGTGTGCCTCGCCATCACCACCGTCAGTGCCGTAGATCTCCGCATGTGTCATTCTTTTTGGTATTACATTACCACAATTGGCAAAACGCCTAAATACGGCGGCGGGGGCCTTCGTACAATGACTCTTGCTTGAACCTTCACCCCATCCATAGTGCTTGAAAGCTCTTTGTCGTTTATAACGAAAGGTGAAATTGCACCACACACATTTCACATGGTCCTTATCAATGAACGTCCACCACGGAGCCCACTCAGCCGTCGACTGACGCTGTTGACCTGCCATTCTCCGTGTCTCTGAAAAAGTACAATGATCTCCTCTCTGCAACTGTTAGTATGACACATGTGAGAAAAAAATGGTATGTGTAGACATCAACCACAGGCCAATGTGATGCACATAGTCTCAAGCAAGGAGCCCACAAGGAGTTCCGGGACTAGAGGCCATGATTTCAAATGATATTGGGCTTGGGCTAAGTTGGTGGCATTTATACTTCTGAGGGGGGGCGCGAGTTTCTCCAGGCGGGGGGGCGCGAGCGTGTGCAGGGGGCGCGAGTTTCTCCAGGTGGGGGGGCGCGAGCTTCTCTTTCCAGGGGGGGGGGCGCGAGCTTTTCCAGGGGGGGGCGCGACCTTCTCCAGGGGGGGCGCGAGCTTCTCCAGGGGGGCGCGAGCTTCTCCAACAGGGGGGCGCGAGCTTCTCCGAGGGGGGGGGGCGCGAGCTTCTCCAAGGGGGGGGGGCGCGAGCTTCTCGAAGGGGGCGGGCGCGAGCTTCTCCAAGGGGGGGCGCGAGCTTTTTCAAGGGGGGGGGCGCAATCTACTGCAAAGGGGGCGCGAGCTTCTCAGAGGGGGGGCGCGAGCTTCTGGAAGGGGGGGGGCGCGAGCTTCCAGAGGGGGGGGCGCGAGCGGGTTAGGGGGGAGGCACCCTTGTACGAGGGGCAGTCCCGGTGAATGGGCCATACAGTTTTTTCATTTTTTTTTAAAAAACAATTTTTCATTCCATTACAAAACCAACAATACCATTTCATTTTCCACCAAGGCATGTATACGCCGAAAAAACGATTTATTAAAATATTCGAAATGTGCAAACAAGGCCACATAGGCAATCAAAATGTTCCAAACGTAATTCACTATGGAACTACAATGTGTATCTAAAACAACCATTGGGAGCTTGGAAGTTGTAAGGGGGGCTCATCAAATCATTCACAACTTTTGCAAGTGAAAGCCTCTTTGTAGGATCTTCGTTAAGCAAGCCATCCAACTTTGATGAGAATACAATCTTTGAGATTGAATCCTTGAAGAGTTCTGGGCAATCTTCTTCTCTCCATATCTTCTTTGCCAAATGGCCTACCGAAAATGCATCAGATAGCGTCGTACATGGATGCATCCTCTTCATGCGCTCCAAATTCCGTTCCTCATCATCTTTTTTGCCATATAAAAAGAACAACTCCGGTGCAACTCCTACCCTCCTCTCCTTTACTTGTACAAGTTCAATGGGGTCCATCACACCATAAGGGGAGGCCTTGTTCTCAATGACTCTGCTTGCCACACCCCAATCGCACACACCAATATATACTTTATTCTTGTCATGAGGTGGAAAGTGGAGTAGAATGTTGGATGGCGTTAAGTCGTTGTGGAGGATTTCAGCCTTATGAACTATGTCCATAACGTAGATGAGACTCCACGCCAACATTCCCCGGTTCTTTCGGTAGGCAACAATTCTTTGGCACTCTTCCATGGGCATATCCCTCGACTTCAAAATTTCTTTGTAATCTGTTGCCTCGGATGCCTTCTCATTTATCTTGAGGAAGTTGCGGAGGCAATCTCCATTCCACCACAGGGTATAAGCTTCCATGGTCTTAGCGTGAATGGCCCAAAATTTTATCACACCCGGATGCTCTACGGGGTTAACCGTGGCCTCAATCGCCCGTTCCTCTCGCTTCTTCACTTCGGTTTTAGCCTTGGAAAGTTTTCCCGCAAATTCTATGTGAATTGGAATTTTCTTCATATTGGCTATTCGCACTTTTCGCACTTTGCCATACCCCCCCTCGGCATTGAAGCCAGATAATGGCACAACCTTGGCCGTAACCGGAATCCATATCAATGCACCATACATGTGTGCTTCCAATGCTGAGTTCAATGCTTGCTCATTCCAAGGCATAGTCTTTGTTTTCCCCTTAGAACATCTCTGACATGCCTCCTGAACCGTTGTCAGTTTTTGAATAAAGACTTTGTCTTGGTTGCTCCATTCTTCGCCTTGTGGTTTCTTGACATGTGATTCAAACACATGAATGACATTTGTCGTAGCACTACTCACTTGTTGTGTCAACCACTTCGGGCTGTGAAAATACTTCGTCATGCAATCCATGTACATCTCTGATCCTTCCAATGCGCTCCAAAATTCCCTTTCCAAATCACGTTGGAGGTTGTAGATACCATCCTCTCCGTGATCAAGGTACATTGCCTTCAACATTCGTATGGTACGGGCCTTGTAGTACTCGACGGCCACCTTCCTGATGAAATGCGTATACTCCAATGGTGGATAACCGTCATCCTTCTCGTGCGCTGGAATACTCTTCTTCTTTTTACCCTTCGAGCTAGATGAAGGAGTAGAACCACTAGAACCATGAGGTGTTACGCAACTCATAGGGTCCACCGCATCTGGAGCATCCAAGTCCACATACATAGGCCGCTTGCCGGAGCCTTGTCTAGAAGACATGGCAAAGTAAATCCCTGAAAAAAAAATTCAACAACTTCCCCCCCCGCCCCAATGAAGACTTCCCACATAAGCAGTTCCAAGCAAGGCGTGTTTTCACACGTCAGGACAAGGAGCCGCAGTGGGAAGGAGTGAGGGGGGCGAGAGCTTCTCCCCACCTTATATAGTCCCCACGGACCCGCTCGCGCCCCCCCCCCTGAACCCGCTCGCGCCCCCCTGTACCCGCTCGCGCCCCCCCCTATACCCGCTCGCGCCCCCCCCGTACCCGCTCGCGCCCCCCCACCCGCTCGCGCCCCCCCCCCTGAACCCGCTCGCGCCCATACCCGTCCGCGCCCCCCCAACCCGTTCGCGCCCCCTCAGGCACGCTCGCGCCCCCCCCCTTCCATTTCTTTTCTCTCTCATTTTTTATTTTCTATTTCTCTTCTGGAAATAGTGAAATCTCTACACTACTTTCTAAGAGAAAAAAATGAAATAAAACAAATTAAAAAATACAGAGTATTGGGATTTTATACTTGCACAACCTCTCATGCAGCTCTAGCCTCTCTTCCACTCCATGCTATTGATTTAATTGTAAAACGTCTATCTCCCAAACCAATTGCGTCGATCCCTTATTTATGATTATTTATAATATGTTAGAGCATTGTAGGATCCATATGTTCAATGCATTATATTTTTTATTTTTTTAAACTCTAATCGAACTCTCTTCCACACCATGCTATTCTTTTTTATTTTAATCCCTTTATCTCTTCCACTCCATGCTATTGATTTAATTTTATTTTTTCCGTTTATATGCCAAACCAATTGCATCGAGCCCTTCTTTATGATTCTTTATATTTTTTATTATATGTTAGAGCATTGTAGGATCCATATGTTCAATGCATTATATTTTTTATTTTTGTAAACTCTAATCGAACTCTCTTCCACACCATGCTATTCTTTTTTATTTTAATCCCTTTATCTCTTCCACTCCATGCTATTGATTTAATTTTATTTTTTCCGTTTATATGCCAAACCAATTGCATCGAGCCCTTCTTTATGATTCTTTATATTTTTAATTATATGTTAGAGCATTGTAGGATCCATATGTTCAATGCGTTATATTTTTTATTTTTTTAAACTCTAATCGAACTCTCTTCCACACCATGCTATTCTTTTTTATTTTAATCCCTTTATCTCTTCCACTCATTGCTATTGATTTAATTTTATTTTTTCCGTTTATATGCCAAACCAATTGCATCGAGCCCTTCTTTATGATTCTTTATATTTTTAATTATATGTTAGAGCATTGTAGGATCCATATGTTCAATGCATTATATTTTTTATTTTTGTAAACTCTAATCGAATTCTCTTCCACACCATGCTATTCTTTTTATTTTATTCCTTTTATCTCTTCCACTCCATGCTATTGATTTAATTTTATTCCGTTTATATGCCAAACCAATTGCATCGAGCCCTTCTTTATGATTCTTTTTTTTTTATTATATGTTAGAGCATTGTAGGATCCATATGTTCAATGCATTATATTTTTTATTTTTTTAAACTCTAATCGAACTCTCTTCCACACCATGCTATTCTTTTTTATTTTAATCCCTTTATCTCTTCCACTCCATGCTATTGATTTAATTTTATTCCGTTTATATGCCAAACCAATTGCATCGAGCCCTTCTTTATGATTCTTTATATTTTTAATTATATGTTAGAGCATTGTAGGATCCATATGTTCAATGCATTATATTTTTTATTTTTGTAAACTCTAATCGAATTCTCTTCCACACCATGCTATTCTTTTTATTTTATTCCTTTTATCTCTTCCACTCCATGCTATTGATTTAATTTTATTCCGTTTATATGCCAAACCAATTGCATCGAGCCCTTCTTTATGATTCTTTTTTTTTTATTATATGTTAGAGCATTGTAGGATCCATATGTTCAATGCATTATATTTTTTATTTTTGTAAACTCTAATCGAACTCTCTTCCACACCATGCTATTCTTTTTATTTTATTCTAATATTAATACACTAATTTTCTTGTAGTCAACTTTATATTATTCATGGTGCATTAGATCAGTATTCCGTTATGGGATATTTCAGTTTCTAACCACCATGACATTTATTCATCTTGATAACTTCTTTCATCCCATGTTATTCATCCCTTTTTATCCCGAGTCCCTTATTATAGTCATGATTGTTTTTCTATAATTTGATTTCTCATCCCCAAATTATTGAAATCAGTATTCCTTATTTTCATATCCCATTTTAATTTTTAATTTTTAATTTTATTTTAGAGAGAAATGGTGAAAAAATCCATTGCATTTGTTTTTATTATTGTCTTCCAACCTTCTTCAATGGTACTCCTAAGGAAATGAGAGTTTGTTTTATGGGGGGACCCGCTCGCGCCCCCCCCCTGAACCCGCTCGCGCCCCCCCTGAACCCGCTCGCGCCCCCCCCATACCCGCTTGCGCACCTCCCCTGAACCCGCTCGCGCCCCCCCCAATACCCGCTCGCGCCCCCCCATACCCGCTCGCGCCCCCTGCCTCGCTCGCGCCCCCCCCCCCCGAGACCCGCTCGCGCCCCCCCCCCAAACCCGCGCGCGCCCCCCCTTAATCCCGCTCGCGCCCCCCCTCAGCCGCTCGCGCCCCCCCGACCCCGCTCGCGCCCCCCCCCCCCCCCCGACTATATAAGTGAAGGGGGCGCCCTCCCCCCCCCACTTTTTTTAGCTCCACCTTGGCACTCAGGCCTTGAACTACCTCACGGTGGCTTATTGCTGAGTACTTGGGTGGGGTCTACAGTATTTTGACAACGCCACGTACCAGCTTTCAGCCTTATTTTGTACGCTCATCCGGGAATTCGGGCCCTAAACTACCTCATGGTGGCTTATTGCTGAATACTTGGGTGGGCCACAAAGTATAGTTACAATACCATAATCAACCACGGAGGAAAATTTTAAAATCAATTGGGGGAAGTTTTGAGGAGTTGGTGTGTTTTTTAACACACAAAACTTTACCAGTACACCACGATGGAGGGAAACCCAGATCCGGCGGAGGAAAGGCCACTCACCAAGGCCGAAAAGAAGAAAATCAGAGATCGTGAACGGAAGCGTGGTGGCAAGAAGATGAAGAAGCGGCTCCATGTGCTGAACAACCCCACAAAGTTGGCATTTAGAGGTTGGCAAGATGAGCCGGAACCGTGGAAATATTCCACATGCGAGGAATTCATTGAGTGGTGCCACATCACAAAAATATTTCCACATGATCGGCACAGAAAACACAGGATCTCAGACAAGGCTAACCTCTATTATTGCTTGAATGCGGAGTTTGTTGAACGTTCTATACAAGTTTACCAGCATCTATACAAGCAACGATGTGTTGAACGCAATGAAGTACCATTGTTCATTTGCAGAATGGTGTATGCTGAGGTGGTGCTTCACAAAGTGGTGGATTGGTCCACCATCAAATCCACGCCGAGTGTTAGGGCGCCGACAGAGCGTGACATTCCCAAACAAAGGAAATACGCAGATGGTGGCCTGGGGAAAAAAATGAAGGAAAAAACACAAGTGCGGGAGCCTGATACAGCAGAGTCTGAACCTGATTCTGATTCCGATGGTCGTCGTGGAGAACGTCCACCACGTAGAATTGCAGCATCAGCAAATATGGCTGTAGAGCCTCCAATGAACCATCCAGCGGACGTCATAGAACCTCATGACGATGCGAACAACATCTTCGTGGAAAACGATCCAAATACGGCAGCTAATTTGGACGTGGTCGGAACTGAACCTACGATGGTTCTTGGCATGCCGGTTCTAGTTAGAAATGACCAGTCTAACCAGACCGAGGAGGTCGGGGAGTTACAATTACAGCTAATAGAAAAGGATGGCTTCATTGCAGAGTTACAAGAGACCATCCGAAAACTACGATTGGAATCAGCAGCAAAAGATGCAGTAATATCAGATTTGCGCAATCAATTGCAAGAACGAGAAAGACCTCAGTCTTCTCAAGCCAATGAAATACCTGTAGTTCAAGATCCAATGTTGGTGGATGAATCTTACATCAACAACACGGTTGATGTTGCAACGGCCGGTGTGTTGGAGAATATTTCCACTCCAGCAAAACGACGACGAGTTGGAGTGATATTGCCTCCACCAGCCCCATACCCGCGAGCCTATGTGGACATCGATGGACCATTAAGTCAAGATTCCTTGTCATTTCCACCCGATGCTCTAACGGGAGAAGTGGAGACATTGAAGAGAGCCAATAATGATTTGCGGCTCCTTGTTTCTAAGTTTGCTAAAGCATACTACGAGTGGAAAGTAGCAACCATTCTCAGCGTTGATCACGGGCGCCAAATTGCATTAGAGTTCAAGAAGATCGACGAATCGTACTTGCAACACAACAAACGAAGGAATTTTGGCCTCACTTCATGGACTAACGCAGATGATATGTATCCAGATACCATGGCAAAGCAAGAATCGAATCCTGAACTCATAGATTGGGCCAAGTTGAATTTCGATATAAACGCAACTTCGTGCCATGATCTTCAAATGAAGGAAGGAGTTAATAGCAGAAAGCTTTGGCCAAATCCTCAACCGTGGGTGATGGATGGTTCAAAAGTATGCCCTGTGTGTATAAATCCATTTGGTCCTGAGGGTGGATGGGCAGTTGGATCATGTACCCACATGTTCCATCCTATGTGTTTAATTAACATTTTTTTGGTAAGGAGATTTTGCCCGGTGTGCAAATCCCCGTTCCATGAACGCTTGTACGAGGTTTTTGGACTCACTCCATACATGCCACCAAGCCATGAGAAAAATCCCGAAAACACACCAGGTGAACAGTACCGCAACATGTGGGGGGAAGACTTGATTTGGAGTTGGCGGGCCCAGACTCACTCGGTCTTCAAGAGCAATGTAAGTGACGAGTTGGGATGGGAGGATGACCCCAATCAAATTGTGAGGGTGGCAAAGAAGATAATTGGATCAAAGAAGGAGGACCAAGGAAAACGAAATTTCTTCTATCAGACTTTGAATGGATACTGGGATCCGAAGCATAGGAAGTTCCAACTTGGTAATCACCCAAAAGGCCTCATATGGAACAAGGACGGGGAATTGGTTACAGACCTCGAAGGTCAATTCATGTCTTTGACCGCCCGTGATGCAGTCCAAATGTCTCTTTCGGAGTGGAAGTTAATTTTCAAACATGAGGCTGTTGACTTTCTTCTGGAGGAACACTCTCCACAGACATTGCGTACATTGAGAGAATTGAGGAACTCGCAAATTTTGCGTTCTCTCAGTGAAAGTGATGGCCCATTCCGGCGAACACGGACGAGAGCCAGGCGCAGCTTGACGCTGGACGATGGAGCGGGACCAAGTGGCACAGCGGGAGTAGATGCAGATGAATAGGAATAGTTACAACTTAGTACTAAGTGACTAGTTTTCATATACTACAGTTTTTGTAATGTTTTGGTTTGAATTGGTAATGAAATGCTTTTACTTTCATAAATGTATACAACTTTGCAAAGTCCATGTATTTTGGCTCACGAGTATCTCATTTTTTCTATGCTGAATTTACACTTTTGTCATTGCGCTTAGCCCCAATATATTATTCTGATGAAAATGTTAGGTTTTTTTTGCATTGTCAAAAATTTACTATCTACCTGAACCCCCCTGAACCCGCTCGCGCCCCCCCCCCTGAACCCGCTCGCGCCCCCCCTGAACCCGCTCGCGCCCCCCCTGAACCCGCTCGCGCCCCCCCCCTGAACCCGCTCGCGCCCCCCCCCCTGAACCCGCTCGCGCCCCCCCTTAACCCGCTCGCGCCCCCCCCTGAACCCGCTCGCGCCCCCCTGAACCCGCTCTCGCCCCCTACACATGCTGGCACCCCTTTTGCATATGTGGAATTCCCCGTCATCGTTCGTTGTCCATGTCATCAATATGTTTCCCCTATAGGTAAGTTGTAAAAAAAAAAAACTAACTTAGTAATTTTCCTCCTCCCCTCAATGTCCGAGTATGTCCGGGGACCGACCGGTCCGTCCGTCCGTCCGTCCGTCTATGTCCGGAAATTTTGCCCATGTCCGTCCGAATAGACAACCCTGCAGGCAGCTAGCTCAGGATCCTTCTTTTTTAACCGTGTGATTCTAGCACTAGTCGCTGCTCTTGTTTGTGACTGAGGGGGACGGTCTACCGTACCATCAGAATCATTATCCTCCCCTGAGTCACTCCATTCAACAGGCGCATGATCCTCAGGATCATCCAAGTATGCCCAGTCCACACCTGGAAATCTTAGGACCCCTGTAGGTATCGCCATCTTTTGTGGACGCCGTTGGACGCTAGGAGTCAACCGTATGGTCCTCCAATCCACCTGCCTATGAAGCACTACCTCGGCATATACCATTCTACAAATAAAGAGCGGAACCTCATTTCTATCGTTCATCGCCTGGTTGTATAGAAGCTGCCACACCTCCAAACATTGCCTCCCGAACTGACGGTTCTTGCAATATTTCATGTTCGCCTTGTTTGAAGTACGATTGTTTTTATGACGGTGCAACGGGAATAACTTCCCAATGTGGCACCATTCAATGAATTGTTCACACGTTGCTAGAGTCCACGGTTGCGGTGCAGCTTCCCACCCTCTGAATGCCAGCTTTGCTGGATTCAATAAGACGTGGACCCTCTTATGTTGGAGGTTTCCATGCCTGGCCCGTCCCGCATCTTTTTGCTTTTTCCTCTGTTCTGCCGCCGTGGGCTGATTTGGATCTTGCCGTTCCATATCTGCTCGAGGTAGATCGTTCTTCGAAGTCTTCCAAAAGTGCAAAATTAAAAGCCTACGACTACCCCAGAACCTCAATCACATTTACAAATTATAAACATTTACGAAATTCTCAAATGTAATACACAGACACCATAGAGTTCTGGAGAAAAAAAACAAAGACACGTGTCAGAGTGCTGGGACCCACCTGAGTACCTCACAATCAGCTACCCAGGGGCTGTTGAAGGCAAGGTGCTCAAAGGGGGGGGGGGGGAGTGCAAAATGAGGTGGGAAATCGCCCTTTTATACTCACGGGCGCCAGGGAACGGGCGCGAACAACCTGCTACGGGCGCGAGCGGAAACCCGACGGGCGCGCGCGGGCACCGACGGCAGGGTTTCGGCCGTGTATCCGTCCGCGCACGCCCGAATATCAAAGGGCGCGAGCGCTTCAGTGGCGGGTATATGACGGGCGCGAGCGGGTTTTACTGCGCGCGAGCGGGTAGCGACCCGGTCTTCGTCGGGCGCACACGAGCGTCGTCCGGGTACCGAAGAAGCGTGCACGCGGACGTCGATGCGGGCGCGCGGATATTAGTCGGGCGCGATCCGATTTGCACGGGCGCGACCGTCGGGCGCGATTCGATTTGCACGGGCGCGACCGTCGGGCGCCAACGCTGGATGGACGAGCGCGAGCACTAGTCCAGGACCGGCGCCACCACAAACTAGAAAACTGTTAAAAATCAGAGGAACCAAAGAGAACTTGCAAATTTAGAGTTAAAAAAAAATACTTTATTTATTTTGAAAATGTATCACTTCATTGTAATGTCGATTACAGTGCCATGCACTCTAGGTACCGGTCCTCTAGGTCTTTCAAGTGCGTCTCTAAATGGTTCGTTTGAGCACTAGAGACAGTATTGGGGATACAAAGTATTGCCATCTCCTTCTTCAGTTCTTTGATGAGATCGCCAATCTCACAGTCAAGTTCTTCGACAGTCGCTTGGGTTGCCAACTGCTCTTCAGTGGTTGGAGGCAGAGGGCGTCCATTCTCTGCGTAGGCCACCAATTTGTCACGGCGAGAGATCCAATCCTCGAAGAACTCAATCAGTTGACGGAGTCGCTCCAACATTGACCAAATTACAGTGTCCGTTCGCTATGCAGTGCCTGGTGGGGTGGCACAATTCGTTTCACTCATGTACGACTTGATTTGTTGGCAATTGCAGGCGTTGGAATTCATGTTGGACGGTACAGCGATTGTTGAGAAACCCACTGTAACACTAAGCAATCAGCTACCCTCGGGCTGTTGAAGGCAAAATGCACAAAGTGGGGGGGGGGGGTGCGAATCAGTGGAGGAGGGTGGCAATTTATACTCACGGGGCCGATAGTGTGGGCGCGAGCAGGTTGGGCGCGCGCAGGCTCGTACGGGCGCGAGCACGTTCATCCTAAGCTACGGGCGCGCGCGACCGTGATCGGGCGAGGGTAATCGGGCGCGATCACTATGCGCGCGTGAGACTGACGACGGGCGCGATCAACCACATATGACAGGCGCGAAGATGCGCAAAGACGCGCGCGGACACGACGACTGGCGCCACCCATGGTAAACAGTAGTAAACTGTGAAGACAGTAATTTTGCTCGCGGTCGGGAGCCCGTCTGATAAGCGTCCGTCCGATAACCGTCCGTCACGTTCGATACGTGACTACAAGACAATTTTTTGGCCCGTCCGTCCATTATGACAACCCTGAAAAAGATGAATGTGAAGGTGAGCAAGATTTGGAGTTATTTTTCAAGGAGTTGAATATTTACTAAACATATCTGGGCATAGCAATGCAAATTCATATATTAGATTGATATATAATATACTTAATGCTTTGTCATTTATTATTTTATATAATAAAAGTATTTGCGGTGGTGGTTTTTACCACCATCATTCTATGGTTATGTGACTTTCCAACTCACCCCACGCCCAATTGCCTCCAAGCCCACCATGCATCCATGCATCCAGATCACCCTGCCCAAAAGTGCATGCCCAAATCAGTCCCCATATCACCTGACACCATGCCATTGATGCACAAATCAGTCCGTGTAAACAGTGTTCGCGGGCCCCCACTATCCGACGGCCATGATCCTCCCTTTGAGATCTATGGCTGAGATGTACTGAGCTCGACCTCGAACTCGAGGGTGCCTAGTGACGAGGGTCGGCCGCAATTCCTTGGATCCACACAAAAACCCTCCTAATCGAGTGCGGCAAGCAGGTTCGTCGATTGCAGCAAGCATCGACTGCACCAAGCCGGTGACGGATTTCATCACGAGTAGTAACCCCAATTTGGGACTGCACTTCTAAACCTAGAAAGCCTTCAAACCCTAGAAAGCCTTCAAACAATAGAAAGCCTTCTAACCCTTTCTAACCTTAAAAAGCCAAAAGGCGATTTTCCTTAACGGCATTCTACACGCTGCTTCAAGACCTGTAAAGGCATGCTACTGGTATATCGTTGAAGTAAATTCTTTTGTACAAATCACTCTGTGACGCAAGGGGTGAAAAACTCGAGAAAGCCCAGTTTGTTGTCAACGCATCGCCGACGGGTAAAAACAACAGCTACCTTCTTTCATCCGACGCCTAGGAGCCTTAAACCGGAAAATCTAGGAAAATAAACAAATTTGATTGGTTATGGGCTCCTCATTGGTAGGAGCGCCTTCTGGGGGCTTCGCTCCTCTTTACCACCCCGGCCCACCTCCAAGAGCGGGGGTTTGTTGTAAAGGGTGAGCCCCCCGCTGGGGGGGCTCACGCGATGGGAGCATCCCGAGCCGTAGGGCAAGGGCGAAGCCCGGCCCGAGGCGTAGGGTGCTCCCATCGCGTGAGCCTCCTCTGCGGGGGGCTCACCCTTCATAACTCCCGTTGGGCAACATTCCAATCGGGCAGCTTGTGAAAATCAATGTTCAAGTTATGTCAAGGTGACATGTGTTGTGGGCTTTGTGTCTTTGGATCAGTAGGCCTGGGAGGCTCATCGTATCGTCCGCAAGTGGTGGCGGCTTCGAAACCTTGCTGTGACGCGGCTCATTTGGCTGCCCGGTAGCCAAAAGAAAATCTTGCTCGTGCCCGGGTTCTCGAGCCCCACGGGCTTTTTGCCGTGGCGAGTTTGTTGCCCTCACAAACCCGGGAGGCCAACCGCCGCTGGCGATATCGCGGCGGTAGGTCCCTCGGGGTGAATACAAAAAAAACCTAAAGGGGGTTATGTAGTGCTTCAACACATGCACGCTTCAATGAACCGAGCTCGCATCCTGTTTCGTCTATTTACGGAGCTCCCACGAACCTCACCCCCGGTCAGTCTCCATTTCCGCACTATTTGGGCACTATTCCTACGCAAGCTCGGTGGTGCGATGACCCTCGACAATTGCATAGCAACATACGCCACGAATCGAGGGATCCGCGTTTGCAAGACCTTCAAGGAGTTGGCACCAGCAAACAAAAATGCCTCAGCGAGATCGCATTCCAGAGCCGCCCATGCACCAGGCCAATGACACTGACGCCACTCATGCTGAACAGTGCAGGAAGCGGACATGATCGTCTCGTAAATTTCAGCGGCCGTACTTGAAGAAATGGCCGCAGCACATGCCCAGAACTGGGATCCAAATGTCAAGATAACTGTCTCTGAATCAGGTTCTATCCTTGGTCTCAACTCCTAAAGTTCAAAGGGTATTTTTCATCAAAACTGCCTCATAACAGCCCCTCTTCAAAGCAAGGTGGATTTTGAAAACTTGGGGTCTTTCTTAGTACACCTAACCGTAAGATCTTGTAGCTAACTTCTATGTCTATATGCCTACAAAATCTCACACACTCATTCCTCACCAATTGCAAGATCATAACGTTCAAAGTAGAAAAACAAGTTTTTTTTCACTGCAAAAAAAGGGGACAGCAGAGTATTGAAGGCCCAAAAAACCATTTTTAAAAGTATATAAGGAATGAGTCTCTCCATATTACTGTTACTAAGTGAGTTAGGTACATGTTCCAAAAATACCTTATTCAAAAAAATTGTGGAAGATTTCCAAAAAAATCATTTTCCGCTAGGGGGTATGCTGAAATTCACATAAAAAGGCCGTTTTTTGACAATAAAATAGCACATGAAAAATTCTTGGATTGAAAATCCAAACTGTGGAAACATGATCTACTGCCTTATCTATAAATAGAAATTGTAATTTTTGAAAAATATCAAAATCTCAATTTTTGGTGGAATTTCAAATTTTTGTCTTTGGGCAGATTTTTGCAGATTTTCGCAATTTTGGGCAGTTTTGCGCAGTTTTGGGCAGAATTTGCTGCTTTCAAAGTGACTTAGAAAATTTCAGCAGCTGCTCAACGAGCAACGTTTGACATTTAAACCTTCATAACTTTTGATCCCGATGTGGGAATTGAAAAATAAAAATACCCACACGAAGATCTCCAAATGGTCCACCTTCAATAAAAATTTCAGAATATCCCGATGTAAATTGCATTCATAGGTACATGCCCAAACTCCAAAAAAGCCCAAATGAGGACGATTGTCCTTTAGGAGTTAAAAGCCTATGGCACCGGGCAGCACGCCTATGTGCACGTCAAACATTGAATTATAGAGTTAGGAGTTATAAAGCCAGGCGAGACTATTGGCGATCACAGGTAGAATGCATTGCAGAGAAGTTTTCTCACACATTTTCATATTCTAGACCTCTAGATATTAAATATTTAGGGAATTTTTTAAAGAATACACTAAAGAATGATAGAAAATTATGGAAGAAACATTTTTTTGAAAGTGGTGGAGAGAGACACCAACGTTGCCCCGTAGAGGCTTTCACGGAGTGGAGAAAATATTGGATGAGTGCAGAGGGCAAAGATGAATGAGTACAGATGACTGAATTGAGAAAGGGAAAAAACAAAGCAATTCGACATGAAGAAAACCTATTTGATGACCTAGCAGCCAGGTGAGTTTTTGACTGCCTTATTTTTTCATCTTTGTAGATAAAAAATTCCTGCTCATGTCTAACCACTCCCACTTGACATAACCTGACTCCCTGATATGGCCCGTATATGCAGCAGGCATTCACAGTTGTATTCCACAGTTGAACGCATGGCCTCGGACTTGTCGTCGAGTAAAGAGGAGATTCGCAAAGTCAAAGAACTTCTCTTGCGTCTCATAAATCCATCGCCAACACAGCCCCACACTACGGCCTCACCAGTTCAGATGCCAGCTCTACTGCGGCTAGGGGTTGCATTTGACTCTCTGTTACCACAGGTCGCGGCCCTCACTGCAGTCAAGGACGACATCATCGGCAGAGACTATCAGTCATGGCGGTCTCGACTAGCAGCAGCTATAGTATAAAAAGCTTAGGTTGTAGTTAGAAGCTCTCTCTTTTTGCTCAACACTCTGGACTCTAGAGTTAGGGTTCCGCACCGCTCCAGGCTGCGGCCATGAGCCAGACATTGTTGTATCCCTGACTCCATTTTCTCTTCGACGACTTATAAATGGAAGGACTAAGAACCTGATAAAAGCCTCTCCTTCTTACCCCTCTACCCTCGTCTCCCTCTTGTGTATGCTGGCTGTTCTGAATGCTAATACACCTGCTTCTTCCTCTGCTGGCTTGGGACCTTTGCCCTTGCTGACTCCCCTTCACTTACTAACTCAAGGCTAGAACCCTTCTGGACAATTCGGACACCCAAGACCTGGCTAACTTAGCCTTCTTCTTCCTCCTGCCGAGGCGAGGGCGTCTCGTTCTTCCTTCCACCCTACAAACCCCCTCTAGCGGTTGGTTGTTCCACCCACTTGATACCCATGGTAACGAGCCCCGGGTATCAACCCAAAGGACGTCTTGTTCACACTACGAGACTCCGTTTAGACTTCGCTGACCCCACTCTCTCCCTCTCCCCTTGGTCCTCGTCACCACCTGAAGATCCCAGCTAACATTTTGGCGACCATGCTGGGGATGGTAGTTTTGGACTAAGGAAAATTGAGACCCCCATTGGACAACCATGCCACCAAGAAAAATTGCTGCAGAAGCAGCACGTATTATTGAGGGAGAAGAGACCACCGTACAAGATGACGCTCACGTGACCAAAGAATTCTTTCAGTGGATGAAGCAACAAATGACGATCTAGCCACCAAAAACGATGCCACGAATGCTAAACTAGATATGCTCAGTGAGCAGTACCACAATCTACAAACTAGCCGATCCCAAGAATCGATAGCCGAATCACCCTTGGACAACGCTGGACAATCCTCGCAAGTCCCTGGGGAAGCACCATGATCGGCCACAATTCCCAGGGGAAACCCCACGGCAGCAACGTCACATAGCATAGGAAGCCATGATAATCACATCAAGCTACCAAAAATACAATACCCGGTGTTCGACGACACCGGTGACCGAGATTGGCATGTTCGGCGATTCAAGGTCATTGCCAGAACCAACGGCGTCTGCAACACCGCAGACTCACAAAACATATTTGGGACCACGCTGCAAGGAAATCATATTAATTGGTACATAGATTTCGAGACAGATCACCCGAATTCTACTTGGAATGAAATGGAAGCCAGCTTCTTACAAAAGTTTAGAAAGTTAAAAACAAGCTCAGAAATTCTCAGAGCATTAGGAAGCATCACTCAAGGCAAAGAGGAGCCGGTGGATAAATTCAATGATAGGTTTAAGCAACTGGCGGACAAGCTTAACCAAAAACCCGAGGAGGACTACTTATGCGAATGGTTTAAAAAGGGATTATTACCCTGGATACAACAAGGCATCGTTATCCGCGGAGTCAAGACGCTTTATGACATCCTCGGCGCTGCCAACGATATTAGTCGAGAATTAGGGGCCTTGCAGAAGCTGTAGACACCACTACTACCCCTACTAGTATTTCGAAAAGACACCAGGGTAGCAGCCGCGCCCTATAGCACCTGCGGCAAAATCCATCTAGAACAATGCTGGTTCGCCAACAACGTTTCTCGCGCGGAAGACAGTCGACGTCCTAGACCCACCGCTGCTACCATGCAAACCGAGGAAATCGGGGTAGATGCATTCCAGCCAAGCAGGAATGATGCGTGCTGGGAGTGCGGGTCTTTACACCATAGACGCGGCTAATGCCCGTTATTGCGCCAACGTTTGGCCGTAGCCGCAGCCACAGCCCCCCCCCGGCAAACGTACCTGGAGTACCCCAGCCACCTAGGCGTGGAGGTGTGACCATCAGCGAAATCCACGGACCCGAGGCTAAGATAGCAGCTATGACCACCGCCGCAATAACGACTCGATTCAAAAACGTCGCTAAAGACAAACCTGAAAACCATGTCGTCGAACCACGGAAACCATTTTCAGCAGATCATTGGGAAAAATTACACCAGATCCACCGCAACTTGCAAGAAGAGCGAGAAGCACCAATTACACCTGATCTTTAGCATATCGTAGATAGCACCAACGTTACGATAACGTTGTCCAAACTAATCCAGATTAGTCGTGAATTGCAAAAATATTTACAACGCGCAGCGTTGCCTCCACCACCAAAAGAACCCACCACAAACGAGGTCAACACCACCACGCTAGATCCGGACGCCACGGTCATCTGAATGCAGCTAGGAGAGTTCGAGTTGTCCAATGTCTTAGTAGACGGCGGCTCAGGAGTTCATGTAATGAGTAATCAGTTGAGGGAAAACCTTGGTCTACTATTACCTAAGGCCGCCCAATTTATACTCCGCATGGCTAACGATGCTCCCGTGACGCCATTAGGAATATTATCATCGTTGCAGTAACAACCCATGGAGTAACAACACCAGTGACCTTTGTTATTATCTCTATGCCCGAGCGAAGTAATTTTCCGGTTATCCTTAGACGACCTTGGCTTCGCGATATGAATGCCATCCATGACTAGGCTAGAAATCAAATCAGTATTCATCACCAGGGCCGAACCATGATCATTCCTGTGGACAGCTGCGTTACCCGTGCCAAGGGAGATCAGAACCAAGATCACGCCGGCACCAACTGGCTCAATGGGTTGTCTTAGGAGCAGGAAGCATTAGTCTTCCAAGCTGACCCGGATTTGCTTCCTCTAGCAGAAATCCACTTAGCTGACTTAGTACCCGAACTTGATAAGCTAGATATTCCTCCCCATTTTACCCAGGAAGTTAAAGAAACCATTACTGTCAATGCTACCCTTGCAACAAAAGCATTAAATGATCAGGCCGTCAACAGATGGTCCCATGGCGCCAAGGATAAAGTTGAGCTACTCAACCTAGAAACAACCGAGGAGCCCAAGTTCATCAAGAGGCCCCTGCCGACATCAAGAAGGCCGCCATTGACCTCTTTCAAGAATACCAGGATATCTTTGCATGGGGCCATGAAGACCTAAAGGGCATCCTACGTACTTTAGCTGAGCATACCATAGATCTAGTACCAAACGCCCACCCCGTACAACAACGGCACTATCGAATGAATCCGAATTATGCTTCCCAAGTCAAAGCAGAATTGGATAAACTATTAAAAGCGAAATTCATCTCCTCTGTTGACTCTGCCCCCTGGCTATCTCCTATGGTGATTATACCTAAGAAAAATGGCATTTCTGAAAACTTAATGCTGCCACCAAAAAGGACCACTACCCATTGCCTTACATGGAAGAAATAATTGATGAGGTGGCAGGCCACGAGATGTACTCCTTTCTTGATTGCTTCTAGGGCTACTACCAAGTCGCCATGGCCGACCAAGATAAAAACAAAACGGCAATTTCCACCGAATGGGGGCCATATCAATTCGAGAGGATGCCGTTTGGAGCCGAGAATGCCCCTATGACTTCCAACGCGTAATGGAGCTTATTTTTCGACCATACCTCAAGAGGTTCTTTTGTATTTACTTGGACAACGACACTGTCTACGGCACCCAGCAGGACCATGTTGCCCATTTACGACAAATCTTCAACGCCTGCAGAGCCAATGGTGTTAGTCTCAATGCGGATAAATGCATGTTTTTATTTTTTGCAGGTATTATTTTGCGTTACATCGTATGTAAATACGGAAAATTGCCAGATCCAGAAAAAATCAAAGACATCCTCAACATGACGCCCTCAATAAACCAAAAGGAAGTCCAACAACTCCTTGGTCTCTCTCAGTTCAACAGGATCTACATTGAAAAACTTGCTCATATCACATGTGAAAAAAAGAACCGAATACATGTCACATGTTTGATCTTGTTTAAATACATGAAAATACAGAGCCAAAAAGTCTTGCAGCTGAAGTCCTTTACAGACACCAATATAAAATGGAAATGAAAATCATAAAAACTTTAAGTGGTTTGCGAAAGAGAAGATGAAGGAATATGTAATCAACTCCAATGAAATCAAATCAAATCAGATGAAAACAATGATAGACCGAAGCTTCCTTCAAACTCACGACATGCTACAATCGCTACTTCCACCCTCAGAACTCGATGACTCTGAATCTCCTTCTACAGCCTCTGTATCAATGAATGCAAGGGCCCTGGGATCAAAACTAGTTGGTAGACTAGGAACATATATAAGGGCACCAGATTGAAGCACTTGTGCTAAGTCCTCTGCATACTACGAAAGTATATAAGGCTGAATCGGACTGGAATTGAGACGCCACGATGGAATGGACACGGGGCTTGGCCTACGTGGCGGTGTTGCCGCAACTACTCTGCAATATAAAATCGATATTGATTAGATCGAGTAGTAAGCAAACAATAACAATGTTAAGATTAATAGCACAAAAGATATAAAATCTAGAGTAAGACTTACACCTTTTAGCGCATCTTGCTCTCTTGGCTGGTGCTTTCTCAGCTGCGGCTGGTCTAGGATGTTTAGGAGGGCCCATGGCAGATTTTGTAGCCATATACGGTTTGAGAATGGCGTTGAATATGGCTTCGTCATCCTCAAAAGCTATAATATGACAACCAATAGCCTGGCAAACCTTGATGGAGGCCCTTAAAACTCAAAGCGTAGCGAAGAAGTGAGATTCTGTGGAAAAAATGACAGGAAGAAATATGCAGATACATGTAATGAATAGTTACCTATTCCTGCCTTCCAGCCGAGGACTATGTCGCCGGGCTTGGACAGCTCCTCATTTATGCTCTGCATCATCTCATGGGCTTTCTCCCTTGCCCCTCTTTACGGAACATTCCCATTCATTTGTTGCGAGTCCACATCGGTCCAGTTGAAAATGGCATCACTCTCGGTAATGTTGAGGACGCCATGTATCATATGGAATTTCTTCGTTTGGAAGGAGAAATTAGATGGCAACTTGCCACCACGAACGAAGACGCAAATCGAGAACCGATTAGTCTGCAGTGAAGTAAAACATGTGAGTGTAAATAAGCAGAAATGTTATCACTAAGTAAAGACAAGAAATGGTTACGATGAAATTACCAAGTTGTCGGGGTTTGTAGGAGAAGTCTGGCCGAGTACATTGACGCCCCACCAGTCCTTGTAAAGCACAAAGCCTCTAGCGTTAGCTTATTCGAGAATCTCCGTAGCCAGCCTTTAATCATTGTTGTAGATGATGCAGAGAGCACCATCATTCTGCAAATAAAGTTTTGCAAATTGGAAGATGTCGTACAGATAATCCGCATCACGAGAGTTCCATAGTGGAATGACGGTGGGGGGATTGGATATGGAAGGGACGGGAAGATTCTCAGGGATGTTGGCAATGATCAAGTCGCCTCCCAAATGCTTGTCTTCTTTGCACCGTTCGGGAACTTCGTGCCACGCTGGATCTTCGCTGTGATGATTGTTGATATGTCTGAACCATGCGGCGAGGCGATGGTTACCTTCCCAGACATAGAACATCTTCCCAGAGAACTCCTTCCAATCTGAGTCGACGAGAAGCTCATCTTCGAAAGCATCGTTTGCTTTTAGCCAAGAAAGGCTCTAGTCAGCCTTGATCTCCTCAATGACATCGGCTGTCTTCTCTTCTTGGTTGTACATGGAAATGTACATGACCCGGTCTCCATCTCTATAGCCTTTGACAAACTCTTGCTCCAAATGTTGAACTCCCATTTCTCCTATACGTCTCACTTTTGCTATTGAGAGCATCCTGCATAAGGGAACTAGGATTCGCGACTTTCTCTTGTTGATGACGCCTATGGAAAGCACCTTGTGCTGTTTCCGATGAACCAATTCAGTGTCTACTGCATTTGTCAATTCAGTAGAACAAGATGGTGCTGGCAATACATCTTGTGTTTGAGTTTCCTGCCAAAGTCATGCATATTCAGACTTGATTTGAAGACAAGGAAAGTCGTAAGGAAATAACAATTATTTAGAAGAATAAAACAATCTCTTCTCATACCTAAACACCTCTTTTAAGAACTCAATGATCATCAACAATATGAAGTAGCACAGTAGAGCTACTATCTACGTGGTGCACGCCTGTAATACTCCTTAGCTTGTCTACAGTTCCAGTGACGGCGCTTCTTCCAAAACCGCCTGGTTTGTTGGACAAGGCATGGCAACATTGCCGGAAGGGCAAAGACCACATGGGCTGGCCTCCGCACTCTAAATGGCGAGGAAGGAGGAGGTAGAGACATCAGCGGGGTACCAAGTCAAGGAGAAGTAGGCATGTCACTAGTCCAAAGCCCTGCACCCAGGCGTTGGGTGGGGAGCTGGGCCGTGTCCTCCCGGGTCAGTGGCTCCCCTAGCCGCCCCCCTTCGTCACGCAAAACGGGGGGAGCTTCAGTCTCCGATTACTGTACACCAGGACTGTGCGCCAAGCGTGGCCCCGTGAGCAGTTCCGAGTATGTTCGGAAGGTCTGTTGTCTTCCTCAGCCGTGCCAACTGGCCACTTAATGAGAAGTCTACCAAGTTGCTGTGAATGTCGGGACAAATCGTAAGCGTGCCATGTGGGTGCAGCGGGTGTGTACTCTGATAAATGATTGCATTTTCCGTAGGTGATGTTATATTGCCACCTGTATGTAGAATTTCTGGTAGTGGGTAAATATTTCTGGTAGTATTGGATTTTTTCTGGTAAGAAGACGTATCGGAGGAGCAATATAAAATGCTGAATAAAATAAAATCCAAAAAACAGATACATCACAGGCATGTCTCATAAGCAATACACGATTTTTGAAAACATGTTCATGAATTTTATTGAAAACAAACATTGCGCCCTGTTCCATCGCGGATGGACTGCAGGGACATACTCTCTATGTACACGTGAGAACGGTGTACTCCGGCAGTCCTAGGTGGGGGACGCTCACACATGAAAAAACAACGTTATTGCTAAATCTTGCCCTCAACAATATTTACATTCGACATCGAGATTAAGCTTCAAACGAAAACCTGCGCTGTACAATACGAAGATAGAATAGAATAATGTACTCGAACTTCAGACTGTCGTTCACCGTTGCTACCGATTTCGCGTCCTTCTGCAGTTTCACAATTGCAAACGTTGGAATCACAGTCGACTGTGACGTATCCTTGAATGCGAGTTCATGTACGCCTCCTCTTTAACATGCGTAGACGGACCTGCTACAAATTCCGACCATTAGAGTAGATCAAACACCAATTACACTGTTATCTCAGTTTCGTAAATCCAAAACAACGATTACACCAAACGCTCGAAAAAAAAGCGTTATGTCGACCTAGAAAACAAAATTTCAGCAGGATATATGTAATTAAGTTACACGTTGTACTTAGATTGTAATCCACAATTATAGGTTGACTAACATGTACAAGAGGTGTTTCTTTTCTCAGATGGGAGGAGGCTGTACAAATTGAAACGATACCTGGTTACAGAGGATGTGTATTGGTCCACTCCCCACGATTCACATGAGCTTTCCCTTGACATTCGCAGGTTTCACCAGAATTAGATACTTAGAGCCCCACATGACAATGGACTCCTCCGAGAACTCGGCCTCCCTGACGTCGTCAAGTGTTTTGACGTTTTTGTTAGGTTGATTTGTCGGATGCATAACCTTCACACCAGGCTGGAAGACCGTGATAATTTCTACTAATTGCATTCCCATTTCCCATTTCAGTGATGACCACAGAGAAGACTGGAGTTTCGATTTTGTTGTTTTGAAGCTGTAATTGGTTCTCCCCAATGCAACAGGACCACCAGGTCGCGTTGGGTGAATCACCCAAACGTTCTTGTTCGCGGGGAGTGGATATTTTTTCTGTTAAGCATACATCACAGACGTAAGTTAGTTCCAAGGCAGACCAAATGATACAATTCTGTACGACTGTATAAGCTTTGATAATCGCAGACTTACCTGGTGCCCGTTTGGTGACAGTTTGTTTGGAGGTTGTGTCTCTTCAAATTTACTGCTCTTCTTGGAAGACTGTTCTTTCACGTCTTTCACTGCCTTCCGTTTTCCTTTTCGTGGAATGTCTTCAACAATCGAGCCGGGATTGTGAACCACTGTGACCCACTCATTCGTCACCATCTTCTCTGAATTTACCTCCGGAATCACTGCAGCCGGTGGTTTCTCCAAAGTCTCCGGTGTCTGTAGCTGGTCCACTTTAGATAATTCTGCTGCAGTTGAAGGCATTGTGCCGATGTTAGATAATGTCGACGCCTGTGACTACTTACATTAATATTGAAGAAGCACTAAAGGCACATAATAACATTAAAAACCTCAAAGGTTTGAAGTGTGTCCGAATATAATCTGAATCTTGCTCAAAAAATATAACACTAACGAGAAAGTGAAAAAACAAAAAATAAACAATGATAAGAGAAGCTAGATTTCCAAATGCAGAAATAAAGTGTACCACCATTCGTGACTGAATCAGAGTGCGTCTGCACTTCAGCGGGGTTGATACAAGTGTCCATCGTCTCGTCCATTATGTTATCTGGGTTGTATTTCCCGCATGTCAAACCAGGGTCTGATCCACGCGATCTAGACATAGTCTCAGTTTCCTGAGCGTCAGCACCTACAATCCCTCCCACCTCTCCAACAGTCAGGGAATCCGTAGCATTACATTCAACATCGTCCCCTTTGTCGTCATTTACAGTTACCTCATCTTCGAAGCACTTTTCTTCCTCTCCCCTTTTCCTCGAACTAAGCTCTCGTGTAGTGCTGTCATTTCCATCAGCTGCCATACAATTCACCGCAGCCTTGTCTTTCATAATGTGTCGGGAGACGTTGCCTGCTGAGAGATTAACTTGACTTCCCTCACCAGCTACACCGAAAGGCGCATCAGCGGTCCTACCTCCCTGACCTTTTATTGTTTGAAGAAGCTCTTCCATCACTTTGGGAAACCCCTCGTATACAACCAGCCGTTGCAGAATCTCTGAAACATTGCTCTTCAAATCTGCAACATCGCTTTCTACTTGATTAAGTCTTGGAGGTGTGTCAATAACAGGTCGTTGTCTCTCTTTATAATTTGTGGCCTGCCAGTTAGAGATTCAGCAGCGTCATCAATAAGATGGTCAGAAAATTACACGTGAAAATGATACAAGGGCAATCAAAGCAAATTGATTATAGTGACAACAAAACAATACAGCATAAACTAGTTACAGACAGAGTTAGAGATAAGAGGGCGTACTTCTAGTGGTTGGTCGTCAATGAACTCATCAGGAATGTCTGGTTCGGACATGAAGTTGGGAACATTTACCTCTCCCGCGGAACTACTGCGTCCAGAACCTGAGTTTGGAAGGTCGGACATGTGGACGTCTTCCGGTGTATGGATTCCTTGATGGCCCTGTCGAAAGCCCATAGTAGGCGGACGTCATTAGATTTCTATGCTCTACATCGACACAGTATTATATCATACACAAAAGAAACAATGTATACTATAACAGAACTAATAAGCTGCAAACTCAAAACTATTAACATTTGAACATATTAAAAGACATGTCAGTAACGTATTAGCCCCGTGGACTGAATATGTTTTTACAAGATGTTTAGATTAATGCCCTTTAAATGCATCGCAACTCATACACATTAAGCAGAAAAAATTCATATCTCTACATAAATCAAATCATATGTTACAGTGGACCATCAAAGGCATATCCATGGTAAGCATAATCCATACCATTCAGAAAACACGGTATACTTAAAACATCAAAAACGGTTCTTGCTCCAATAATGTTGAACACATTCCCCAAAAAAAATTTGAAAACAAATAAAATTGGGGAGAAAGTGAAATATCTTTGCAGACCTCGGATGCGGCCCCTATCTGAGGCAATTCCTTCTGCTGATTCTGGATCCCCCTCAAGCTCAGTTCTCGACGTTTGGCGGCCTTCTCTGTATTCATCTGAGATATCCTCGTGGACCTGCTGGCCCCGGCAGGACTGTTCCACCACGCTACCAGAGCCGCGTGCTTTTTAGGTGTACACTTCGGATGTCGTTCACCCTTATCTTCCCAGTGCTTTCTAAATTCTGACCTATTCTTCTCCAGTTTTTTGCGCATGTATATTGGGAACCAATTTTCCTTGAGTGGTGGTTCGAACTCAAACACGTCACGGACAGCGTCTTCAACCATTTTAAATCTCTCATCGTCGTCATCATAGTGGATTTGAGCAACATCGACGTACCTTTCCATCAGAGAATTCACTGCCGACGTCACACGCAGTTTATTCGCTATGATGTTTCCAGCCGCATCTGTCTGGATCTTGAACTTCTCCCCCGAGTTCTGTTTCTTGTGCTCAGCGTACTTGGTATCTGCTCTTCGCTGCATTGTTCTCCTGGAAGCATCCCGGTTCTCAGAGAGGCAGAGAGATCCCGACGGTGGAGGTGACGATGTAAAATTCGGTATCGAAGAACTTGCTCGCTTAGGAACATCGACTCTGTTATGTACACCTGCGAACAATGGCAACTCAGGAGGTGTTAGAAAGGGATTGTCAATGGACGGAACGCATGGTGATGGCAGACCAACGGACGCGCAACCCATGTTCTCCGTCGCAGGAGTAAAATAATTTGTGGAATCCTCGTCTTCGCCTTCGAAATCTGATTTCCCACTCTGCTTCCAATTCTCCTCAGGGACATGCCCCCTTCGCATGAGCTCATGGAGGTGTTCCAGAGCCGCTTTGTACCCTGCCTCGTATGGAGGACAATCAGACGAGGATGATGGTCTCGGGGAAATGGTGGGCAAAACCATGCCTGGTCCTGTGTTTGGCAGATTTCCCTGCTGGAGAGAGGATGATGCCGTTTGTGGGAAGGGCTCCGAGCTCCTTGGATTCGGCTGGAACTGGGGTACTTGTGGATGCCTTCGTAGTCCACCAGGAGTCGGATCCATGTTGTATTCTTGAGAAACTGAGCGAGACCTTGTTTCATGATCACGCGAAAGTTGCATCGGACGGGCACTTTTGCTTACATTCGGTGATTGGGTCGACATTGTCACTTCCTTTTCTCGATCGATCGAAACTGATCTAACACATGCATTACACAGTTCAGTATAACATTAACAAGTAAGTATATTACAACACTGTGGAGACATAGCGCCGTTTAAATAGAGGAATGCATGTGCATCTACAAGCAATGAAGCTGATAGCATGCACATGTGAAAAACGTTCCATTGACTCTAATATCAAGCGAAATCTGATACAGGAAAAAGGAACAGTGTACGCGACCGGTTTATGGTACAGACAGAAACAATAGAGATAAAGAAGTACCATCCTCTCATTGAAAAGCAGCAACGAATAAACGACACAAAACTAATTAAAACTATTTACAACATGTACAAGCACAAACAGAATATGGATTAGCAAAGGAAAACAGTGATACATGCAGCGTTAAAGGGGACTGGACATAACAGTTATCTCATTCTAGATACAATAATACTAAACAATCTGGACTCGCGAAAAAAAAATTATTAAATTTAACGAACCTGGTGTTCCGAGTAGAGAGTAACGCACACTTTCAACGCAGCCCGCGAAGGCGAAGCTCCGAAAAAAACTTAGTGTGAGAGGCAGTTGCGAAAACAGATGTTTACAATTAAATTGACACATAACATACCTTCTGCTGTGACGCTCACCAACCTTCCAAAAAAAACCACTCCTTCACTGCGACGGCGGAGTGAACTATGCAAGAGGATCACTCGAGAAATCACCGAGAATACCAAATACATGCGCTTCGACAGGAGGCGTTCCTTTGCTCTAGAAACCCTAACCCTCCTAGCAGTCAGCACAAGAGCGCACTTAACTGGTAGTGCTCAGAGTTCTATTTAGAAAGTAATATTATGCAGTTTTCCCGATAATTACCTTATCCTCATTTGATTAATAACTAAATCCAAGAAATAAAGATCAAGGTCTTCGAATCATTGCTGGCGCCAAAACTTACAGTTCGAAATTGTCACATACCAGCAGACATGGTTCGGTGAGGACGTTCGACGGTAGTCCTTCATGGTACTGACAGCGGTCACTGCATATGTACTTTGTCTTTTGCATTCCGATGCCATGTCCGCGCAGATGCATAAGAGTGTTCACGCATAGTTTACGTGGACTTTAGACACAATTCCAACGAGTACGGGGACCGTCGGAGCATCCGGGAACACGAAGCGAATCGGCTGAGTTCCGTCGACAACACTTGTCACTTCATTCAGGTACCACTTCGATTCCAACTTCTAGGTCTGTAGGGCAGTACATACTAATAGACTGCACAAAACCGATTGCAGCGAGGGAGTCATCGATTGGAGAGTGTATGGAGGCATTTTGTGGTACTTTGGATTCAAATGAAATCGTTGCAGATGTTTATGGGAAGATCCCTCATACTCTCATCCCTCCAGAAACCCCAACTTCGTTTTTGGGATCAGATTAATTTGTTGGCACAAAGCATTGTCATTCTTCAGATTTTGTCGTCGACGGACAGAATTGAGAAGGAATTATAGCGTCGGAATTCCAGTTAGGGTTTTCAGCGATAGTTCATGTCTTTCTCTACTCTAGGGCTGCATCGTCATTCCATCAGTGGCGCAGACACTGCCTCCAAGACGGTCTATCTTGGAGTTTGTGCCTTGAGTAATGATCAATCGTCATCTGAATGTGGGTTTTATAGTGCGAGCTTAAATTCAGCTGCAATCGTTACCTGTTATATCTTATCTCTCTTGTCTGTAGGGTTTTTGCTTTCATTTCTTTACAGTATAATAGAAAAATATCCCTGAACCCTACGCTTGCATTCCTTCCGGCCCTGAGCGCTAATTTGTGTCGTTCTGGAGTGTGCAGCATTTTTGGAGATAATAGGTACTGCTGGATAACAGTAAAACCGTCAGACCAATCTACGTGCGAGAAATATCATAGAGCGGCTCTGCAGTTGATGTGGTCGTAGACGCAGTACGCAACTCCCTAGGTGATGTATCTTGAAATCCTTGAAACTCCAATATGATATCCTTCTAATTATATGGGAATTTTTCCAGGAAAAATGGTATGGTTCCCTATTGACCTTCAGAAGATTTTGATAATTTGGAATGCTGGTATGATATCACTGCCGGTGTTGTCCCCATGTTTTCCATCACCTAGGTTTAGATTTCAAGGATTTTGCTCTTTACATGTAGGTGCATCAGCTGTTGGAGTTTTTGCAGACCTTTTAATGTTTAGATTGTATTTCACCCTCTCTCCCTGCGAATTCCGCTGGGTCACTTCACAATTTCAGTTAGGGCATTTCCCTTTGAAAATATGGTAGCTTTCTCTCTCGATCCGTATTCTGTATCCCTCATTTCTATTATGAGCAAAGTTTTGTTTTAGGAAATTTTATTGGTTCTCTTGAATAACTAAATTAGGGATCAACTACTGTCGAAGGGGTTTTGCAAAATGTTTAGCAAGAAATGCGACAACTTTGAGGAAAGCTGGGTCTTATCTACTTCTGATTTCGTTCACGGATGTGAGGAGCCAACGAAATTTTAGTAATCCTGGGGATTGCTCTTAACTTGCACCGATTCCAATATACCCATTCCTACGGGCTGTCATCGGATCTATTGGGAACCTTTCCGGGAGTACCTGTTTCCTCTTCTCATTTGCCCGTTGTTCTAATCGATTTCGGGTGAGTTTTTTCAGGAGACATACGTTATTTTTTCCACCTATTTGTGATTTCTGAATTCGCTCATTCATTCAGTAAAATTCCCTCACCACTATATTGACATGGTCATGTAGATTGAGAACTACTTTGTATCTTGGCTGATGGTTGTTACTGGCTCTCGACGATGTATTTATTCAGATTTTGTTACCTTCCAGTTTACGAGGTGGTTGTCGTATTTGAATCAACACATTCCAGTGAACGAGGATATTCGAGTTTGGGAGTAGGCTCTGCAGAATTTCGTGAACTCTGGGCCCGTACGTTACTAATCTTCTAATCTGCTTTTTGATTATTCTTTTGCTCTGTGAACATTATGTTTTTTCCTTTATGATTATGAAGTGCCCCTACTGTAATCACGTATTTGTAACTGATGTTTAATGATCTTCTACGGTATTGCTAGAGTTACCATGGACGGCAACGGGAGATTACCTGTAACACACCCCATCCGAATTAAGGCTCGAGAACAGAAGCTTTGGGCAAGAGAGGTTGCATGGGCAATTCAGGAACAACGGCGTACGCAACAGAAAGAGCTTCGTATGTCATGTCCCTGCAGATTGTGCGACAGAGGTTATCGTAAGGAATTGTATGTAGAGACGGTTCTACAGCATCTGGACGAACAAAGAATGTATGGGAGGGATCCTAAACACTACGGTCGCTCTCAGGTACACTACGCCATTATCCCTGTCGAATATCATGTTCACAAAAATTTATATGTTCAACATCTCTTATTCTTTTAGATTTCCACGCAGTTATATGGATTTTTTACTCTTCGTCCTTTTTGGTTGTTCTAAACAAAGGGTTTGTGAATTAAATTTACTGATATCGTCAAGTCAGGTTTATCTGCATTTTAGTATCAGTCATTTCGCTGAGAACACTTCTCATTTATTTCTGCTCGCGTACTCTCGATTTGTTTTCCTCCCACGATTTCGATGGAGCTATCCTCATAATCTGTAGTGCTTTAATATTTCCACTTGATTGTTAACGTGATAGACACGGCGTGTGGGCTCATTCTCTGTAACACCAAACTGTGCAATACTTATTCCATTATAATAGGGTTTTTGGACATACCGCATTATTATTGTTCTTAACATACAGCATGTACTCTAATGTCGTTGAATCTGTCACAATCTTCTCCCGGAACAGGGATACGACCCTGACGAATCTGATGATGAATGGGACAACCATATCACTCAGACCTACGGTTTGGCTGCAGCCGCAAATATCAGAAGAGAGTTATCGAACAGGACTGAAGACGACTGGGATCTCACACAGTGCGTTGTCAATTCTCTTCAAGCGTATGACCGTCATTGTTCAGAGCAGTTCGAGGAAGATGAGCGTCCCCAGGAAAATGAAGCAGATGATGTGGATGCCTTTCAAGATGCCATGGACGAAGAACCAGCTCATGTAGAGACTCCGCCTATTCCATGCGCAAGACAATTCAGTCCACGTTCCACTGAACCGCCGGCTGCAGACAGTGACGGGGAGTCTTCTTCAGATGGTGGACATACCGACGTTGAAGATAACTTGGGTGTAGATCCAGATGTGCGGCAGGAGTCACCAGGGCCAGATGAAGAGCCCGATGTTCAGGATGGGAGAGACAGCGTCGAGGATTATGATTCGGATGAGGAAGAGTGTATGGACTGGAATAATGGAGAGGACGCACCTATCACACCCGAAGAAGCATACCTACGTGATGCCGCAAGAACGCCGTTATTCCGGGGATCTCGCCTTTCCCTACTCAGCACTGTTATACTCCTTCTCAACTGTTTGAGAATGCATGGAGCACCGTCAATTCTTATTGACGAATTGTTTACTTTGTTGTCGAACCAGATTTTACCTCAGGTGAACAGTATTCCGACGTCGGAGTATGAGGCCTCGAAGATGTTAAAAAAACTGGGCTTGAAGTATGAGATGATACATGTCTGTCCTAATCAGTGCATTCTATTCAGGGGCCCGCTTTATAAGAATATGGAGTCATGCCCGAAGTGTGGGGCGTCCAGACGCCGGAGGTGCGGGAAGAGTCTGGTTCCACGGCGTGTTTTGCGTTTTTTCCACTAATCCCGAGGCTGGTTAGGATGTTCAGGAATCCCATGCTGGCCGCCGCTTTGACCTTTGCAGCTTTGCACAAGAGTCTAGATGGAAAGATGCGCAGTGTTGCGGACAGTGAGATTTGGAGGTTCTTCGACACTCACTATCCATCTTTCGCTGCTGATCCACGTAACATACGACTGGCTCTGGCAACTGACGGTATAAATCCTTTTTCAGACAAACGGAGCACATATTCCATTTGGCCTGTTTTGTTTTTCAACTACAATGTTGCACCATGGTTGACAATGAAGAAATTTTTTGTTTTACTTTCGGTCATTATGCCTGGCAAGAAATCGGTCAAGGGAGAGCAGTGGGATATGTACATGGAACCTGTGCTTGAGGAGTTGAGACTTCTGTGGAGTACGGGCGTCCTCATCAGAGATGCATCCAGACGTTACGAGGACTCCTTCCATTATTTACGAGCTTGTCTGATGTTCACAATTAACGACTACCCTGCTTACGGAATTGTTTCTGGATTGGTAACGAAAGGGTATAAGGGCTGCGTTTGTTGCGGTCCAAGCAACGTCTGTCGCAGATCCAAATACCTTGGGAAGAATGTTTGGGACCATCAGCACCGTATGTTCTTACCTGAAAATCATTATCTTCGAGAAAATGAAACGCTGTTTCGAGGAGAGAAGGAGCATAGACGAGCTCCATCACGGATGACAGGCGCTGAGACGAGACGTTGTGGTGAGGAGAGAGAAGAATGGATTCGCAGAGGAGGAGTACCAGGGGCCGATGGTGACCCTGTGCGTCGCCACGGAGTGAAGCGCGTCTCTGCTTTATTTTCGCTACCGTACTGGGAGGTACCACCTATCCCATCATACTACATTTAGTTATTTTTGGTTACTGTACTTTTTGACAGTAGGATACCATTCCCGATTGTTGTGCTTTAATTACTTGTTTGATGTCATCGTAATGTTTGGGTTATGTTTTGAATTGATATATTATAGTCTGGCCGTGCTATTATGTAGTGCCACACCCTGATCACAAGATACGTTCGATGTATTACGTAATTTTGATGCTCATCAGGTGTTAGAAGTTTGCGATACCGTCCAGTACTGTAGATCTCTAATTATGACCTCCCGTTACAGTGTTGAGGTTTTGTCACAAGATAAGTGTCGTCTTCAATTGTCGTACGTGATTTATGTTATATGATTTGATGGAACATGTCGTTGTTGTAGTAGTTTGTAGTCATAGATCCTGTTCACATGAGACATTTAGAGCTCTTAATAAGGGATTGTGGTCCTGTTGTTTCTCATTTTTTAAATTCCCGCAATACTCTGTCCCAGTGTTGCTAGCCGACGATGTTTGTACTTGGTTGTGTATAATTTCAGTGTCGTACTTCTCAGGCTCTGGATTTGACGTCCAAGAGGTATAATGGTACTGTATTCTGTCAAGGAGAGAGAGTGTACTGGATATTAATTTTTGTAGGAAGTTGACCGACCACAACACTGTGAATGGTGGTCGGAAAAGTGGTCTACTAGCAGTTGAATAAATGATAAAAATGAGAGGATACTAATATGCGGGCCTTGTGTAATACACCTGGTGAGGGTCGCTGCGTACATCTTTAGCATCATTTGGGCAGCACAGATGCGGTGAAACGTCTGTGGACTTGCGATTGACTACTGTTTTCAATATTCATCAACTACAGTGTACTCTAATATTTTCCCTTGATTTTTAACGTGATGGACAGGGCGTGTGGGCTCAGTATCTGTAGCATTAACTCTGCAATTTACTTATTCCATTTCAACTTACGTCACATAGGTACAGTGTAAAAAGATTCCCAAGTCATAAGCTGTGCTAACACATCTGTGGTCGTTGTTGGCTTGCTTATCAGGAACTCCCAATCAGACATACTTTAGATGTCATGCATTGCGAGAAAAATGTTAGCCAGAGTATGTTGGGATTTCTACTAGGAGAGAAGGACACCATTGCTATTCGTCGGGATATGGAGGAAGCCAGTGAGAGTAGCAACAACGGCACCAACGCTAGGCCGCCACGGCAGCACACTCCGGAGCTACACTTGAGACCCCTAGGCACCAGTGGGCGGTATTTTAAACCTCATGCTCCATACGTTTTGCCAGCTAATGATAGAGGTCGTTTTATCAACTTGATATCATCCATAAAAACACCTACAGGATATGCAGGCCAGCTTGGGAAGCATATTGGGCAGAAAAGGCTAGGTGGACTTAAGAGCCACGATTACCATGTTCTGGTACAACAAATTGTTCCTGCCTGTATTCGAAGATTCCTACATCCGGGTGCAAGAGATGTAGTGATACGAACAGGTAATGTGTTTAAACGAATATGCGCCAAGGTGATTGACGTCGATGAGCTTGAAGATTTAATGACGTACACGGCAGAAACCGTGAGTCTGATGGAGGTCTACTTCCCACCGGGATTTTTTGACACCATGCCACATTTGATGGTGCATCTTGTGTTAGAACTCCGTTTATGTGGCCCTGTTCAGGGACGGTGGTGTTATGGCGTGGAGAGGTATTTGTATGAGTTGAAAAAACATGTCAGGAACAGGCACCGCCCGGAAGCTTGCATGGCAAATGGATACCTTACAGATGAAGCATTGGGCTTCGTGACGGACTACACTACTTTGTCTCCGTATATTAAACGTCGTATGTGGGATATGGAGGACGATGAGAAGATGTACGGGGAGGTCTTGGAAGGGGCAATTCACAACATTAAACTCACCGAACGTGAGCGTATTGATATACACAGTTATGTTATCTGGAACTCTGTCGCCACACAAGACCTTCGCAGGTGATTTTCGCATCTTTAAATGTTGCTTTGGATTCTGTGTAGTGTTGAATGTTTACTGCATTTAATCTGTGTATGAGTAAACAGAATATGCTGCGAGGCCGCCAACCTCATTTGGGATGTGTTTGTCGAGTGTGATGGGCTATCCCTTTTTCATCATTTAGGTATATGTTTTTTTTAATTTGAGTATGCGTTACAATAAGTATGACTCCCCGGTACATTGTATTGGCTGTCGGTAATGTCGCTGTTTTAAAAAGACGGCAATGTCTATCACCTCACTGAAGTGTGATTTTCTAGACATAAAAGATGCAGATTTGAGACTTACATAATGAGTGCGCTTATATTTTCATGAAGCTGCAGACCGTATTGGTGATGTTATTTCGTCAGTCTACTGGATGTTGTTTCATCACGTAGTGTACATGGAATACGACAATGTTAAGAAATGGAGGTCAATGTTTATTATCATTCGTTTTTCTGTTTCTCTCCCTTATTTACTATTTGTTTTTTTTCCCCTTCTTCATTACATTTTTTTTTTTTTTTTTTTTTTTTTTAATATTGTTTTGCTATACTGAATGGTAATCGTTTTGATCTGTTAATACTCTTGGAAATCTGATGGAAGGTGTAGCCTACACAGTCTGTATTGTCGCTGAAACAGGAAGTTCATCTCCATGTGTTTAACGGTTTTTATTATATTTTTTTAATTTTCTTCTTTTCAGTGCTGTGCATCCTCACATTTCATCACTCTCAAAAAATTGCCTTGAGGTTTAACATACTATCAAATAATGTGATGGTGTTCCGTAAGGGGGTCGTTTTTATTTCAAGTTTCTCTGATTTCTTTGCTTGCATTTTTTGTTTTCTACTCATTGGAGTGACTCTTCACATGTTATCGCTTTTCAATAGATGCTTCGAGGTGTAGCGTCCACATAATGTCATTGTATCAGCGCTTAAATTACCTGTTAATTTCTGCCTGTATTCTTTTATGTCATACCTTTTTTTAATCTTATTTTATTATAATGGTTAGCGGTTTGATATGATAAGAATCTTGGAAAAGAAGCTTCATGGTGGTGCTCACACATATTGTCATTGTGTCGACAGTAGTAGTACCTGTTTGTCTATGCACTCGTCATAATCATTATGATGCAAAGTGTGTTGGTTCTACTCAGTAATCATTACTCTTTTTTTTGTGTTTCGTACTACTGCATACCAAGGTAGTCGTTGTGTCAATGGCGACTACTTTCATGTTTATCTGCTGGATTTATTCACACACTTTCATGAAGGATGACTGACTTTGTTTTTTTCCTCAGCGAATACGAGGATCGTCAGCGTGAGTTCAATAGACGACGGCGACGTCGAGGTGCTCACTTCCCCGAATTCTGGATATGGCTTGACGAGCGAGTGCAGGACATGATAAACGCAGGAGAACGGGTGGATCTTGACCTTGCTCTCATCTCGACTCTACCAGCGATAGAGGCCGAGGAATACAGCAACATGTGGGCCTACGGTAGTCACTACCGCTGTCTACCTGCAGATGAGGCTACTACGCATGAGACCTTTGATTCAGGTGTATTTGTGATGTCTCCTCAAGGCTGCCGTGCCTCTGCCCATGACTCTAACATTGTTGATGCCGAATTACCGTATGTCGGATTACTGAACAGGATCATTGTGGTTACCTATTCTACAATGACCCGGACGGTCATGAAGTGCTCCTGGATTAAGCCTAATTTGGCGGGGAACCCCAGCATACGACAAGATGAACATGGATTTTGGTTGGCTAAGTACAACTCACGACAAGATCCAGCCCGCGAAAACCCCTATGTCTTCCCGTACTCGGTGTCACAGGTTTGCATTCCTCATCCCAGATTGTATCACTCGTTTCAACATTTCTCTTTGTGCGAGCATACCTTATCATACATATATAAACGTGTTTTTTTCCAGCACACCGTAAAAGGAATCACCTAATCAACATAAGCCACTGATAGTATTTCATTTCATGTTAAAACACTTTCAGTGAAGTTTGTATATGCACCCTAGGTTTTTTTCGTCAACGACCCCGACGACCCCGAATGGAAGGTCCTTGTCGATTACCCCCCAAGATCTCGACGTCACTCACAGGCAGATGATGACATTCACCGGCCAGATGCTTCTCAGCATGTATTTGATGCCCCAGGATTACGAACACCAGTGACCGACAGGGAAGGATATGGGGTAGGTACAACATCATCACGGGCATCCTCATCCCAAGCGGCACCATCTGGATCAGAATATTAACCAGATACAACAGGGCAGAATGTACCAGCCGCCGTTGTCAATGCCGCACAACAGCACAGAGAAGAGGACGACAATCCGGCGGTCTGGTTGGATCAGGACTACGAAGACGAAGAGAACGTACGGGCCTATGATGAAGGCCTGGCAGAGGACGACGACCATAGTTAAATGGTTACTTCAAAACACACCTCTTCTCCAATTTCTCAGTCAAGTTGGTGTCTGAATTATGCATGCGTAGCAGTGGATATCAATTTGAGATGTTGCTGCAATATCATTTCCATTTAGGATAGTAAAAGTTTTCCCATGCTGAGATGAGACTGGTGCATGGTAATATTCACGCAACAGTGATATGTGAGTTAGTAGGACTGCTCTCATTATGCAGTCGTCGTTGTCTACTTTTGATATGGCAACGCATCAAATTTTTTTTGGCTTATAATACACCATGCTTTTCACTAATTATTAAATTCTGATTTGTCGCCATTTCTCAGGTGTAAAGTAAGGGTCCGCAACCACATTTACGCGGGAATCCAGAGAGAGGGAATCCAGTTGTTGCGGACACGTTATCCCAGATCTGCGCATAAGTCCATGTCAACTCGACATTGAACAAATGTAAGACCGGAGTTGCATGTTCAGTAATGTATCCATTAACAGATGTTACCACTGATAGTCCAAATAGTTTATTGCACACCATCATGCATAGAGTACATCGAATACAGTGCATGTGTGATACTATATATGACAGGGTTGGTAGGTCTTTTACGGTACTTGATCAAATTTGTTCTGATTTCATCGTTACTGCTATGCGTTTTTTTAGAGGGTACGTACATATTATTTTTACATAGTTTATCCTATGTCTAAGTCGAAGGATAAGGAGTTTATGCAGGCTGGGGGATTCCCAGAAGTTAATTCTAATAAGACGAATGCTGAGGGTCAGGAGAGAGATGGGGCAAAGCATATTCTAGAAAACGTACAGGAACAGGAAAGCAATGTATGTTTATCTACAGATACAGGTCATGGTCAATGTGAGGTAGAATCTGACAAGGAGGGTGGAGGTTCTCCCTCTTCTGAGCCGCCATGGCTTATGATTGACAAGTACAAGGCACCAGAGTGGATGCTAGATCACTCATATAGACGAAGACTCCGGGACTTGAGAGAGAAGAGGGAAAAAATCGAACACGAGACGGGATCGGCGGTTAACACAGTCACAACAGAAGGGGAAGGAGAGAAGAACGACCAAGTTCCACCGTCTTCGTCTATGAAGAATGAAGACTCCCATGCGTTATATGAGGCAAGCGTAGGCAAGAGCGGGGACGAAGAGAATGCTCAATTGATGACCGAAATTAAACCTCGCCGAAAGGGCACTATGGCTCAACTATATCCGGATGAAGTGAAGGAGATACTGGAGATGAGAAAACGGCCGAAGCCGACGTATTCGTTGAATGAGCGGTATGGAAAGTACTTGAATAAAGACAACTGAGGAGCGCCATTGAGGACAGAGAGGACAAACATTCGTGGAGAGGTATTTGTAAGTTTTCCTACGACATGAATTTGTTTTAACACATGCAATAGTTTCATATATACTTGTAAGTGTTAGAGTGAAGGGTGTCTATGCCTGGATCCTTTTCTGTTAGCAGTTCAATGGTCTGAAAGTGCAGTAATTGATCATGCTACCCTGAGCAGAACTAGCGTCTAAACGTCAGATTCATTGGTCCTTGGTGGGGAGATGTTATGCCTTAAAAAAAGTTTCTTACGTTCAGGTTCCATTTTCCCCTCGGTACAGTTTTCGTTTCATAATGTCACATTTGAGACGAATATGTTTGCTTGAATTTGCGTTTATCTTCCTGGAACGAGTGAGAACATATGTATTAGTCATTCACTATTGTCACAAAAACCATGTTCGTATTCTGTATGGTCCGTGTCGTTGTTTAGCAATTAAATTGTGATTGTTCTGTTCTCGCATGTTCTCTTTCATAGTTTAAGTGATTTATTCCAATTTTTTTGGTTTTTTTTTTTTTAATTCCTTAATGTTTGTTTATTTAATAATCAATTCGGATTTCCCGTTATTCTGCCAACTTTATTATTTCTTGATGTTTCTTGTCTCAAAGTTAAAAACACAGTACTTCCTCCCACTACACATTGTAAGAGGTTGCAGTGTTGTAGAATTACTCGATTGAGCAACAGTCCTGAGAAATGAACTGCTCCTGTATGTTTATGTGAAGGAGAACCAGGGAATTGTTGTATTTATGTAGAATTTCGATTCAAATTTTTAGAAGTGCATCATGTAATGCGCAGCATATGTATTCGACGTATATACCCTTCAGGGTACAGTCCACAACCCAGGTTCTGTATTCCTTAAATAAGTCGCAATTTCTTTTCTTTTAGTTATTTTTAATTTCTTTTCTTTTAGTTACTTTCAATTTCTTTTCTTTTAGTTCTTTTTCTTTTTATTTGTTTTCTTTCCGGGTCACTAATTGAAGTTACGAAGACGAAGTGACACCTTACTACTGACGTGATCACTAATTATGACCAGGTGCAGGAAAAGTTGTGAAGCTGATGTGGGAAATCTGGAGAGGAGACTGGCTGTAACCAAAGACGATCATGATTTCTCAACCTAGTTGTCAATTCGACCTCATTTTCCTAAACCCACGGTGGACGGTCAAGATTTAACGGATCGAGTTTGGAGAAATCTCAGCCGTTGTTGCATCGGGCACAGGCAACAGCGTTTGCTGTGTACATAACAGTGTCCCTCTCTCGCATTTCTACAGTTGTGAGTTTTTGTTTTTGCATTTCGGTGTACTTCTGTTGTATTCTTCCAGTGGAGGAGGAGATCTGTGAATGGTACGTTACAATTTTAGTCTACAATTACGTTGTCGGAGAGGGGATCAAAGTTTTTTCTTGCTGGGAGGGGAGTGTCGTTGGGCTTAACTGTGTGCGCTTGGGATTGCGTGGCCACAACGTCGACAACATACTCCGCCAATGAAGTAACGCTGCGCACTCTGAATTGAAGTAAGTGACTAACCTCACTTGTATCGCAGTCTTTAATTGCATTACTGTGTCCCATCTAAGCGCAGTTGGTTCAATAAGTATGACTTTAAGAAGTTTATGTTGTCTGTGTACACATGTGGTCACTATACAATGCAAGTATTGTATTCATGCAGCCGTGGTCATTCGTCAGTTTATCATGTTAGAGTGTAGTACCCGGGGAGATATTGGCCGTTGGTGATAATCATTTGTGAAGACTGGAAACATCGTCGTTTGTATTTAACATTGATCAGACGAGGGACGTTCTCACTTCTATGTGTTTTGGTCTATAAGGTACTGTACTTTCTCATCATCGTTGTAGCGGGCAACGGTTTCTTTGCCTGGCACAGCGCATTCTCACATTGCTACTACGTTGCCCGGTAGAGCGACGGAGATTATCTTCTCAAGAGGGGTTACTGTTTGGACATACTTCAGTACAGTCTGGATCGCGTGGCCACAGCAGCGACGACCACAGAGCGGAAGTCATCATACTCTATACACTCAGAATTGAGGTAAGCTACTACGATGGTCTGGTGTTTCAAAATTGGCCAGCATTGTCACCTTCTATGTGTCTGGGGCTATACAATAAGTGTCACACAAAGGAACACGCGATATAAGTGTATATCGATGGTCGCGTTGTAGTACTTCACGCTGGAGTTCACTATCGCGCTCCAGCATCGATGATCACTTGACATTATTCACTGTGTAGATGAGTAGTATTTGTGTGCGGAAGTAGAAATGAGAAACACTGTTTGCTGCTTGCGAGTCCTCTGTTCTGTACCGAGGGGATTATCATATATGTCATTGATGTGTATTTGTTTTTTATATTTACTTTTTATCTCCATAAAAATCTGAATGCTAATTGGGAAAAGCTCAACACCTTCGATATACAATGCACGCGTTAGAAATAACAATTTCTCTGTTGTAAGTTTCAGGTTGTGATTGCTAAGAGTTTCGAATCTCGCATTTCAATTACCTGTTTGCGCTCGGTAGAGGAGATCGCAGAGCAACATGGACACAGGTGGGTTGAACTAGTCACGTTTCTGATAGTACTCCCCTAAACGAATCCCTACTGTTTTGGAATGGTGAGTGTTTGTATGCCATTAAGAAATGTCACATTGGATTGGAGTAAACAATGAACTCGATGGTCCATGTGTAATGGTTCAGATCGACTGTTTCCTTATCATAAATGTTGATTTCAGCTATGGTCGCTTCAGATACCAACTCTCTCTGATGATTTCGGGTATGCTATATCCAAGATAGACAATGAAGTACCAACATCCTTCGAACTTCAGATTTATATCGAAGCTTGTTTGTTACTAAATGTTGAGATGATTTCTCTTTTTTTCGGCTGGTTAATCACTACAACTAAGACTAACGATGACGAAGTCGTTTCAGGATTGTTCGACGGGAAAGCTACAAGAGGACAGCGCCGGTGGTTCAAGAAAGAAAAGAAACTCCCACACAAGGGATATCTTCCGAGCCCTGGAGGCATGCCTCCGTGGATGGCAGCTGAGGAGGATTGTGACGAACGATGGGGGACCAGGAAGGGGAAAAACGGCTATAACATACCTAGGACATATCCCCATTACGAGAAACTAAAAAAACGATATGAGGAGGTGCACCAGCGCCCGATGGGGAGCACCATACCACTTTTCTTTGCCTTAGGATGGGTTGCAGAGGAAAGGTTCGGTGAGGATGCCGTCGATTGGGCCACCTCCGCATGCTGGAAGGCAAACAACCACGACGGACCCTTTGAGGAGATGCAGGAAAGAGAGACCAGGGTGGCATCGGACGACCTGGCGCGAATCATTGCAGGAAAATCCAAAGTACGCGGACGTCCAAGCCGGGACAAAAGGCAGACAGAAACAATTCAGAGCTCGGTAAGCGAAAACTCCCTCCCGCCGCTGAATAAGCAGGACAGCTCTTCCGGTCCTGACATTCAGGTTGGCGGAGCTGAAGTATGGCATGGACAGGAGGCTTGGCATGGGGAGAAATTAAAGGTGCCCATACGCCCGTGGTCTACTAAACGGAAGGGACCAGTTACAACTCCGACCACTGGCGATGGTCAGAGAATGCTGCCTCCAAAGAAAAGAGGGGGAGCAGCGTTTGTTTATGTCGAAAAAAAAGGAGGAGGGAAAGGCGTTGGAAGCGACCTAGGATTCACCATAGCTGCACGGCGCGGAAAGCCAGGTGAGTTATTTCGAAGCATAGGCAGTGCCTTGTGATTGCTGTATGACCATGGCCAGGCTGGTTAGAAACTGCTGTTTTTTTGGACGTGAATACATTTTTTCTCTGAATCTCATTACATTAATGTGTCCATGCTCTACCTATTTCTGATTTTGTATGGATTCGGTTTTTTACATATGCGGATGTTGTTATACGTAAGCACTTTTGAACGTTGGTTATGTAGGTGATTGCGATGGGAGAAGACTGGCGGCGAACTCTTTGCTGAGCAGGGAGCGTAAGACACAGGGGGGTTCAGCATTTGACACTGCAAAGTTTTCACCCCTTGGTGCACCAAGACGTGAAGACCGTGGGAAGTCAAAAACGGTTGTCGACTCTGAGGAAGCAGATATCTCCGTTGGACAAAATGAATTCTCTTTCTCTGCATTTTTAGGCAACGCAGGAGCGGGAAAGGCGTCCGAGCGCCTAGGTAATACACATCTATTTAGAATTTAAATCTGTATGGCGTCAAATCCGTTACACATTTGGCACTCTGAATTCCATTAGAGATTTGATTCCATAACCTACCTGTTTTTGAATTTGTATGGTTTCGGATTTATACATATGCGGATGTTGTTATACATTAACAGTCTTGGACGTTGGTTATGTAGGTGGCTGCGATGGGAGAAGATTGTCGGCGAGCTCTTTGGTGTGGAGGGAGCGTAAGACACATGAGGGTTCAGCGATGGACTATGCAAGGTTTTCACCTCTAAACACACCAAGCCGTGAAGACCGTGGAAAGTCGAAAATGGTTGTCGACTCTGAGGAAGCAGATATCTCGGTTGGACAAAATGAATTCTCTTTCACTGCATTTTTAGGCAACGCAGGAGCGGGAGAGGCGTTCGAGCACCGAGGTAATAGACATCTATTTAGAGTTTAAATCTGTATGGCATCAAATCGGTTACACATTTGGCACTCTGAATTCCATTAGAGATTTGATTCCATAACATACCTGTTTTTGAATTTGTATGGTTTCGGATTTATACATATGCGGATGTTGTTATACATTAACAGTCTTGGACGTGGGTAATGTAGGTGACTGCGATGGGAGAAGATTGTCGGCGAGCTCTTTGGTGTGGAGGGAGCGTAAGACACAGGAGGGTTCAGCGATGGACTATGCAAGGTTTTCACCTCTAAACACACCAAGCCGTGAAGACCGTGGAAAGTCGAAAATGGTTGTCGACTCTGAGGAAGCAGATATCTCGGTTGGACAGAATGAATTCTCTTTCACTGCATCTCTAGGCAACGCAGGAGCGGGAAAGGCGTTTGAGCGCCGAGGTAATAGACATCTATTCAAAGTACAAATTTTAATGGCGTAAATTCAGTTACAAAATTGAGTATGATGCCACGATTTCCTTTTGGTTCATTTGTTCGTACTTATTCATTTGGTGCTTATTCCTTTCAATCGCTGATGAGGATATTGTGTTCAGGGTCTGTAGAAACCGACGGGGGTGAGGACTCGCGCACAAACAACCACAATGATGGTCCGATGAATAAAGAGGCGATTCCAGATTCTGGAGGACAGACTAAGGAATATCCGACTGGAGGAGAGAATACAACCAGCGTCGGGACAGGCGGAGGAGGTGCCAGCGGCAACGGCCACGACGGAGGGGATGGAGGGGATGATCAGAAAAAGAAAGAACTTGATAAAGGGCAGGATAAGGAGACAGGCGAAGATGACAGTAAAGAGGAGGTGGAAGATGAGGATGATGGAGACGACGGTAAGGTCAGACTTACGGGGGGGAAACGGTGTGCAGACATTGATGACGCAGCGATGTATGAACCTCCACCTCGGTCTCTTAAACACTTACTGAGGACGTCCCGTACCCAAAACCAGGGGAAACTCACGAAGCTGGAGATGTGGCAGATCAAAAATGGGCTTGGAGGGGAAGCAAGTGGAGGCAGTTCTAGCACATCGTGGACAGAATCTGACCCCCCCAAATGGAGCAGCACTTCGTTTCACATTTCTGGATCCCCTCCACAACCTGCCTCGGGTACCTTTGATGAACTTCTGTTAGAGGACTTGACCGACGAAGAGAACGGAGACATGGATATTACATCCCACCCCAGTGTGCAATGGACAGAAGAGTTGCTAAAGGACAGTTCAGACTCCTCGACTGGAGGAGGAAAAAAAAAGTGAAACTACATTCTCCTGCAGTTAATTCGCAGCGCCTAGGAGGTGGTAAGGGAATACCGTTGTACAAGCACGTGTGTTATGGAACGTCGGTGGGCGACCAGCTGACATCCCCATCCATACACCCGACCTTAGCGTACTGTTTGATAATGTGATCCACGCATGTTTATGTAGACAGTTTGTGTTTATCGGTTAGCCACTTCTTTTTGGAACATATAGTGTTCAGTCACATCACAAGAGATGGTACAATCATGCACACCATGTACTTGATCCCGTGGCGACAATGTTTTTTTTTTTTTTCTAAAACCCTGAGTGCGACTTGTTATTTTGAGAAACTTCGAAGATAGTCCAAGAATAGCGCATACATAGAAGGAGTTGTAATACAGTGTGCCCTCCAATGTTTATGTTTTGTTTTTTCAATTTCCTGTTCGTAGTTGCAATGGGTATTCTGAACCCATTTTAATTACGGGGGAAAGAACATGTGCGGGTTATCTAGAATGTGAACTAGGTTGATATATGCTACGAAGACTGCTTCTGCTTTGGATATATAGAGACAGAGTCTACCGCAGAAGAGAATGTTTAAATACTCCTGGATTTGAAATTTGAAAATTTACTTCTCCGTTTGCATTGTAAACACTTTGATTTGGCTGTGTGCTAACACCTTGTGCAATTTTGAAGACTTGGCAATGAATACGGGAACGGTTGATGTCATAGTCCTAGGAACGAGTGACGGTTAGTGCACGGTCCCCACCTATTCTCAAATGCTGCCAGGTGCAAACACATCTGGCGTCCCTCTATTCTGAACCTTTACATGCGGAAAAACTGAAGACTCCTTGAGATAAACTCGGAGTGCAAAAAAATGAGATGCAACTTAATGCTTACACGTAATGCAGACAAACCTCCCCAAGTTCAAAACCGAAACCCTCTCGACTCCCGGGAGCACTTGCTGGGGGATGCAATAAGAACGGACGCCTCCTATTGGTCCCGGGCTGGCTAGGTTCACGGAGGCAGGGGCTCCTGGGGTTCTCGCCCCCCTGCGTCAGGCCTCCCAGCTCCCAGAATCCCTGGTTTGTACTAGTGTGTAGCCCGGTGAGGTAGGCTCGCAGGTAGGAGAGGTAGGTATGTACTGAGGAGAACGGACCTCAAAAGGTCCACTACTTAAATCTATAGGGTTTGCTAAATCACACCTAGAATAAGGCTAATCAAATGAATCCGAGAGGTCGGAAATATTGATCACTATGATAGGGGAATTGATGGACAAGGGTGCATCAGAAAAAACCTAGAAGCAGAGGAACAAAGACAATGTCAATTTACCATTCAAGTTTACAAAACTACATAAAAAAGAATTATGGAAGTTTGATCTACAATGCTATGTTCAATACAAAAAGCAAATTAAACTAAAGTACCTCAGTTTCTGCCGGTGTTGGCCCATCAGCTTCACTTGCAGTGAATTGCTCTGTGAAACCTGCAACACAGACACTGTACATATTATGAGAATTGAATATAAATCACCAAGCAACAAGAAGAAAGCAAGAGTTGCTAAACCAAACATCCAATCCCCCAATGTCTTCGGCTCCTTCTATTGTAACCCTCAATCTCTCCATTAAATGGCACCCACCACTTGGGTGGGTGTGGGCTCCGAAAGCCTGTGGGGATCTCTCCTCCCTCGGGGCCATGGCTGCCCCCACACCCGCCGCCAGTGAGTGGTTGCGTGGATTTTGCAGTTTTGTGACTTTTTCGGATTTGGCCTCTGCGGAGTCGGGATGTTTTTTGGTCGCGTTATGGCGTTGGGGGTGTTGTGTTTGGTTCGGAGTGTGTTGCTCCCCGGGCGTTTCTGGCGAGCGTGTGAGGAGTCGTGAATTGGTGCGCTGAGGAGGTGGGGTCAATTGCGTGAATTTTAGGGCAGGGCAGGGAATTGGCGAGGGAGCGGTGTTTCTGATTGCCGTCTGTTTGTTCTTTGTTTGATCGCATGGCAGGCGTTGGAGACGGAAGCCGATCCCTCGATGCCATCCGATAACGTTGCCAATCAGGTCCGCACTCTTGTTGTTTCTTGTGGTCTACCTTTACTCATCCTGAGTTTCTAAGACTGGTATGGATCTCTGACAGAGTCGAAGCATGAAGGCCCGCTTTCGAACCATACCAACTCTGAATGACCTACAGCAACTGGGACCTATTTCACTTGGACTAGATGTGTTGCTTGTTGACTCGAACAAGGACAAGAATCTAGTAAAGCTGCAAATTTGGCCCGTGTATAGGGATTAACATTCCTCTCATGATCAAGAAATTGGCAGAATTGGTAAGGTTCTTGGTACTCATACCTTGAAATTGCCTCACTAATTGACCTTGATAACATAGCATTTGAAGTGTTTAGCACTTGTACTTTGTATTGTGAACGTGACGGGCTTGATTTATAGCTCGTTGGTACATTCTCAGGTAGCTGACTTCTATGGGGGTCCGCTTTTCGAGGCGGGTTCTACAAAGTCTTTGGAAAATGATGACAGCACCAGTGAAGGCGGTATTCTGCGGCTGCTAGGAGAAGTGAGACAGGGCTTGTGCCGACCACGAGCAATTCTCTTCAAATTTCTTGGAGACTCCGTTGGGCTCCAAAGTCGTCTTTTGATGGTATCATTCAGAATCACTCTTTGCTGAGATTTCACCAGTTCGTTAAAGGGCTGCTTAGTATGCTATAAGTGGTTGGTAGTTCCGTATATTGATCTGCACAAGTCTGACTTTGATGGTTGAATCAACAGGGTTTACAACTGGAGGCTGTACCAAGTAGGTCTTTGATCTGCGCAAACCCAAACAAGCACCTGTCCAATGTGGTTACAGTGAATGGAATCGACCTTTTGGTGGATGTGATGCGACTTCCTGGCTATCTACGTCCATTCTCACGGAAGGTGTTAGTTACGTACCACATAGCAGGGGCAGGAGATAGTGATTCTGCGGACTACGATTCATGCGACTGTCCTTTGGAACCCAATAGCCCACTTTATGGTGTTCCTATCAAGTTGGAGCCTGATACTACTCTGTTTGTTTCTTTGTATATTCTTGTTGGTGCTTGGGTTTTGGGCTTTCATATCATGTCTTAGGCATAATGAAACCGAAAATACTTGCCCTTTATCTAGTGAAAAAGCATTGAAGTCCTAACTTTTTGTTTCATTCAGTCTGGAGCAAGACATGGAATTTGCTCGCCCACCATATCCAAGAAGAGGGCTGACTGCTGCTGCTGCAATGGGTTTTAATCCATCTCTTGGAGTTTCTGGCAAGTTAAGGTGTGTCTAGGTTAAGTGATTGAAGACTATCGTCAGGTGCACCTGATTCGATGTTGGTTTGTTACTACAAGTGATAGTTCAGTTATATTGCATTATTGGCCATTATTGGCCACTTGTAGTAACAAACCATTTATATCGTCCCAGCGTGCGTATTTCATACGATAAAGCTGCAGTCTCAAGAAACAAATATACTATCGCTGAGTCATTCTATAGTTATTTTGTGCATTACAACACCAAGACTTCTGAACAGTATAGCACACTTCGCCGCAATTCGATGAGTTGGGCCTTACACAATTGAAAGTGTTGTTGCAGTCCATCTCAGAGTGAGCCAGATCTTGCCAATCCTCGGCGATGCAATCGAAGACGAGCTCTTGAGAAGCAACATGCCGGAACGAGGTTAGTTTCTTGACTTGTTTAAAAGCCGCATAAGACCTAGGGGGTGTAATTATGAGCAACTTGGTTTGCTAGGTCAGTTGCTATGCCCAACGGGATTACTAGCATTACTTGAATCCGTCAAACTTGTTTGTTTGTCTTAGAAATAGTAAACATTTGACCAAGTAAGAACATATTTGTCGTCCATGCCTAAACACAGCTGAGAAACAATGCGTTTGAAAAAATTGCTCGGTATTTTCATCATAAAGGTTTCATACTTTAAGTATATATTGATTGTAGGGAACAGTTGCTGTAACTGTCTAGTAGATCTGCATTAGGAATTGAGGTAGGAGAGAAGTGGAAGGAAGCTCCATGTGGTGATTCATGTTCCTGTTTATTGGAGATGTAGCAATATCTGTTGGTAATTTTGCCTCCTGTACTCCGATTTCACAAGTCCTGAACATGGTCCGATTTCTCAATGTCTGGTAACATATGGTTTTTAATATGCGTTTCTCCTTCTATCTCGTATGCTGCTGCTACAAAACATTAATTACTGTCTTACATGGCTTTTTTGTATTTGTATGATGCAGTCCAGAGCACGTCCAAACTTACGTCCAGTGCGGATCAGAAGATGGAAGTCTTCCCAGGTCAGAAATGCAGTCATTGAGCACGCCCAGGTCAGGACGCTATTCAGTCTACTTAAGTCTTTGAGCAAGCAATTTGTGCCACCATTAGTTAGCTGTTATTATTGAGTGGTTGACTTTGTTATAGTGAATTATTATTGTGAACCAAATTGCTAGAAGAAGCTGACTTTTTAAAGAGAATCGGTGAACTTCCTACAGTTGTTACAGTATTGCAGCTCTGATTTGTATACTTCAATTTGATAGTTTCTTCCGATCATGATGACATCTGTCCACATCTCATTGCAATGCTGACAAGTCTTAACTAGAAACAAATAAATATTCTTTGTATATACGTTGTGCTTTATTTAGTGGCCTTCTTACGTTATCAGCGAGGCTCTTCTCGTCCACCTCGAATTTTGGAGGAGCAGGTAAGAAATTCCACGCAACAGGAAACACAAGTGTTAGGCGCTAGTGCTCAGTGTTGTTTCAGAAGAGCAGGTAGGAGTAGCAAGCAACATTGTAGTTTTCTGATCTTAACTCAGTTGCTAGGACTTCATCGAGCACATCTGGCTGAGTGGACATCTATCGATCAACTTCCTAAGGTTCGGATTCTGTAATATACCATCATCATTTTTAGAACTAGTTTTTTGAAAACTACGCATACTAGTTTTTCCAGGCAGACTTGTAGCTATCTTCTTCCAGTATCCTTGGAATAGCATTTTGCAAGGTTCTCTATGCAAATGTTTTCTTGTAAGTAAATTCTCTCTTCGGAAGAACTCAGTATTAGCTTCAATGTAAGAATCTGGTTCAAGAGAGTACTGGTCCAAGTAAGAAACGAAACAATTGCTCTGGATTTACAAATGAGGATGTTTCTACTGTCGAACTGAATTGCATAGTTTTGGAAAGTTTCTGATGCATTTGAGCAAGCGTCATTCTGATAAGTCCAAGTCCATTTCCGAAAATTTGCGAAGGCATATTTGGATCCTGATTTATTTAGTAAGTGGCGCATGCAGGCAGTTTTAGGTCGACCTGGAACTCCAGAGCTATGCTCAACCAGTAGGTGTTAGATATTCTGATTTGAAATTCACGTTACACTTCTCACTTCTCACTTTGGATTCTGCAAATTCAGACCTGGAGGGTAAATCTATAATGGTCAGAAACGAAATTCAGAAGAGTCTGATTTCTCAACCTGACATATTTAACTTGCTTAGAAGATGACGTGAATAATGTGCTCAATTATCACAATCCTCAGCACAAGTTATCGGCTGTCTCAGATATGGTGGATACATTGTAAAACTTTCTCTCATCCTGCAGGTGCTAGGTGAGAAGGTCGACGCATCTATCAATGTATATTTTATAGCTGCTTTATCCCTTATCTAAAGATCTTGTGAGAGTTGCAAATAGATTCAGAGTTATATCAGCTGGTCAGGAATTGTTGCATTCACGTTTGCACCAAACTTGGGAATGACCCAAGCAGGTCGTCTGCAGCATTTCAACAACTCCAAGGCCTTTTTCTTCCGTAATTTTTCTATGCCCTTCCACATTTCAGCATCTAGAGCTTCACATGAGATATGTACCAGAGACATGTTCCAGCTCGGGGCGCTTCAGGTTGCATCAAACCAACTGTACAAAATTCTCCAGATCCATGGACAAATGTGGACTTTGTTTTGGTCTAAGATCTACACAATAACCATAAGAATGTAAACATTAAAATCACTAAGATGCAATGATTACCATACCGTAGTACCATAGCAAGTTCAATCAAAACAAATCTGAAATTAAAATACATAAAAGTTAAAAAATTGCGGAGACAAAAAAATGTTAATAGAATAGATTAATTTTTTGCAATCTATAGCTTTAATAGAATTCATTTAGGTGAATTTCCTTGGAATTTCAAATGAATTTTGGCCAATGATAGAGGTCAAAGCCCCCCTTTAAGAACCAAAAAGCCGAAATATTTTGAAATGCATTGGAATTAACTGATTCTGATGGTAAAGAGATAAGTTTACTCTAGAGATAAGTCAGGGATAAAAAAACAACACACTTCATATTCATTTTCTAGTGATCACATGTTGCACTTTGTGATCCACTTTATTGTGCTCTCCTCCATATGGTCGACATTACAAGTTAGTTGAGGACTATTAAGAGCTTCAAGATTAGTACATTTCAAGAGTTGATTTGCATTTAAATGATAGGGAATAGGGGGAATTATTCTATGCGTGAATCAGTTAGAGGGAGCAGGAGCATAGTAATTGATGCGCGTCAAAAAATAATCACCAAGAAAAGAGAAAAGGGATTACAAAAGTAATGAAAATACTGTAATTAGTCCACGAGTATAGGATCAATTAAATTACTAAAAAAAGAAAATTTCTTAAAATATATTAAAAATATTTGAATCTTCTAATTTAAGATTTTATTTTTAGTAAAAAATCCTATTTTTGGATTCAGAGTCCCATTCTCTGCTCTCTACTCTCTGCTCTCCAAATCTCCGCTAACCGCTCTCCGCTCACATACAAGCTACCCTCAAGGAATTAACTTTGCAAAACATTACCAAAAAACAATAACTAAGCGCCCAACACTTCCAAGCCTCTAAATCACCTCGCATCTTTCAAAAAGGGGATTACGTCCTCTGGATCCAAGAGATCAGAAGCTCCGCAAACTGAAGTTTGATTCCATCTAGAACGGGCCTTACCGTGTCCAGTTAGCACTACCTAACAACACGGTACTCCTCATCAATAACGCTAACTTTGATCCCCATGCCACCATCGTTAACACCACGAAACTAAAACATTACCATACTAATTTGGACCAACCAGCACCAGCCTTCAGCTTGGGAGAGATCTCCAATGCCTTGGCACAAGAGGACGTCACAGATACTGAAGAGACAGCCCCAACACAAGACCATCTCAACAGGGACATCCTTCACATTCAACCAGACGACAATGGCACCCAAAGCATTCCACATGGCAACCCAGAAGTCAGTATTAACGTGATCCAGGTTCATCAATTGCCCCTACAGACCAGGAGGTCTCAAGGAGCCCAGGGACATCATGGTGACAAGATGGCATCGAGTCACATCCCGCGCCGCCTTGATCGGACACCGCCGCCACCATATTCGCCTGCCTCCCATCCATGTCAAATCCCGCTGCCAGCACGCCCTTGCCAGTCACCACCCAGGGCCATACATCATATCAACTCTTAGACTCTCACATCACCTCAGCCCCCACAACAACCTGGTTCCCTGGTCTTCTTCTCCAAAGCCCCCACACAATACGCATTCTGCTCCCGCCTTCCAGCCCTCTCTGAGCACTGTTCTCAACTTTCGCTCCAGGGACGCCGCCATGGCTCCAAAGCCAAGGAAACCTGTCCCTCCATACTATGTGCCACAATAGATTTTAGACTGGAAGCGCAGGGCCGACATGGTGTGGACAACAAAGACGGGTCTAGTGAAATACTGAACATTGATGGCGGGGAAGACGGATATGGCGCTGTGCAAGGAATTCGTCCAGTCCATGAGGGAGCGAAGCGAGGATGAGCCTTACCCATCCGGATACGTCAATGGCATCCTGGTCCACTACTCCAGCCTCTTTCTCCATGCTTTCTTTGGTTGGGACGGCACGGGCGTCACCGAGTGGAGCCCAGCGTGTCTTCATCCGCGGCCCAACCTTCTGGCCCTGGTACACAACACTCCCCTTCGCGCTGATAATTGTTATGATGTTTTTGTATTGGGCAAGGTTCTACCGGAGCCCTAGTTCTCGCGGATCCAAGGCATCCTGAGCCAGGTGTTTTTCAAAAACAACTGCAATGTGATCACACCGGACCAACTCACACTGCTCTTCATGGCCGACATCGGGAAGAAGGTCAATTGGGGGTTACTGGTGGACAAGAATTTTAGAGTCCAGCTGCGGGGGCACCGTTGGCAGCTGGATTATGAGAGCCCAATCGGCTTGTTCCTTACCGCTTACATTCAGCACTATCTCTCCTACCACCAGCGTCACAATCGCGCTCCAGCTGTGGGTACATTTTTGGACATCCAACGGGAGATAGCAGCACCCCCCGCCACCGCAGTTGTGCTTCCACTACCCGGCCCAAGCCACAGACGTCAACGCATTGTGGAGCTGGAAAACAAGGGGGCAGGGGCATGGGATATGACTTGGGGATCTCGCACCAGAGCACTCGCGGACATCCTGGAATAATTGCTGCAGTTCACACACACGACAGAACAGGAGAAGGAAACGCTAGCCACGGCACACCGAGAAGAGGAGGAACGTACCAAGAGGAGGACGACTCAGGCTCTCGAGAATGCCCAAGTACAGGCTGACAAGATCCTGGAGTCAACAAAAGCAGAGTATTGACAGCAGCTGGAAGAAGCCCACGCCACACTCACCAACCTACGAAATTGCATTACAAATCAGGAGCTGGAGGTAGGAAACACGCACGAATAGGTGGATTTATTGGCCATAGAGAAGACCTATGCAGAGGAGAAGGCCCAAAGGCTGGAACAACTCAACAAGGAGTATCTGGCACGATGCAAGGCGTTGACAATAGAGCAGGTCCCACCTACGGCCCAGCCATTACTTGCTGAGCACGAAAAATTACGTCTGGAGTAGGTAGCCGTCGATCAGGCTCGAGAGAATTTCGAGGTCAACAATGTAGGGTGGATTCACATTGCCACCCACGCCATAGCCTCCATCGCCTACCGCATGTTGCGCGCTCAGCCACCAACAGAGGAGAATCCTTCGCAAGAATTCCGCAAGAATTCCACTAGGTAATGCTTTCCACAACCTAATTCCAACACTTTGAGAGCCACTCACTATCCATAAATGATTTCATGAGAAGGGATACAGTTGGGTATCTGTTGCTCTTGAGCTTATTGCTCCATCGCCCAAATAGAGCGTCAATGTCTTCATGAGTGTGCCCAACAATAAGGAAATTTAAATAAACTTCCCTAAAAACGCGTTTATAAACCAGAAGAGAAAAGAAAGCGAATACGAACTGGTTCTTATTATCTCCGCATGCATTATCAAGCTGCATGTGCAACACCGGAGGTAGTGGTTTAGCAGGGATTGGTGCCTCCGGTTGAAGACCAAGCAAATCCAAGCAAATATCAGCACCATCCAAAACTGCTTCAGAGAGCGGGCTGCTTCTACCACTCGCAAACAGCTAAATCCTTAGCTGGAGATTCCAAATCTCTTAGTAGTTGAGCAAATGACCCAATTGTATGATTGGAATCCGTCGGATTATTTGTCAAGGCCGTAGTGTGCATATCGAACATCACCATGCCCATGCGCAATCATGCTTGTGATCAAAACCGGCAATTTCATAAAGGAATTTGTGGATTTGCACTTGTGGGAGAACTATGGAGAGGCAGTCTTGGAATAATCCATTTTGTCATGGATAACACATAACTCCTTGTCAGGGTTTGTCTTTGATTCCTCACGGTTGGCGTTATACAGTAGCCTGTGCGACATTTGAGATGTGATGTGTTTTCTGAATCTCGCATTGTGGAGAGCCCAAGCACGACTACCAGGCGTACTAGTTGCTTGAAGCTGCTTAATCTTATCACATTCACCACAACGAGCAAAAGTGTCACCTTTTGGCTTTGCGTAGTATTCTGAGAAAGATTCCTGCCTTATCCTGCTTAAGGTCGAAGGCGAAATGGGAGAGAGGTCATTCATGGCGTTCACGGCATTCATTTGTGGTAAGCTATCTCTCCAACGGTAAGAGGAGGGCAAGCACTTCGAGACTACCTTCTTGCCAGTAGGAGTCGTCCTAGTTCGATGCGGCATGAAGTCAGCAGAATTTTCCACAATTGACTTGAGGGTAGCAGTTGCTTGCACACTGTGGATACGAGGCTTCTTGGAACCACGATTTCCATGATGATCTGCTTGAGCTCCATCTCGGTAGAGAGACCTGTAACGAAGGAACGTGGCCCTTGACACACCCATAATCAAGGCCCATACGGTGCAACACACCTCAATACCCTCCAACGTTATCATATCATTTCCATCAGCATCTTCATGGACTTGCCTATGAACATCAAGAAGACGATGTTTTCTAAAATATACATCGCCGGTCACATAGAACCGAGTCCTAAGATCTTTAATTTTCCCTCTTGGGAAAGGCTGAACACAATTTCTAGAATAACAGGTGTTGGTCGAAAGATAGTTGATCGACTCGGTTGTCAAGAAAAATTGTTTCTTTGCTGGTGACTCACGAGGTCGCCTTTGGCGGGTACTCTCGTACTGACAAACACCATTCCGAGGAGGTCTTCCAAATGTCTTCATTGGAGCATTGAAGATGGCTCCTTGGTCGTGGTCGTAAAGGCTGGCTCCATTGAGAATGACTCGTTTGATCGGCCACGCACGCAGGGAGTAAATCCATCCAAATGGAACATCAAATTCTGACAAAGACTCGGCAATTTGAACATAGACAAAGTCTATGCCTAGTGGTCTACCATTAGTCTTTGGAACAAGCGAGGAGTCCACAGAATGACACACAGCCTTCGCAACATCGTCTCCAGCTTCATTCAAGAGTGTGACTCGTTTGGACAGCCATGAGGATCCCTCGAAACCTTCGCATTGAGCAACATCATTGGGAAGCACTGGAGGCCAGAAGTCCACACCATTGATGATAAAATCACCCATTTTGCAAACATTTACAAAAATAAGTAACAAAGTTTCATCACAAAATGCGAAGAGTATGTTCAACTGATAGTCCTTAAAATTCAATACTATTGAGATATGACCCCAACCAGTTGGCAAAATAATCCATCACAATTGACGACGTCCGCAATGAATTATCCTCGGGTCGTGGATGATACAAGGCGTAGAGCAAATCAACTAAAACGGATTATCTCTAGTCCAGGGACCAACACGACAATATATATATTTAAGCCGACCATTATTATCCCCTGCTTGGGGATAATGGCCTAGAAGCCTATATTCAGTAATCTTAGATATTGAACAAAAAGATTCAACGCCATATCATGACGTTCGGACAGTTTACCACCGACCTGGGGATAAGTTTCTTATTTTAAGTCATGCACCAAACAAATGATTTAATGCAGTTGACGCTCTTACATTTCAACTCTAAATTGTAACTATGAACTAAAATTATCCTCCACCCGGAGATGATTTTGTGTCAAGGAATTATACGTTCAGGTGATATCATATCGGTTTCACATCAGAAACTATCGTTCCATTTATATAAAACATACCAATCCAATGCAAACTATTAATATCTATTACGAACAATTTGTACTATTAAATTATCTCCGGATTGGGGATACTACTAATTCTCTCATGGCCATTTGAAAATAAACTAAATATTTACTTTTATATTCAAATAAGTGTCTCTTACTAATAGAAAAATCTCCGGTCTGGGGATAAGTAAACCCAGGTAACCCACAAAATAATCAATTGTTATCCCCGCGATAACCCCGAACGATGTATAGACGAAGCTCTCTTCAATCTAAAGTTATCCCCGACCCGGGGATAACGTATCCTATGTCTGGCAATATATGTACCCGGCTGTATTTGTCTCCGACTCGGGTATATTTTATCCTCGAGGCGGGGATAAATACGATCGGATATACTTATCCCCTGGTAGGGGATAAATTCGTGGACAAGAAGAAAGTATGTATTTAATTCTGACCCAGGGATGTTTATTCCCTCTCCAAAGGATAAATAGATATGGATAAAACTATCTCCCGCACAAGAGCAAATTTCCTTGACCCAAAATTATAACCTTTGAAATCTTATCTTCAGGTCGGGTATAAACTGTATATTATTGACGATGTATTTATCCCCGACCCAGGGATAATTTATCCCTGACCCAAGGATAATTTATCCCCGGCCCGGGAATAAATATGTTTGTATACTTTAGTGGTTATCCCCGACCCGGGGATAATGGATTTACTATTAATAGTAAGACAAGCAGGAACGATTCAAAAAAATAAGATTGAGTACCTAACAGAGAAACGATGCATACTTCAGATGTGTAGATTCGGAGAGGAAGAAATTTGGTCAGTAGCTGAAGAAATAACAAAAACAATAGGAATGGGAGTTAGAACAATTTCTGACACACAAATGTGGCGATACCTAAGAATGTAGCAAACCGACTCTAGCATTAAAATCCTCGTGGATCCTGTAAAAACCAATATTGTCTACTTGAATGAACAATGTGCACACACGCGTGCTACTCAAACACCATGGAGAAGCAAACGACAGCAATCAAAAACATCGTACACAATCAACCATGAACAAACACTCTACAAAGAGACGCCGCACCTGAGTCGGTCGGGAGAAACAGAAAGAAAGAGCTTTTAGGACGTGAAGAGTGAGTCTTCAACCAAGGTGCCAACTAAACGGCTACATCGTCGTTGGCATCTTCGACGCATGAAATCTGGAAAAGAGTAGATATGCCTTGTCGCTACATGGCCTTGCTGTTATTGGACAAAAAAAGGTTTCTACTCTATGTCTAAGGAATTTGAAATGGACTGGCGGGAAACCCTTCTGGCGGGAAAGTCGTTTTGGCTGGAAACCCATGTATAATTTTGGAAATTAGAATATTTATTGCTTTATAGTAGTAAACCACTACAATCATCTGAATACTTGGAAATCTAGTAATCATTATAAATGAAAATATTAATTTCCATAATATGAAATAGTTCAAATTTAATTGTAAACTTGTTTCCATTGTAAATGAAAAATACATAATTTCGGCTATAAAATTTTGAATAAAGATATAGACATAAAATAAAATCTTCCATAAGTTATAATTTTTTTAATATTTAAACTACATGAACTATACTTAAATAACATGTATTCAAATGCTTTTCAACAACAAATTAGTATGTACATAATTTGATTATTTAAATCGAATCAAATGTTTAGGGACATTTAACCCCTAAACGGCCATTGTCCTGGAATGGGCTTTTTTGAAATTTGGGCAGGTTCCTAAAAATTCAAATTTACTTGAAATTTTTTGAAATTTTTTGTGGTAAGAGGTTTTTTTAAGAGGTTTATGGGGATATTTTTTTTATTTTTTTGGATGAAGTGAGAAAAATTTATGCTCCTCTGAGCATAAAACGCCCTTCCGCGGGCAGGCTCTCAGCCACTGTGAATGCAGCAATTTCTGCCCAAAACTGCCCAAAACTGCCCAAAACTGCCCAAATCTGCCTAGAGACGAAACTTTGAAATTCCACCAAAAATTGAGATTTTAATATTTTTAAAAAAATAAAAATTTCTATGTATTGACAAGGTAGTAGAGCATGTTCTCACCGTTCGGATTTTTAATCCAAATTTTTTTCATATGCTATTTTTATTGTTTGTGAATTTCGGTATACCCCCTAGCGGAAAATTTGAATATTATTTTTTTACTACAATTAGCTAACTTAGTCTTCTTTGACGTGCATCAAAACCTCCTAAATCCATAATGGAAAAAAATGGTTTTTTGGGCCTTCAAAACTCTGCTGATCCCTTTTTGGCAGGGAAAAAAAACTTGTTTTTCAACTTTGAACATTATGATCTCGCAATTGGTGAGGAATGAGTGTGTAAGATATGGTGGACATGTAGACATAGAAGTTAGCTACAAGATCTTATGGTTAGATGTACTAATTAAGACACCGAGTTTGCAAAATCCACCTTGCTTTGAAGAGGGGCTGTTTTCAGGCAGTTTTGATGAAAAACACCATTGGCCATTTAGAGGTTAATTATTTGAAATACAAGTATTAAAATAATTATAATAATTTAAATTTTTAAATTAATTTTAAGAAAAAAATTATTTGAATAAATCTAATTTATATAAATTACTTAAATTATATATTTATTTATATTATGAAAATTCAATAAGTAATTTAATTATATAAATATTATATTGCTTAAATTTGAATATGAATAAAAAAATTTAAGTATACGTTTTGGTTGATAGTATTGATTGAGGTTATTGTTTTAATTTACATATTGGTTTTACACATAATATTGGTTTTGCACATCCAATGCAACTTTATGTTTCATATAACAAACTTACGTACTATATGGCTTTAAATGCGATAAGTACTATGAGAATAATTTTATTTCACTATCAAGTATATAAGATTTATATATAACTTTAATATATAACATGTAATATTTATATATATATATATATATATATATATATATATATATATATATATATATATATATATATATATATATATATATATATATATATATATATATATTATATAGAAATTTATATGTAACACTTATATATGACATTTATATATAACATTGGTCTAATATAACATTTATCTATTACATTTTTTATAACATGTATATATATCATTTGTATACAACAAATTTTATATAATATTTACATGGAACACTTATATATAATATTTACATGGAACACTTATATATAATATTTACGTGGAACACTTATATATAATATTTCTTTATAACATTTACATATACCATATAATAAAGTAAATAAAAATTAGAATAGAAGGAACATTTACTACAACAATATTATGCAAGTTTAAGAATAGATTAACTAAGAGCATACTCATAATTTAAGGAAACTTGAGAATATATTTCTATGGTCTCAAAGCTATTACTTAGTGAAATGACAAAGTAAATCTCAAATTTTATTTTTATATTTCTCCATTTAAATGGCTATCTTGTAAATATGTTTTAAAAATAACTAAATTGAAAGGGTTTTCTTCTAGGAATTGTTAATTCGCGTACCCATTCAAGGATGCTTTATATTGTTTTCTTTTTCTATTGTTTTATATTTTTATATTTTATTTTTATCCTCTACTTTATAAAGCTTTATTAAACAAATAAATGAAAAGATACATAATTTTCCAACCTCTTCAAGGAAGGTCGCGTTTGCTGTTTTGTTTTTTCATATATATATATATATATATATATATATATATATATATATATGCGTATCTTTTATTTTTAATTTATGTTGCATCTCAAAAAACCTTTGAGAAGAATAGAAGTCATCCAAGCTCTCCGAGGAGGATATCGGTATTTTATTTTTGTCCTTATTGAAATTACGTCTAGCTGTACTTCTAATTATACTTTTAAATATACTTCAAATAATATTCTTGATTATACTATTAATTACACTTTAAATACTTATTCTTCTTTACTCTAAGCCAAATCTCATTTCTGGTTGAGGACTAAATCCAATTGTTAGGTAGAACTTGATTTGTTATGAATAATCTCCAAATATCAAGATGAGTGTCATCCATTCTACAAGAAATACGTTAAAAGGGTTTTAATGTGTTGATTATTGAGAGACTACATATTGAGACAATTAGAGGCTAAGCATCATGAAATTCAAATAGTTACAAATTTAAAAAATTTAGTTTAAATACATGTGTATGAAGATATACATCAAAGTTTAAAGATTTGTAAAACAATTTCTCTTACCTCAAAGTTAATAAGGTAAATTCAAAAAACAATGTAGGACATTTGGAGCTTCGAGAATGCTATACTAGAGAATTGGAATATCTAGATTCTTCTATTTATGCAAATTAGTTTTTAGTTTCCCGACTCAATGTAAATATTGGATTTGGACTTTACAAATAGAGCATATATTCTATGCATGTACTATTACACTCAAAGTAAATTACACCCTAAAATACCAAAATAAGATTCTTCATCTGATTTGGCTAGATCATCAAATAGGAATTTACGATTTCACTTTTTAAAATTGCATTAGAAGTTAGAATACAAATGAGTTTGAACATAAACAAAGTACTAGAACATAAATTTAAAAAAAATAAAAAATTATTACAAGAACCTTATAAATAAATAAATGAAGACATTTAACAAAAAATAAAATAAATTACAATCATGCCAATGGTGATGTACATGTGTAGGCACATATACATGCCCATGCATGTACACATAGGCAGGTATATGAGCTTGCCCACATACATCACCATGGGCATGCAGAGCATGATGCCCCCTCCGCCGTCATTCGTCCCCTCTCTAGAATTGGACTCATTCCGCAGCTGCCATTTTCGATACGTTGTTCCTCTTCCTCTCTTCGTTGTTCTCGAACTTGTTTCCTAGCCCTCTTTGTCGGCGCAATACTCTTGTCGCACTTTCCTTGCGCTTGTTCATGATTTGTAGAGCTTGTTCTCGCTGGTCTGTTGCCGCTCTTTACGATGGAGGCGCTTCTGTTTCTGGCGTTTCTGTGTGTGTCTGTTGGTATCGTGTTTCTGTGTGTGTTTCTCTCTGTGTGTTGATCTGTATAGTTAGGGGTTTAGAAGTTCCTCTTAGTTCAACAAAATAGGACTGCTTAGTTTCCAACTCATGTAAGTCGAAGGTTGGGTGCGAGGAGGACAAATCTCTTCAACTCCGGACGAGCTGTATCCAGGGTCATCAGGTATTTGCGGCCCTTTCCAATTTCCATTCTTTGCTGTTTTTTTGAAATGTAGCTTCATTCTTCGAGATTAGGGTCTTCCTTTAGTTTGTAGGCTCGTGTATGTGCTGGAGGAGGTTCCAATTTTGTGTGGAACTGCGTTTTTGGATTACATGCTGTTTGTTGTACGACGACGGCATAATCAGTAGAATCGGCCGTAGGATTTAAGCTCGTCACTTGGTTTTTTGCTTCCAATGAGGAGTAAACTAACTTTATTCTATCCCCCTGTTTTGTTCAAAGTCACAGTTGCAGCATCAAAGCTCAAATCGTCTTTTGAGCAATTCCGGTTTTCAGTGCTCCAGTCTGGATTGATTTTGTACTCTCTTGTTTACCAACACATTGCGCACTGTCTCGAAATCCTGTTCAGGTACTAGTTTCAAACTACTTTGTTGCAATTCCATTCATGTTGCTCGACTAGATAATTCAGTTTTATCATATTGTTGCCGTTATTGATTTTCAGCCACATCTACCACCCGTATAGATTTTAGGGTAATTATCCCCGACCAGAGATACTTTATCCCCGACTCGGGGATAATTTAACCTCGACTCGGAGATAATTTAACCTCGACTCGAGGATAATTGTCTCTCTATGAAGGCAAATTATCCTTCTCTCGGGGATAATTGGCCTTCGTAGAGAGACAGTTATCCCTGACTTGGGGATAATTCATCCTCTAATTGTCTCTCGATGAAGGCCAATTATCCCTAGGCCTTAGAGAATTGTCTCTAATTCAGGAGTGATTCTCTAAGGCCCAGGGATAATTTGCCTTCATCAAGAGACAATTATCCTCGACTCGAGGATAAATTATCGTCGAGTCTGAGATCAATTAATCCCGAGTGCTGGCACATAATTCCAGTTCCACATGTACCTGTTATGTGTCATGCAAGTGGAATCAATGTAGCGTCAACTATTAGAGAATTTGTTAATATATCTAAAAATAACATATCATTAGCCCCGAATCAGGGATAACTCGACCTTTGCCCTTCAGTATTCTACAATTTATTGCTATAAACTTATGTTCTGTCGCTTGTGCTCTTGCAGACTCATAGCATTTAGGCTGGCGCAAACAAAGAGAATTGCTCGGATCACAAGATTGAGCCTTGACAAAATTCAAGTGGTGTTTCAGCAACGTCGACAGCAAATAGACCAAGAATTTGTCCCAACGGAGAGTGCGGATCACCAAGATTCACAGTACGTTGAAAACCGCAGTTTCCCGTACTAGAGTTATAGAGTGATTATTAATTATTGTTTTCGTGTGCATACCATTAACCCCGAGTCGAGGATAATTTGATGAATTAACGTTAGAACTCATCTGGTATTGCAGATCCCAGATGGCGGATGGAAGGACTGATATGAGCCCACTCTTCTTGGTCATGGATCGATTTGAAAATCCATTCGGTGACACTTCATTCCTCAAAGAAGATGACATCGAGAACCTCCACCTCTAGAAATTCAAGGATGCCGTCGTCATCTGGTCCTCGAGGATCGTTCAGAATTACTTGCTTATGATGCACTGTGAGGAAATCAACGATGTCTACATTCCTCTGCACCAGAACGTACGAGTGGTTGCATTCGAGCAACACCGTTCAAAGTATGTCGTCATTCGATGCCATCAGCAATTTCTAGAAAAAAACAAAGAGACATACGAATTTGGCATAGTCGTGGAGGTGGGATCTAACTGCAGTGCACAGTTCGATCCAGAAGGGTTTGTCGAGCACCTACGAAAGGTTCAGCATGGGTTCCTAGAGTCATGGGAGGCCCTCCTTGCTGCGTGGGGCGAGCCAGATTTGGGGGACTTGACGCGAATATTGAACCGTTTGATAATAAACTTGTCAAAACAATCGGCGTCTAATAAGAAGAAGGCTACACCTGCAAAATCTGGCATGTCAGCACCGGAACATAGTGTGCAAACAGAGAATCTAGGGTCATCGCATGTAGTATTGGGTGCGGATCAACCAGCCCCATCGAGAGCACAAAAGAAGAGGGTAGCAAGTGCCAATCCTGAAGGACAATTAATGCCGGAAAAAAAAAATAGGAAGAAAGCAATGGAGGCACCAAAGGCCGTTCAAGAGCAGCCCGAAGCAGAGATAGGCCCTTCGTAGAAGAGGAAGGAAAAGAAAAGGATTACGAAGGATGATGGCATTGACTGGGAGAAGTATGCGAAGGCCCAGACCGTGTTCGATGCTGAATACGGATCGTCCTTCCTCTTCAACAAGGAGCCCATGACGGTTCAAACCAGTATGCTCGAGCGCGGTAAACACCAGTGGACAATTTGTGCGTTTGAGGACGATATTAAAGATAGTCTTAAAATGTACCTTGCTACGTTAGGTGACATCCGTCAGCGATAGACTCTGGTAGTCACACCAGTCCAGAGTACCGGTGAAATTCTGGCAAGGAGGCCGAGGACTTGGAAAGAAATCAAAGACGGGAAGTTTGCGATCATTGACGACCAGCACTTCGTTGAAGCAGCACGCGAGCTGATGAAAGAGAAGATCACCGACGACCGGAGGCTGTCTCTGCAATCTTGGAATGCATACATCGTGTATGACAAGGACCCGTCTCGTCTCACCGCCATATCCGCCCATTACAACACGACAAATCCCCTAACGCACACTCAGCCAACATGGGGGAATCAGATACAGCGCGGACGCTCCATGTGGATCGACTGTGGCCGTCCGACAAATACTGTGAACGAGGCCCCCCTTCGATCGAACGAAAGTGTCTACAATAGTAAGAAGTACAAGATACGTTGATCATACGTCCTACTATTATCCCCGGGTCGGGGATAATTTGCTTCTTCGTCAATTTCTTGATGTCTTTTGCCAACTTTAATGGGAATCATTCCCGGCCCACCGATAATTTCACATTACAGTGCGTGATGATTTATTTGAGTTACAAATATAATTCAAGGCCCAGGGATCTTTATTAATCTAGCATTTGTCCATTCTGATTCATTGACTCCCATTGTCCTAGAATTTTCAGGAATTTGTTGATCTCTTGATCATCAGGTTCAAAAACATCGACCCCATGAAAGACGGCAAGGGTATTAACAGCGCAACCGATCTCAAGCATGAAATTCAAATCATTACGTTGCCTGATAAGATTTTTCAAGAAGTTCAAGGAGTTTCTTGATAGGCATGCTGCGGGGAATCTAGTCGACCCCGACACGGGCAATTATTTCTACAACAACAAGGCTTGGTTCTCAGCCGGGAAGTACCATATCAATCGTGAATTCTTTTGCAAGCTCGGGAGGCTGACGGACAGCAACATTTACAAGATGTCTTGCCTCCTTGCCGATGTATCCGACAAGCCTGGACAACCCTCGTACCCCAGGTTGTCTAATAGAAAGGCGAAGCACTACCACCGGGATCAACGTTCTTGCGCTGAGTGGTGCATTCATCGGAAGAACAAGCGCATAGTCCTTCATGAAATGAAGGCTGTCAAGAGCGGGTTGCCCTTCTTCTTGCCAAACTCTGACAAGCTCAACCTAGAGAAGTGGAAGCTGTGAAAGAAAGCTCGAAGATTCTTGTCAGCTTCATGGAACATGCTGCTTGGACACATCAACAAAGGATTCCTCTCGACCAGGTTGCAAAACTAGGGGAAGCTGAAGACAACAAAGGATCTCAAGGATAAGTTCCCCGGCGTCGAGAGTTTTTTCAAAACGTTCATTGCCTTGAAAGCTCAAGAGGTGTTGGACAATGCAGCTTGTGTGTTTTGCTCGGTGAAGATCTCGAAAGACATGGAACTGAGCCCCCAATCGTCTGTCCCATTGCGAACTGGACTATGTGCGCTTGGTGTTTTTGACCTCCGAGACTCGCCATACGCCTTCTGCAAGGGGGATGACTCCAAGAAGGAATCAGAACTCTGGATGGAGTTCTACATCAAGCTCGTCGAGAAGTACTGCTAGCCAAGGGATTCCACCATGGGAATCTTCGCAGGATCCAAGTTCATGGTCGCATCCGTTGTAAGTTCAACACTACATTTATCCTTTGATCGGGGTTAATTCTTTGACCTTCTTCTGGTTTTCGATGATCTTAGTCCTGAGATTTGATATTGTCTTCATTCAATTATCCCTGGACCGTGGATACATCGTGTCGATTCAATGTTGCTCTAAGTTTTGCTGAACTCTTTGTTGCTTCATTTACATTAACCTTGATCCACAGATAAATATCTAGCATTCCGGTTTTGATTGTTAAACATTGAAATCCAGATCCAGGGTCATCGCCATTACGGGTTGGTTAATGCGCCTTACGCTCAGAGGCATGCTTCATCATTAAAGAAAAGAAAGAGGGTTGATTGGCGTGATTTCATGCATCAACAATGCCCGTATGACAAGACGACGACTGTCTCGAGTGACCAAGATGCTAGGACTAGTTTGCTAACTAAGTCGAGCTCAGAGGACAACCAGCCTTCAACTAGGGCTGCCGCGGCACAGCAGGATGTTTGCGAGGTTGCCCCTCAATCACCTGCAATAGAGACGATATCCAACCTGGCCAGTACACGGGTTGGTGAAGAATTCGACCACGGAGATGACGACGACGATGCTCAAAATGATGTTGATGAGGAAGAGGACGAGGAGGACGATGACAGTAATCAAGATCAGCATGTTAATCCCGACAACGAGGATTATGTTGATCTGCAAGCTCTAGAGATTGTAGATGCTTCTCAAGCATCCTAGTCCTGGGGGCGTGAAGATGAGGGGCTCATGCACCCGGCCCCTACGATCCCTTCGGTTTCGACCAGGAAGGGGAAGGAGCCCGTGGACGCGTTGCAAGCTCGAGTCTCATCACCATCCCTTTCCAGTCGGTTTGAGTTGGATCAAGTTATCCCCGGGTCAGGGATAACTCCATTGATCCCTGTGAAATTGACTAAGGGCATGGAAGAGACCACAAATGTGGTTCTTCTAAGTAAGGAGTCTCCAGCAGTTGGGACAGGTTCACTACAACAAATCTAGCCCAATGTGACTGGGTTTTATGACTGGAATAGGGCATAAACCAAAATGTGACTTATACTATTTCCAGTCATTTTGAGTCAGTCGCTCCGGACAATCTGACTAGCGGTCACATCGACTTGTTTTTGTTCCCGATACTGCGTTCCCATGGTGTTTTGGGACCTCAAGTAGGGACTTGCTCTGGGACTTGGAAAAATATGACTATGTAGAGTCATAGATAGTTGACTAAGCATAGTCATTCAAAGGGTATCCATGACTCTTTTGAATTAACAATATATGACTGTACGAAGTCACTAATATTAACTGAGAGTCTTGATTTGTATGACTAATTGCAGTGATTTCTTAGTCATCAATTGAATAGTTTTATTACTACGCATAGTAGTGAGATGGTGACTTAGTTGAGTCATATATTGAGTGGAGAAAATATGACCATTTACAGTCATGGAATGTTGACTACACATAGTCATCTAAAGGGTATCCATGACTATTTTGAATTACCAATACATGACTATATGGAGTCACCAGTTAAATGAGACTCTTGATTTGTATGACTAATTGTAGTGATTTCTTAGTCATCAACTGAATAGTTTTATTACAACGCATAATAGTAAGATGGTGACTTTGTTGAGTCATACATTGAGTGGAGAAAATATGACTCATTATAGTCAGATAAATATAACTACCCATAGTCACTAAATCTGAAATAGGGACTAAGTGATCTGACTAGGCGTAGTAAGTCATTATTGAATATATATAGTCCCCCATATCTTCTGATGACTACGTAGAGTCCTTTCATAGTTGTTTCTTTCACTGCCGTTAGTCAAATTCCAATTTTCATTCGGTGTTTCTGTCACTAGAACTTCACTGTGCGTAGTCATATTCAAACGTACGCCAGTGACTGGGTTCTGTCCTTACGACCGCGCGAAGTCAACGACTTGAATCCTACTTTAGGGTTACCATGCGACAGTAGTGACTAATACAAGTCAACAGTGCGGTTGTAAGAACTATGCCACGTCATGCAAATAATGGTCAAACATTTCACTGGAAGAGAAAATAGTGAATGAAACAAAATGCACTACAACTGTACCTTGACCGATCTAAACTACTTGGGAGAAGAATAGGTCAATGTCCATGAAATCTGTGGGCCACAACTCAAAATGTCCTACTGCTTGTCCTACCAAGGTCATGGGGGGGTCATCTAGATCTACGGGAGAAAACAAGCGGTAACTGTCATCTAGGCTTGTGATCACTTCTACAGACACGGCACCTCAAAATATTTCCTTCCCGTGTAGAGTAGCCCCAGCTACATTGTGAAACGTAGCTTGTATGTGAGCGGAGAGCGCAGAGCGGAGAGCGGTGAGCGCAGATTTGGAGAGCAAAGAGCATAGAATGAGGGACAGAACCTAAAAATAGCACTTTTTTTACTAAAAATAAATTATAAAATTAGAAGATTCGAATATTCATAGTATATTTTTGGAAAGTTACTAATTTTAGTAATTTAATTGACCCTATAACCGTGGACTAATTTCAGTATTTTCATTGAATTTGTAGTTCATTTTCTCTTTTCTTGGTGATTAAATTTTTTACGTTCACCAATTACTATGCTCCAGCTCCTTCTAACTAGTTCGGGCATACATTAATTCCCCTTATCTCCTCACATTTATATGCAAATTACTACTTAAAATGTATTGGTATTGAACCTCTTAAGAAGGATCAAGTAACATTTAATATCGTAACATTTTCTTAACATTGCTAGAATTCATCTGCCATAGTCTACATGCCTTTCAACTTTTTTATTTATTTATTTATTTTTTAATATTAACTTCCATTATTCAATCTATCTTGTTAAAGGGGTCAAAAGAGTCCTTTCCTTTAATTCTCTTTCATTTTATTTTCTCTTTCATTTTCTTAATCGCCTTCATATTATTTTCAACCTTATTATTTATTTTTGCTTTTGTTTACTTTCATTTTTTTGATTTCATTTTTTATAAATGTTTTTTTTTTTTTTTTTTTTTTTTTTTTTTTTTTTTTTTTTTTGCTTTTATGATTTCATTTTATTTTATTTTTTTAAAAATTTCAAATGCTAAATGACTTCTGCTCAACCCTCATCCTTTTCCATTCAGTTTAGGACAATGACAACTTTCAAATGAATGAAAAGCCGATTTTCAAGGGCACCAAGCATCTTCTTCAACGATATTTAAGATAGGGTTATGGAATGTCTCTTCCTCTTTTCTATTGGTGTTTTCTGAAGCTCTTTTCCGTAGTGCGGGACAGCAGTTATGGAGGACGTCAGAGATATTGTTGTTTCACTTGCTGACGATGTTTGTCTATTTCAACCATATGTTGAGGTGGAGGACAAAGAGGAGGTGATGGCCAACAGCCAAGGGCGTCCTTTGACAACCGATGTTGACGTGCAACCGGATGTAAGAGCTGACCCTCCACGTTTAGGAAATTCGGATGATGTCAGAGTGCTGGAGGAGGACGCAGATGTGCCTTTGCAACCTCATGCATACTCCAAGGTTGGAAAGATCCCAAGGGGAACCTATTCCAGGGAATCAGTGAATCGGAGGCGGGGAGGTGGGCCATTGCTGAAACGTTCATACCAAGGACACTTGCCAAGTGTGGGAACGAAGGTGAAAGCAAATGTAGTTTGTCCTACAGTACAGTCAGAGGTTCGCAGCCCTGCTGATAGTGTAGTGGGCAACCCTAAACGTGTTAGGTTCGAAGATTAGGACATCTAATAACAAGTATATGTTTGCCGTAATAAATAGTACATGTCAGGGGATACGAGGTATATGTTGCACTTCTTCAAGATAGAATGTATAGAAATAGAGTGCAATCAATGCGAACGACAAAGCCTTTAATATAATGAAAAAGTCAATACAGCTTCTAAATAGCTGACTTAGTACATGGTATATTACTAAAATCATTCACTACGTGATCAATGGCCACTGTGGAAATGGCAGTTCTAAAGTAGGAGGGCTACCTACTTCTTTGCCAAGGGGTGATGCAAGATTCCACTCTCTAGGAGTAGCTTGACCTCGTTAAAGCTGAAGGTAGGCGCGTGGATGAAAAGCTCGGCTTCGGGATCACGGTTGCAGACCTTCAAGAGTATGTAGTAAAGGTGCTTACAATACGTGAACTGAGTCTTGCCTCGGAACGTAGTCATCGTCTTCTGGAATGCAGGACAAGTGCAACCAGGGTAAGAACTGATGGTAATCTGGTACCGTGTGATGTGTCGAGCGATGCCCGAATCCAGCCCAATGATGCAACCGTGGCCTGGCTCAAGTATCATGGTGACGGAACGGAGGCGCGCTTTGAGAGACTCGGAGGAGCCCATGGACAGTCGCTGCGCCGGATTGGGACGAGTGGCAGTGCGCTTCACCATCTTGCCGTCTCTCTTGCATGGGTAGCGGTCAGCGTCTGCAGGGACTGTCACCGAGCTGAGATTTGCAGGGGGCGGGGCAGAGCAGAAGAGGCGTCTTGGGGAGACCGGCTTCTTGGGCGGAAGTTGAAACCCTGCTGCTTCGAGGGCAAGAATCTCAGTGAGTTTGAGGTTAGTACCTAGTTTCACCGGCCAGACCTCAGGAATGGAGGGGAATTCCTGGTCCTTTGAGTAGTGTGCTACCCACTTGCGCTTAGAGCCTTTCATGCAGCGCTCAATATCGTCGGAGCAGAAGAAGAACTCTGTCTTCTCGACTATGTTCCTGCGATAGTTAGTCCAAAGCCCAGTGTAGGTCGGTGCAGCTCTGCAATGGGGCCCCCTGACGATTCTCTCAGTGCACTTCTTCTTCGTTTCAGCTCTTTGGGCCCAGCAGCACTTCGCAGAAAATTTGTGAAGTCTGGAAATGTGCCACTCCTTCACGTCGACCTTCGTTTCTTCAACCGCGTTGACATGGCGAATGCCGCCCTTGTTCACAGGTGAAGGTAAAGGGGAATCAACTTCCTGGGCAGGAGGTTGGGTACCTTGTACCTCGGTGTCGTGTTCGGAGTCGCCTTCCACAATGACGGGCATCTGCATAGGGCGAGCTCTGACGGCACGTCTTGGGCCTCTTGGGCGTGAGAAGTTTGTCTTGTCCGGGCGATGAGACTCCTCGTCAGCTCCGATGGGGACGTCGGCTTTTTGCTTCTGTGAACCAAACACTTCCGCTCCAGGCATGATAGGCTGACGGGTGCAGAACTCATCCGCGCCTGGCATATCGAGCATGGGCTTTTCGAGCAGTGTAGGATTTTCCCATTTCTTCGCGTTGCGTTCCGCCATCCGGAGTCTGAGTTCCTTCTTGGACGGTCCTGTTCCGCCGACGTCACCTTTGAGGAACTGGTAGTAATTAACAACCTGTAGAAAAGCCCGAACGAAATCGTCTACAGTAGCAACGTAGAGGTCGTTCCCGTTGTTTCCTGAAGCTTGGAGCCACTTGTTATGAACTGTTTCGGCGAGGTTACAGGTCGGCATCTCTGTGAGTTCATCTTCCGTGAATTTCTGCAATTTTGACAGTGGGTGCCATTAGATTCACCAATTAGGGTTTTGTAGTTTAGGGCTAGGAAACCAGTATGAAAAACATCAAAACAGACTGCAGAGATCATACCTCCGTCATGAATCCCCCCCACTGCCGGAAGCGGTGGTGCCCGAATGACAACCACTGATCGAGTTTGATGAGTCCGCTTTCGCCAACGACCCCAGTGGATGCCCACCAGGCTCGCAACGCGTGGTACAGAGTTTCCGCCTCTGCCATGCTGGTCGCATTCTTGTACTGAGTGCACATCTTCTTGTGCTGTTCCCAGAGTTCTTCGGGGAAGTGCTTCTGCGTATACGCGACCATGTTCTGTGTCCAGTGGAACAAGCACGACCTCTCCCGGTCCTCCATTGGGTCCTCTTTGTTGCCATTGCCGTAAAGGATTCGCACTGCATTCCAATTCGCCTGTGCGTTGTTCGCCATGAACCCCTTGAAGTTCGGCGCTGCAACGCCATTGATCTCGATGACCAGGTTCAGGTTTTTCCAGAAGACGAGCTGGGCCTCCGTGTCCTCGGACTGCATGTCGCAAGTGGCGATTGTCATCACGCGGCAGTAGGTGGCATCGTACACATGGCACGCCATCGTCGACCAATCTTTGACGCGTTTTACATGGTCGAACATTATCCATGCGTTCTCCAAGTCTCCACCAGCTTGCATTCGGCTGACCAAGTCGACACCACTTCCCGGCCCGACCTCCGACATCTTGAAGACGAAGACTTTGTCACGCATAGATCCCTGACCAGGAAACCTATTCTCTTAGACATACGCCCAGAGACTGTTTCCACGGAGCTTGGTGATACCGTCCATGACTCCGTAACTTCTGTATTTTTTGAAGGTTGCGACTTTGTTGCGGATGTTGGGTGACGCCATGTCTTTGCATCGTTTCAGAATAGGACCGAGCTCCTCCATCGTCAGCTTCCTGGGTAGTGCATCCTCGGGCTGTAGCAGGTAGCTCCCGATGAGGAGTTTGCTCGCCTCCAAGACAACGGCGCTCTTTGTTGCTTTGTTGTTCATCTCTACCTGCTCTTCTATTAAGCTACTAATCTCTGCTTTAGAGTCTCTGTAGTCCCCAACTTTCACTGGATGATCATGTGTTCCAATGTGAATACAAGCTCTAGTCTGATTCGGTTTGCCTACAACGTAATAAATCTTAGCCTCGCATGTAGCTACACATGATGGAGGTTCTTTACATACCTTGCACACTAGTGTGGAGTCAGATGAAGGAGGCTGATCCATGAGAAAAGCTTGCAGGGTACAGCCTTCGAACTCAGTCTCGTTAACCTCAAACATCTTGGGAACACGCTTTAGGAAGTCACACTCCTTGTTGCTGCAGCGCAGCCATCCAACGCAGGTGGAACTTCGGAAAGACAGTCGGAAGTCGTTTTTGATGTTTGTTGTGATGGTCTTGGTCCAGAAGTGTCCGTCGTATCGTTTGTCCATTCCCTGCATTGACTTGGCAGCGAGCTTAAAGGAACCTGCAACAGCTGGGGGCAACTCAAAAAGAACGGGACCATCAAACTTCGCAGGCAAGTACTCTACTCTCTCGTGTCTAATAGTGGAATAGTCTATCTTCTTCAATATGTTTTTGGACCCACGCGCCTTTGCAAGCTGTTGAAGGAGAGGGACAATGCTAACTGTGACTTGGGACAATGGAGGAGAGACATTGGAAGGAGGAGCATCAGCCTGGACCTTAGGCACCGACTTGACGGGACTGACTTCGTCATCGGAGGAGAGAGAAATGACTGTCGGAGGAGGAGGTTTCTCTACGTCTGAAGTTTCAGTACCAGGCTCGACTATGACCTTGACATCACGAGGTAAGGGAGTCTGAATTGTGCAAGTAGAAGAGCGACAGGGGGTGAGGATCTCAGTGGATGCAGCCATCAGAGAATCAGTAAGACCATAGACTCTATAGGATCCAGGGAAGAGTCTCCACTGCAACATATTGTTCTCATCTCTCACTGGAGGTTGCCCGAGGGTGTGGGTAACTTCGGCAGTAACGTCATCAAAGATCTCCTCCTCTATACTGATGGAATCCTCACGGAAATGGAATCTGAGACTGAGGCGAAGAGAGGACACCGTAGCTAGACCATCGTCATCTAGGCGAAACCTAAGAGGGATGCCCATGCCTTGGGCGTACAGACAGACCATCTCCATGATCGCACGCAAGTGAATCGTACTAGCGGAATGAGGAGAAGAGTGAGTGCACTAGCGAAGCAGTATCGCGAGAGCAGAAAGAGAGGAATGATGCATCGCTGTTGATCATTTTATTGTAGTTGGAATTTCTATGTGGACGACTAGGTAATGATTCATTCTGTTATCTAACAAATGTATGATTAAAGAGAGACGACGCTAACTAATTAGAATGTTGCTTTTTGCAGGCCCAAATTAACAGGGTAGGAGTTTTTAGAACTACGCATTTAATATTTGAATCGTGGGACCGATTTGATTCGATGTGAGGTTAGGTGACATTAGAATGAGCCGTCAATTGCATCCATATTTAATACGAGTATTCCAGTGCTTAATTCAAATCTTTTTATATTTTGTGGGCTTGGTTTATTCTCTTCCAATATAGATTGATCTCATCAGCTTTAATTCAAAATGCAATTTTATATAGTTTTCATTAATTTAAGTAGGCTTAGAATAAGGTAAGTATTTAGGGCTGAGTCAGAGGAGTTGAAGGTTTGGGATATATAAGAGGAAGAGAAGTTAAAAGGAGAGCTATCTTGTGAGGAGAGATCTCTCGTTAGTTAGACACATGAAGGAGAATGGAGGGTCAGCTCCCTCCACTTATGTCACTCCTAAACCTAGAAGAAAACCAGGTCGTACAGATTTTACGAACAGGAGGTCGAGGAAGAAGAGAGAATTACGTAGGAAGTCAAAGTCGAAAGGCAACCTCTTGAGTGCACCTCTGAAGGTTCGAGGAGCTGGGCTGCCTGTGGCAATTAAATTTTGTAGCATCCGTAAACTCATTCTAGAGTCCATAGTAGAGGTGAAAGATGACGTATTAGAGGATACCGCAGATGAGCATGAAGAGCATGAGGTAATAAGTAGCCGAGAGAAACATCTGGAGATGACGGAAGAGAGAGGGTTCAATTGCAGTCCGACTTTGGAGACACCACAACCTTCTTTCGGATTCAAGGAGTGTTCAGCAAGAGGGACGGATTCTCAGTCGGGCGACCATTATAACACGGATGTGGTAAGTTTCATAATTGTTACATTTAAACATGCTAAATGTAAATTCTGTATTTTTGAGAGTTATATTCAATTCTAGGTAATGTCTTTGCTGCGGATTCAATTTTTTACTGTTTAGAATTGTGATGCCGCATTAAACTGAATGGTTGATTAAAATAAGAGACGAGTAGTAATTCAGGTCATAGTCTTAAATATTTGCGCAGATTGTCGAACGGTTTAGGATTGAACAAGACGTTGTAGAGGAAAAGACGCCAAAAGTGGATGCGGGCGAGGAGTCAGATCTTGAGACATTGATAAGAGTGGCTCGTAAAGCAAGGCGAGAAATTATGGAGGCGGGCGAAGGTGGGGAGGCGATTGCAAGGCGCGCGGGGAGAGGAGACCCTGGAAGTCCTACTGAGACTAGTGGGGAGGATGTTGATTCTCTCGGTACACCACTGAGCCCTACAGCAGAGGATATGGATGAGGGGTCGGCCCGAGAGAGAGGTCCAGGGGCCGAGGTGGGGGGTCGACGGACGGGTAAAGGTCGAGGGGGGAGAGGCAAGACTTCTTCACAAGTCCCATTCGAGCAAACATCCGCGGCTCGGGAAGAGAGGGAGAGTTTGAAAGACATGGATGGGAGTGGAGAGGAGCGTATCAAAGAGGAGATGACAAGTGACCGGGGTGGATCCGATCCCGGCCGCGCAACCGAAGAGGTGAGAATTGCTGCAGGGCTTACTTGAATATTCAGGTTTTGGGTACTTAGTGTTATTCCATTGAAGGGTGTGGGTGGACAGGGGAAGTGGGGCGCAGCCGCGGCCACTGCAGTGGATGAGGCCGCATAGCCCACCGAGGAGGCCCCTTGAGATGTTGATAGGGAGATTGCCGCACCTCCAATGGAGGCAGTGGCAGTGGAAGAGGCCGCGGCCATGGCCTTGGAGGAGGGGGGGAGGGCCTTGGCGCCGAGATTGCAAGGGGCCTCAGGGTGGCTTTCGGATCCGACACCCACCATTGGGGTGGTGCCAATATGGGCGCTGCTGGGGCCACTGCAGTGGATGAGGCTGCATAGCCCACCCAGGAGGCCCCTTGTGATGTTGATAGGGAGATTGCCGCACCTCCAATGGAGGCAGTGGTAGTGGAAGAGGCCGCGGCTATGGCCTTGGAGGAGGGGGGGAGGGCCTTGGCGCCGAGATTGCAAGGGGCCTCAGGGTGGCTTTCGGATCCGACACCCACCATTGGGGTGGGTGCCAATATGGGCGCTGTTGGGGCCACTGCAGTGGATGAGGCCGCATAGCCCACCGAGGAGGCCCCTTGTGATGTTGATAGGGAGATTGCCGCACCTCCAATGGAGGCAGTGGTAGTGGAAGAGGCCGCGGCCATGGCCTTGGAGGAGGGGGGGTGGGCCTTGGCGCCAAGATTTCTAGGGAGGCAGGGGCTGATTGCGTGGCCGCGGAACCTTAGAGAGTCCATTAGTTTCTCATTTTTGCAGTTGTTAATTTCTAGTATTATCTTTGTGACGCCTAGGTAATTCTAACAAGATGTTCATTGTATGTCTTGTAGGAATTTACAGAGCAAGTCACTGCAAGTGAAGCTGATGGGCCAACACCGGCTGAGACTGAGGTATTCGACATTACCCTTTCTCAGAATCTAACATAGGGTGTTGTTTTATTTACTTTCTGGTGTACTCACTTTGATTTCTTTCGTGTGTTTATAGGTATTCTCAGATGCACCACTGTCCATTTGTGCCCCGATCTCAGTGATCAATGTTTCCGACCTCTCGGATTCATTTGATTAGCCATACTGTAGGTGTGATTTAGGCAACTCTGTAGGTTTAGGTAGTGAACCTGTTGAGGTCCACTCCCCTCAGTACATGCCTACGTCACCTGTCTACGAGCCTACATCCCCGGGCTACATGCCTACTTCTCCACGACTTGGTACCCCGCCGATGTCTCCACCTTCTCCTTCCTTGCCTATTAGAGTGAGGAGGCCAGCCCATGTTGTCTTCGCCCTTCCGGCGATACTACCATGCCCGGTCCAACAGACTAGACGATTTTGGAGGAGACGCCGTTACTGGAACTGTAGACAGGCTGGGGAGTACTATAGTCGTGGACCTCGCACGTAGTGGCCTATGCACTACTTGTTTTTGCTAGTGATGATTGGGTTCTCAAAAGAGATGTATCTCTATGAAATGCATTTCTTCTATTCTTCTTTAGACTATTTAATTTGCATAAGATCCTTGTCTTGAAATCTAGTCTGAAATTGTATGACTTTTGCCAGGTAACTCAAACACAGGACCAGTTGCCAGCGCCATCTTGTCCTAGTGAATTGACGAATGTAGTGGACAGTGAATTGGGACATCGGATACAGCACAAGCAAGACTCCATCAAGGTCATCAACAACCTCCAAATACTCCCCAAGAGTAAGTCCCGCATTCTTGTTCCCTTGTGTAGGATGCACTCAATGGCAAAAGTAAGAGCTGTTGGAGAAATGGGAGTTCAACATTTGGAGCGAGAGTTTGTGAAAGGCTATAGGGATGGAGACCGGGTCATGTACATATCCATGTACAACCATGAGGAGAAGACAGACGATGTCACTGAAGAGATCAAGGCTGAATGGAGCCCTTGTTGGATACAAGCGAACGAAGCTTTTGAAGCTGAGCTTCTAAACGACCCAGATTGGAAGAAGTTCTCTGGAAAGATGTTTTACGTCTGGGAAGGTAACCATCGCCTTGCCGCATGGTACAGACATATCAACAGCCATCACAGCGAGGATCCAGCGTGGCACATCTCTGTCCATTGCATTGTTTTGATCCACGCGGTCACGTGGGAAACCTTCTTAATGCCATGCACGACATCAACTGGTAAGCATTTACTCTCTCTACTTTGTTCACAACTGCTTTAACTTGATATTCATACTTCTTATTCTATAACGTCTATTCGTACAGGTCCACAGAAAATGATCACGTCAAGAGTAATCTTCCAGCAAAACTTTTTCAAATTCGCTCTTTTGGTGTGATGAAATTGGAGGAATTCAAGGATCTCTTAACACCAGCGGAGTATCAAATATCTTTGAATCACAAACCAGCTACTCCATCGTGGTTTACCTTGCCAACCAAAGTCTTCATTGCGTTTCTTTATAGAGTAAGCTGTCTACCCTCCCTCTAACAAGGTTTATTTGTCACTTGATTTGCGCTTCACTGTAAACTAACTACTTTATAACTCTGTGTTACAGCGAGAAATTGTGGCTGCTTCCGACGAAGCTGCCAGGATCTATAAGGAGAAAACACCCATTCTAGAGCAAACTGCAGCAGGTGTTTGGGATGTCATGACTGCGGCTTCAAACACCATGGTGGACACAATTAAGAAAAAGGACTTCACTAAGCTATTGGCCATTGCCAATCCCAAGAATGGAGATGAATTCCTTGCCGAGGTAAGTGAGTTCATATTCCTACTTCAGTTGATCCGCAAGTATTGTAATTCCTGAAAAATCATCTAATTCTATATGTGATGTTTCATTTCCAGATTAATCGGCACTACAATGATTTTTCCAAACCGGAAATGACACTGGACAAGCTGCAAAAGATTGTTCCTGCAGCTGTGGATGCCAGATTCAAAGCGCGCTGGCTGAGGTGGTGGAACTCTTCACCTAGTTCCCGACTTTCTTACAGATTTCTGCCATTGGAATTCAAGGAGGGAGACCTCGACCACTGGTTGAACAAGGCAGCATTCTGGGCAGGGGTATAGTACCTTCAAACATTTTAGTGAAGACTTCCTCTACTCTATCTTTGTAGCATATTTGTTTTTACCTTAACATATTCACTTCTGTGTTCCAGCTGGAAGATGCTGTTACTCGGGAGTTTGATGACATCTGCAAGACCGAGAACCTTGTTATCAAGTGGAAGTTTTTTCCGGGAGTGCAGCAGCCCGACGCATATGTGGAGAGTTGGCGTATTCTCCTTTGGGAAAAAGCTTTCCCCACATTCCTTGGTACCCGCGCAGACAAGGCTTTCGATAAGAAGTCCGATTTTTCCGAATTCCCAGGGGCTGCAGATGCTGTCAAGCGTGTGACATATCGGTATGACTGTTATGATATACCTTTCTATACTCCATTTAATTTTCTTCTCATTCAATTTAACCAGAACAATTCTAATCTATGCCATCTGAACATCCTTAGGTACTTCAAGAGGGAGCTGCTTGAAAAGGGCGCACTCCACCCTGACAAGTTCCCAAAGTACTTCGCGTCGTGGATTTTGAGAGGCTCTGACTAGTGTATCTATTCTCCTCACCAGTTGAAGAGGTTCAAATCGCAGCACCTTGAAGCTGGTTGTTGGTACCTCGACTGCATTCGAGGTTTCGTTATTGAATCCGAAGTGGAGCTGAAATCTGAGCTTGACGGAGGATCGTCGGCCGTCGATGATTCTGGAGACGGATCGGATGAGGCCAAAGGCATGGAGGATCAATCATCTGCGCCTCCATCAAAGAAAGGAAGAGGGCGGAGACTTCGAAAATTGGGTGCTAAGTCCCAGGGCTCTCAAGAGATTGGTGCAGAGTTCTCCGCACCGGAGAAGGGGGCTGCCGTGCCCTTCCCTGTTATTGTCATTTCCAATCCGTCCTTTACTTCTACGACTGCGCCTTCATCGGTTAGTGCATCCGCTATTACCAGAGGTCTTCTAGAGCAAAGAAAAGCCAGACTTCTCCCGGCAGGCACCTCCTCTGCAGGAACTCCCCATTCCAGTGGTGTTTCCACCATCAAGTCATTGTGACCTCGTTAGTGGTTCGTAACATGGAGCTCAAAGACAAGGGTGGCCATTCAGATTGGGTGAAAACTCTAGAGTTTGTGCGCAAGGTATGATTTTCTTCTTACATAATATGATATTACATACACTTCAATTAATTTCATATAGTCTAACCCTATTTTCACCTTTCTGCAGTTTGGACGTGGCCGCCAGAACCAAGTTCCTGAGCGGTGCCAGGATGAGAATCATCTGGGAGTTGACTTGATCATCGTAGACATCCCTGAGAATCTTCCTGTCCCTCTCGTTTCCGATCCCCCTACAGTGATTCCTCCTTGGAACTCCCGTGAAAAGGATTATGTGTACGACATTTTCTACTTCGCAAGTCTTTACTTGCAAAATGATGGCGCTCTGTGCATCATCTACAACAATGATCAAGCGTTGGCTACGGAGATTCTCGAAGAAGCTAGCGCTACTAAGTTCGTCCTTTACAAAGACTGGTGGGGCTTCAATGTGCTCGGCCTGACTTCTCCTACGAACCCCGGCAACCTGGTAATTTCATCCTTTCCTATCCTTCTCTTTACTTAGTACTATCCCTTCCCTTTATTCATACTGACATAATTTGGTTGATCGCAGACTAATCGGTTCTGGATCCGCGTCTTCGTTCATGGTGGCGAGCCGCCATCTAAGTTCTCCTTTCAAACGAAGAAATCCGATGTCATACATGGCGACCTCAACATTACCGAGAGTGATGCGATTTTCAACTTTATCGACGTTGATTCTCAGCAAATGAATGGGGATGTTCCATGGAGAGGGCCAAGGGAAAAAGCCCCTGAGATGATGGAGAGCATAATTGGAGAGCTCTCGAATCCCGGCGACATAGTCCTGGACTGGAAGGCAGGAACAGGTAACTGTTCTTACATGTCTCTACAGAATTATTCCTCTGATTCCTTCCTTAGTTTCTCACTTCTTCACCATGCTATGAGTTGCAGGGGCCTCAGTCAAGGCTTGCCAGGCTATTGGTCGTCATATTATAGCTTTTGAGGATGACGAAGCCATATTCAACGCCCTTCTCAAACCGTACATGGCAGCAAAATCTCCCATGGGCCCCCCTAAACATCCTAGACCGGCTGCAGCAGAGGAAGCACCAGCCAAGAAACAAAGACCTACTAAGTATTGTAAGTCTTACTCTAGAATTTGTATGTTTCCTGCCATTCATCTAGTATTATTTCTGTACGCAAATTTACCTATTCGATCTAACCACTTCTGGCTTTCTATTGCAGAGTAGTTGTGACAACACCGCCAAGTGGGCATAGAGCCGGGTCCACTCCATCGTGGCGTCTTCATTCCAGCCCGATTCAGCCTTTTATACTTCCGGACTATGCAGAGGGCTTAGCACAAGCGCTTCAATGTGGTGCACTTAGATATGTTCCTAGTTGGCCTACTAGTTTTAATCCCAGGGCCCTTCTATTTGTCGATGAAGAGGCTGTAGAAGGAGGTTCTGAGAGTGGAAGTAGCGATTGTAGCATGTTCTCAGTTTGAAAGAGGCTTCTTTCTATCATTGTTTTCATTTGATTTGGTTTGATTTCATTGAAGTTGATTACATAATCCATCGTCAACTTTTTTGCAAACCAGCTAAAATATTCATGATTCTCAATTCCCGTTTGTATTCGTGTATGTAAAGGTCTACAATTGCAACTCTTTTTAGCTCTCAATTCTCATATGCTTGAAGGGAAAACCACTTCAATGATGAAGATATTTTAGTCTGCAAATTCTATTCAGAACACTAGAGAATACTAACATGAACAACTAAAATGCTCACATTTCCATAGCTATGTTACCTATTCTTGGGAGAGATCCAGATACCATCTCTTGGAGAAATTTTCTCTCCTTCCGACACATCCAAGACCTCATTCCCATTGGCAGATAGCAATGACCTCAACTGATCTAACTCAACGCAACTAAGTTCTCCAAGGGACGCTGTCTCCAATCTCTCGTTCTTAATTGGATTTGCAAGTGTCCAAGAACTCCTAAAAACACTCCAGTTGATGTTGAACCGGTTAACTTCGTATTCGTCCTTCGGACTCCGATGGCGACCCTCGTACGAAAAGTAATTCCACCTCGCCAGCCAAAGGCATGCGTATTCAGAACTGCTGTCAATCTCACTCCTCCAACTCTTCGACACAGCACGTGCGTTCTCGACGTCTTCAAACGTGATTACCGTCGGAGGAGTCCAACCCTGCGTTGCACTACTACCTATATGATCCCAGGGGTTAGGCCCATCCGCCATCCGCTTAAGCAAATCCTGTAAAACCGTTTCATAGGCAATGACCTCAAATGAATCGCCCATACCTTCAAACAACTCCCTACCAAGTACACGCTTAAATCCTACAGAAATGATTGAGCTTATACAACTTGAAGGACGTCTGCTAAGGCTTATATAGATTCTTGCTTGACACTTAAGCTAGGAATGCTCTTATCTAAAGACGGAGAATTCTTCGACGAAGACAAGCAGTCTGACTTGGTATACGTCTTGGTTTTTGCTACTCCATAATTGTACACGAACTCTGAAATATTCTACAAACTTTTAAGACCATTTCTTTTTGGTGGTTTCGAGTTATCTTATTCCTAGAATTATCTATAGTATTTAAAAACACTGATATATGGATGCTGACATACTCGTATCTAGATCCAATAAGGGACCAAATCTAAAGGAATAATCTAGTCTTTATAGTAGTAATCCTTCGGAGGATATACAGTCCAACTCTTGTCGATATCAAACCAGCAAGTTTCGCCATCCGATATGATCACTTCGGGCAGCTGAACAACTGGATTCTCATTGACGGTGGATGGCAAGGGATACGGGATTAGGGACAACTCCATAATACAGAGAAGCTCATTGGTACAAAGCACGGTCCAACGCCATTCACCTTCACCAACATGGAGGCTTCCGATGTGCCTAAACGGTGGCAGGTCCATGCCTCGTTCCCTAGCGCGCTCCACCTCCAGCAGCCACGGCCGCAGCTCCTCATAACTCGCCGGTGCCTTTCGGGGCAAACCTACAGCCGCTCTCGTCCTCCTCGAACTTGCATTACGCACCTTCGGCATCGCGCAACACACTAAATTGTTGTAGTCTTAAAACGTTCCACGCAAGCTTGCAGATTGACCCCCCCGAACTCCTACGCTACCTTCGCATACAGCGAGGAATGCCAAGGACTGTGTCACTATCCTAATACGCCACCTAGAAACAAGCTAAAGAAACCAAGAGTGACCTCCTTCTCTGGAACCCAGCTTACCTAATACCAAGTGTTGTTTCATGATGAGAATCTCTTATTTGTATCACTCAAATGAAGAAGCTTTGCTGCCTAGGAAGAGAGAGTAATCTTCGATGAAGACAAGGACTCTAACAAGATATATCTTGGTTTCAGCAGTTAAGATATTATACACGAATTTTGAAATATTCCAGGAAGTTTTCAAACCTTGCCTCCTTTATGTTCTGTGAAATTTGTTTTTTTCCTTGTGCGTTTACATAATCCTATGAAAGAATTATATGTTTGATCTAAAACTTAACGCCTGATCATTGTATCTTGCCTAAACCCATGACAAATCTAACAAAATATATGCATGACGTCATCATGACATCAGCCCTAATTTGTCTCATAGAGAACAAACGTAAGAAAATCTTACCAGAGATAACCCTGATTTCCACGGTAATATACTCTTTTCCTAAAAAAAGTGTCAAAATCAAGCCTTAATTTAGTAATTTTCCACGGTTATAGGGTCTACTTTGCTTTTGAAAATTTGGCTACTTGTCAAATTTTTTGCTCTCCATTCTGTGCTCTCCGCTCTCCGCTCTACGCTCTCCGCTCACATACAAACTTTCCCCCTACATTGTGCACCTTCCCGACTGCTACAACTTTATCTTCCTTGCCGTCTTCTAGTCCCTTCAGTCTCACAGGGTCACCTGGCTTGAACTGCGAGTCCCCGGTTTCCAGTACAGGCAGTGTTAAAAGAACACAACAAGAATGATGAGTCATTCATGCTCCCTCTTCCTGATCGCGTCTAGTCAAATCTGATCACGCATGTATGTATAACAAAGAGGTCGAACAGTGACAAACTAGGCACACGGAGTTCGTCAAAAAGTAATGCATAACATTGCAAGAAGGGACTAAGCAGGAGCTCCCACGCAATTTCAGGGTTATGGCGACATGGACAGTGTAATCGTCTCCGTGTGGCATGGGACTTACCGTGTGCATAACATGGGACTTACCGGTGCAGTGGAGTTCACTTTCGACCACACAAACTGACTTTGTGGGGACCCTGGGTCAGCTTGGGTTTCTTGCAAAACCTTGTATGAAAAACATGAATAAAAAAAACATTAGTCATGTCTAGAAGCCAACCAAAATTTTGTTCATGCTTTCCACAGTGCCGCTCATTCTTTACCATTCTAGTCACTTATTCAAAGGCATTACTGTAAATAGTAATAGATTATAATGTAATGACTATTAGCCCCTACACATCTTGGAGCTTCATTGCTACTACACAAAATAGATTCATACTTTATGACTGCATCTAGTGAAGTCATGTAGCACGTTCTATATGAATGACTTTGAAACCTTGCCGAGGGGGACACTTACTTGTTCACTTACCGATTCTGGGGGGGAGTTTTTCTTCTTCTTCCCTTTCGCGTTTTGCTGACTATCACTGTTGCCGTCCTTGTCCTTCATTTTGGCCACCTTTTCAGTCTTCTCCTTGGTCCCCGGAGTGCCCTGTGCTTCTTTTGGTTGTCATCGTCTTTCTTCAACTTTTCAACTTCTGGCATACGCATCTTCGGAGGCTTGGGAGTCCTCAAAGTACGACTTGAGTACACAGTGGAGGCACGTTCATTTGATTCTGCAATAGTCACCACAGCACAATCCGAAGTGCCTCCTGTTGGATTGTTGGAAACTACTGGTGTATGTGGGTCCTTAACATCACCGAATGCAGGACTGTCCTCTTCCTCCTCCGGGTCAGGGGGCAACAATTTACAATCCCCTCCTTCCTGTAATGCCTGCTCAATTCAGGGGCAATAAGTCAATATGGACCGTCTTAGTGAAGGCCTTCAACAATGTACTGACGAGTCTCAAATTTGTTCAATAGTGCCGTACGTTCGCTACGATTCCAGTCACTTATTCAAACTTAATTACTGTGAATAGTGATATATTCTTAGACAATGACTACGAGGAGTCAAATTACTACTAAGCCCATTACTCCTATCAGTCACGTATTTTAATTTCATGCTCAGCATTAGATAGCAAGGCGTGGTCTCTTGGTCACATATCAATGACTAGAAAATGTCACAAAATAGTCAATCTGAAAGGTTCTAGAACTAATGCCCGAGAATCGAAGAAATGCGCAAGCAAGAGCTGTAAAGCAAGTTCAAAACAGAGGGACGTCGAGATGGTTCTCAAACCTCAAGTGCGCTGGCACTTTCCTTGACGTGATCTCATCTGGATGATGTGTCTGTGGCGCTGGTCTCTGAGCTGGAGCTACCCTTCGCACTTGCTGCCTTCAGGGAGGTGATACTTGGAATCTGCAGGTGCTGCATGATACGCTCAATGTTCTTCTCCATGGATCTCCGCCAATCATTGTCGTGTTCTGGATGCGCATTTGAGACTCGGCTACTTGGGGAGGTCTCTTTCCCTGAGATGAGTTTTCTCGGGGCATTTTTAACCCCTGCCAGCTCTATCTCTATTTCAACTCGTGTTGGACTTCTCTCCAGCTCGATTGCCTGCAGAGAGATGATACATTTCTTACCTAGCGAGGCACGATAGTTTACAATTGATGAGGCTTCCCTCACTAGCGCTGGAGTATACTGTGTCCATGGCTTATCACTACAGTTTTCAGGGGATGAAGGTAGGCAGCGAGATTATTGAAGTGCATCTAAGGACAGGACTCTGAATAAAGTCTCTGAAGGAACCAGCAAGCTTAAAATGAAAAAATAAAAAACAAAGGCTGAAGACTCACCAAGCTGGCTCGAACGTATTCTTCATTGCTCCCAGCTAAAGACGGTCTCTTCACTTGCGCGGGGTTCTCGGCCATCCTCTCTGCTTCCTGCTGCTTTTTCTTAGAATCGATGAGCTTTGACAACTTCACCCAATGGTCTACCCTGATGTGCTTCGACCTGTCCTTCCCATCAGTCATGCGCTTCTTCAGCTGGTATCTCTTCACCTTCAACTGGCCCTTCAAAATGCTGTGGAAAGCCTCCTCTGTGACATAGCCGAGGCCACCATGGTATTCAAACGTGTTGTCCACCCGTTCCTTGACAGCGAGCAACATAGAAGTGCTGAGATTCTTGTAGTTGTCCTCGCTGAAATCTATATCCTGTGCATGACCACGAAGACAAGTTAGCCACAGTGGCCGGTTCTGTCCTTGCGGATGTCCCCTCATATCAACCTCCACAAGGTGTTTTCTAGGCCCTCCTGGATCTCTAAAAGGTACTGGATGGGCCTGCTGTTGTTTCAAGGCGCTCCGTCTTCTGCACTTCTGATGCGTGTCGTTTGAGGGCTGGCCAAAACTCTCAGTCATCCCTGATGGAGAATACGAGGAGTTCCCCCCTGTCTCTTGCAACTCCATCGCCCGCCTCCACTGCAGTAGTTGGAGCTGCTTCTCCGCAATCTCCAAGTCCAATGCATGAATAGGAGGAAGCCAGGGATTGATGGCAGCCATGCCACGCGTGTGCGGTGTGTTGCCGCCCTTGTGAGGGGGATCTTCGGAAACGTCGTTGCAGTAATCAAAGGGCTCCCCTGAAAGAGTTTCTTCTGACATCTTCAAGCATTTGCAAGGTTTAGGTTGCGGTGTTTGCGATGGGCGTTTGGTCGCTGAACTGCTTCTCGGAATCGCAGAACCGCTAGGACCTCTCTTCCGCACCTCCCACACAGCTGGCTTGGTTGAATGCCCTCTCGCCTGTGAAATCCAGGGTGGAGTTTGTCATTCACAATGCCAACAGCAGGGGAATGACACATAACCCAGAAAAGGTTCGGGACAGAAAGCTAAGGAAAAAATAAACAGCACGAGTCTAAGAAGGAGAGAACTGGAAAGCAGATAGGGTGATGGGAAGGGAACAAGATCAAAGAACTAGCCCCCGAACAGTCCATGCCAAGAGCAGGGGAATGACACATAACCGAGAGAAGTTTTGAAACATAAAGCAAAGAAATAAATGATGTGAATGAGTCGAAGGAGGAGAGATGGCACAGACAACTACATAGATGAGTATGGTTTGACTTACTTGACTTGAAGTAATGAAACTGGTTGAGTGACCAAAAAAAAAAGGAAAAATAGAGAGAGAGTGTCTTGGAGGGGGATAGAGAGAAGGTTCAAGGATAGAGAGTCACCGAAGGCTTAGTCGCTATCGACAACATAGAGAGTGGACAGGCTGATGATAAGGGAACAAGGGCAAAGAACTAGCCCCCGAACAGTTCATGCCGAGAGCAAGGGAATGACACATAACTGAGAGAAGTTTTGAAACATAAAGCAAAGAAAAAAATGATGTGAATGAGTCTAAGGAGGAGAGAAAAGAGAGACAACCAGGTAGGAACAGAATGACTTTCTTGAGTTGAAGGAGCGAAACTGGTTGAATGAAATAAAAATAAAAAAAGAGAGAGGGGGAGAGAGAGAAGGTCTAGGAATGGAGAGTCCCTGAGGGTGCAGCTAACAACAACATGCGAATTTAGATAGGCTGATGAGAAGGGAACAAGAGCGAGGAACTAGCCCCCGAACAGCCCATGTCGAGGGCCCCAACCAGGATGACACATGACTAGTTTAGGGTTTTTAAGTATCAAAACTGTAGGACCCAAAAGCAGAAGCCGAATTAAAGAAAATTGGAAATGGGGGTAGCAATGCCACAAGGACGTACATTACAAGCATAACATCACATTACGAATTACTGAATTGTAGAAGCCGAGTTCAAAGACTTGGCGACCCTACTAGCAATGCGACAAGAAAATAAGAGACAAGGGACTGAATCAAGACGGCGAAATTCAAAGCTGCCCATCGAGAAGAGAAGGGGTCGGGAACAATTCTCCTTAGAAATGTATGACCCAAGATGGTACTAGGCAAAACCTTCAAAGCGCGAAGGATCCCGAACAATAAGAATTGAAGCACAATTGCGCTAGCAGGTTCTCTACAACAATTACTGTACTTGAAAGCAAGGCAAACGCAGAGTAACAGGGAAGAAAAAAAATTAGCGCCACAGCCGCTAAGGTTTAGAAACAGGTCGAATGCAAGTCTGAAAATCTGGCATAGCGAGATGGAGAAATCCGAGTAGTGAGGGGACTTACCTGAGGAGTGATTGCAACGCATTCGCTTCCTCGGAGTCCTAATGCGCAGGTCTGAACATCGCCATGGCCACGGGAGTCGTTGCTATCGAGTTCACTAGAGCTTGCGCTACTCTCCTCCTCGCTTTGCAACTCCGCGGAGGTACTGCTCTCTGGGTCCGGGGCTCGGTTTCTGGCCTTTGCCGAACGCTTCGTCCTCTGGGGTGTTGGCGGTAGCTTCTTTAGACGCTCACTCCGCCTGCGCACAACCCGATTACCCAAACTCTTCGCATCCTGTCTGTAAAGCAGAGGAAGATCAGCAAGTCAGTGAACGGAAACTGCACGTCGGGGGTGAGAGACTATTTCAAGAGAGCTAGTAATGCGATCTTTGGAAGCAGGCAGAAAGTCATAAGTGAGGCCTTAAGTTAGGGTTTAGGGTTTAAGTATTGCACGATGTCCTGACACTTCTGGAGGCTGCTGGCGCCGGGGTTCCGCGTAGCCTTCTTGCAATTCGCCTCTCCTCCGACCGCGTTGGTTGGGACTGTGGCGGACTTGAAAGCCCCAGCCAGGATCTCAATTCCCAGCTCCGCAAGCTTCTCCGAATTCTTCTTGATGTTTTCTTGCCACTGCCTCTCATAATCCGGAACCTCGGCCTCCTCGTCCCCACCCAACCCTTCCTCCGAAGTAGCATCTCCCGAGGTACTCGTCCCGCTTGTGTCGGAGGAGGTGCTGTCATCCTCAACCCCCAAAGGCACTGCTTTTCGAGACCGCAGCTCCATCGCAAAGCACAAGGGAAGCTTTGAAGGAGAACTGCACAATCGAAGCTCGGAAGAATTGCCATTCCTGATAACAGGTACGTCCCGCCGCCACCCTCACCTCAATTACTTCTCCACTTTAATTCGTGAAAGCTTCCCATTCATGGTTTCGACGCCGCCAAAATCACCTCTGCATTGATTCCTTGAGACTTCTGATCATCTACTCTAAAGGCGGAGTCATTGGTGACTGGAACTGATCACCATGTCACTGTCGTAGTCATATTCTACCTTGCTTAGTCAGAATTTCCGCATTTGTTGAGTGGACAATGACTATTGCCAGTCATGAATTTGCAAAAACCATCATAGCATTGGATTGCGAGATGCCACTCAAAGTTCTCCATCACGTAACTGTTGAGTTGGGTCTTAGTGATGAAGACAACGTCTACAGTAAGAACGCAATCTATGGCTGTCGGAGGTAAAACACTTTCCTAACATTTACGGAAAATCGCTGTTGGATATTTGCGATGTGATGCTGAATCCGGACAGCATGTGGCTGTGCTGGTGGAATTAAAAGGTATAATTGATGAAGTTCGAAATATGTGTCGTGCCCAAAGATTAGAAGTAAGTTCTTTAAACTTTCAAGTCTAGAGTATTGGCCTACAGTATCGTTGTGGTTGAATATAATTATGTTTAAATTATTGTCCATTTCCTGCAACGTTCAAAGTCCTTGTTTACTGAAGTACTTCTAACACCTATTCCTGTGATTGAAGGATGCTGGTTGCAATGTTGCTTACGGACTGCTGGGACTCAGAGGACATTGTAAATGCATCATGGTTATACGCAAGGTATCATGCAATTCTAAAACCTCTAGGGAATGTTTTAACAAATAATTTAAAACTTCTTGATTGAGGCACTGTGATATGTTCTCTTGCTCAATGGATACTGTCAAAAGAGAAAACTGACGAGTAATTTTATGGCTCAATGCTGTGATACAATACAACACATCTAAGGAAACGTCAGACATAATAGTGGGAAGTCTCTAAGTACCTATTCCCGGATTATGAACGCAGTCAGCACCCCAAGTATTGCAGCAGTCATGGAATTCGAGTCAGCAGCCAAGGGATTATCACCTAATCACAGTAGATCACAGCATTGTAAACCAAACTGCATTCGATTTCTAACCGACAGATGAGTCAATAATCGGTGGTCTCCTAACTAGTTCACAAAACACTGTTTAGTCCACTGAATATAATTCTGAATATTTAGTTACTAGTATATTTATGGAAGTCATAGGGCATAGTTCAGCTGGAACTCAAACCTTGGAGAAATCGACAAAGCCTACTTTAGACCCAACTTAGAAATGGTTCATACTGAAAATGGTTGAAGAGTGTTTGCAGATACTGAACAGACTTTATCCTCTCATTAAGTCTATGTTCACAAACGCTAGAATAAAATGCGATAGAAACAGAGGAACTATAACATGCAGTGACACAAAGATCGAGGTCAGGAAAAGAATGCAAAGTATCATGCAATTCTAACGCGGGATTTTGGCGACTTGTTCAGATGCCTCGAACCTCACCCACGGAGATACGTCAGGCAACCTCGGCTGGCTCCCGCACTGTCGTGGCCACTACATCAGCACCGTGAATCAGCTCCGATTCAGTTGCTGCCCCGCCGGATGTTGGGCTTGAGTCCTAGCTGCTGGATGCCTCGTCCTGGGAGTTGTAGGAGACAGACCATGGGCGAGACTCACCAGTGTTGAAGGAATCCTCTTTAGCAGTGTTGGATCTTATACTCACGAAGTAGATTTTGATGCCACCTGTGGAGGCGATTGTATAAGGAGTGCAATCAGAAACTGACGTCATTTGTATCATGTGAAGCGTACTGAACTATCTAGAGAGGGTAATACTAGGGGCTGCCATCGTAGGAACCTATGACAGGTAACGAATATGCCCATGGTAGTTGACATTGCTGTGTACAGCCATTAGATTTCTGATACTGTTGCCTGCACATGTGTGAAGCCCAGATCTGAAATTTCAATGACCCCAGTGTCACAACAGCCATTGTCCTCTCCTAATCTATCTCTGCTTCTTATTTTTTCCAATATTCAGACTTGAGGCAGAGTTTGCTGCGACCTTGAGGTCCTGTGAAATAGTCTGGACGTAACGTGCTGCTGTTGGCGACCTTATTTGCCCCCGGACGCATTTGCCACATCAACTCCATTTCAGTACAGTCGACGTTGTCACGCTGAATGTAAAACCAGAGCGTTAGAGGCATTTGGTATTTGTTCAATAGAAGGAATCAACCACGAAGCAGCATAGACAGGTATGTGGTGATGTTATTTTGCAGGTATTTGAATTGCATCTCGTAAGGCTCTTAGAAAAATTGCCCTTGCCCATGCAAAAACTGTATGGGAGGTCGCTGCATCAACAAGGCAACCATACGGAAGCATCTTAGAACATTCGGAAGAGACCCTCAATTCACTGTGCCTATTTTGGTGTGTCTGAACTATGTGACGCAATGAGCTACGGAATTTGATTTCTACTGCGGAAGTACTTCCAGTGAATAACTTCTTGCGTTTACTTTGGTTAGTCGGGTCTCGTAGATGCGGAAAACGACTTTGTAGATGCGGAAAACGACTTTGTAGATGCGGAAAACGACTTTGTAGATGCGGAAAACCACTTTGTTAAAGAAGAAGTCAGGGAAGGTCCTCCCGAGCCTAACAACAACAATGGGGGCATGGACGCCATAAGAATGATCATAGAGTGCCTGTCTAGGTATGATAACCTCGAGGATGATGGATTTGCAGACGCTAAGGAGACCGACTGCGAGGAAGAAGACGACAAAATCCCATGGCCGGAAGGGGACCACACCGGGGACGTAATGGATGAGTTACTAGAGCATGCCAAAACTCCTCTTTATGAAGGTGCTACAACATCTCGGTTGTTCTCTACTCTTCTGCTACTGAACTGTTTCGCGCTCTTTGGGGTATCGAATGCATTTGTTACCAAATTACTGCAATTACTGCGGATTCTACTTCCAAGCGACAATTACCTACCCAGTTCTCACTACGAAGCCCAGAAGTATGTTGGGAAGCTAGGACTGTCTTACAATATTATATATGCATGCCGCAATGGATGCTGCCTGTTCAGGAAGGAGCTGCAGGATGCGGAGAGCTATCCAAAGTGCAATGCCCCGAGATACAAGTCGCAGTCTAGCCGTATCCCCTCCAAAATTCTACGCCATTTTCCATTAATTCCCCGTCTCAAGCGCATGTACCGATGTAAGAAGGTGGCGGAACTTAACAAGTGGCACGCCAATCGGGCAAAGGAGGGAAGTAACGTGGATTGCGTCCCCGATTCGAAGGCCTCGAAGCACATAGACTCACTGGATGCCGACTTGACAGCGGAGCCCCGGAACATCCGCCTGGGGATGGCTCTGGACGGAGTGAACCCATTTGGAAACCAGTCGCTCTGTCACTCGACATGGCGAGTTCCTCTGCTGAACTATAATTTGCATGCATGGCTAGTGACAAAGCCCTTTTTTTATCATGCTTTCTTTGCTGATCCCAGGGAAAGAGAGTGTGACCTCGGAGAATATTGACATGTACCTTGCTCCGCTAATCGAGGAGCTCTTGGAACTCTGGGAAGGGGTCGCAGCAATAGATGTGTCTTCGGAGCCTCCTAGACAGCATTTTAAATTGCGCTCTCTACTTCTCTGGTGCATTCACGACTTCCCTGCGTACGGACTAACGTCTAGGCAAGTCACTAAAGGGTATAGAGCGTGTACAGAGTGTGGGCCTGAAGTTTCTACGTGGCGGTCACGGGCCTTAGGGAAGAATGTATATTTAGGCCACCGTCGGTATCTCAGCAGGTCGCATCCCTATTGTAGGCTCAGGCAGGCGTTTGATGGACAACAGGAGCACCGGCCGCCCCTCCAAACTCTCACAGGATCAAACATCAAAGGCTTTGCACAGGAGACAATGTCCTTCCTACAAGCGTCACAAGGAAGAAGAGTTGCTGGAGAGGCCGACCCCATTCATCGTACCGGAGTGAAGCGGCTCTCAGCTCTGTACACGCTTCCATATTGGCAGGTACTAGCTAAATGCATTCTCTGGTTCCATTAAATACTACTCAAAAATATATGACGGACTGTAGTAAGTGCATGTCTAGAAGGATGGCCGTGAATAGTGCAAATTCTGGTTCTAGTAAGTACCACAAGGAACGCTGACTGTCATGTGTCACCAATTTTGATGACAATGTTGATTGTGAACAGTGAAATTTGTGGTGCAAGTAATGTTTTCAGGAACAGTTGACTGATTCTAGTAAGCTGTAGATGATCAGCTTGACTGTGAAGAGTGCTAATTCTTATCTCCATCTTTGAATGTAGGTAGAGAAGTGGAAACGGTCCTATATCTTCTAAAATGCATCAGTAGATTCCATGCTACTGACTGTGAGCAGAACTGATGCTGGAATGCTATGTTGGAATTATTGGCAGAACCTCCTCATTAGACATGTTTTGGATCCAATGCACTGCGAAAAAAACATTTGCGAGAACATAATGAAAACGATTTGGGGAGACCGCGACACTTTGAAAGCCAGGCTGGACTTGGAGGAGGCCAATATTCGACCACATCTGCACCCGCTTCCTGGAAGGAAACCTGGGGCTGTTGTACTCCCAGCAGCTCCGTATGTATTATCCAAAGAGGAGAAGGGGACATTTCTGGACATTATCCGGAATTTGAAGACTCCTACAAACTATGCTGGACAACTTGCGAAGTGCATTGCGTCGGATGGGGACTCAAAGGGACTGAAATCTCATGACTACCATGTCATGATGCAGCAGTTGCTTTCTCTGTGCCTGCGCACTCTCTTGGACAAGGACACGCGGGTGGCAATATTGCGGCTCATTCGGGTGTTTGTACGACTGTGTACAAAGTCTGTGGATCCATCGTCCATGTAGCAGTTACTGGAGTACACAGCTGAGACATTGTGCATGCTCGAGAAGGTTTTCCCACCCTCATTTTTCAATATAATGTTGCACCTCCTCATCCACCTTGTGCAGCAGTTGGATATATGCGGTCCTATACACACCCGATGGATGTATCTTAATGATTGAGACTTGAAGAGATTGAAGGGCTACGTTAGGCAACGAGCGCATCCCGAAGGATCCATGGCACGGGGGTACATAATAGAGGAAAATCTTGGATTCTGCACGGAGTACATGCAAGACTGTGAGCTAACGCGTAGGAGGATCTGGGACGACCAGGAGGAAATTGCGGCAAAGAGTGAGTCCGTGGAGGGTACAGGTCGATATAGACTCCTGACATCGAATCTAAGGGCGTGGATTCAAGAGTTTGTTCTTACAAACGCGGAGCCTCTACATTTGTACAGGGAGTAAGAATCACCCGGATGTCCTGGGGGGAGAGTGAGGCTGAGAGAAGTCTCTTGGTTCAGTCATGTGTTCTGTTAGGAAAGGGAGATATGACTGTGTTTAGTCCAACAGTTTGTTCTCTTCACTGCTTTTAGTCATCGAATCACAACACGTGACTATTCAATCTTTGTACATGACGTTGTTACTACAAGTGCTTACTGTTTTTGCACGCTAAAGACTTCACTTAATTTCACCGTAGCTTCTTACCAGGCGCCACTACTTGGAGATGGAAGAGCGGTCGAAGATGCGTGCAGAGATTTGACGTTGATCAAGGGGTAGAAGAGCGGAGTATCTGTCGAACGCTCAGAACCAGCTGTTTCATGTGTGGTTTCCTGCTGCAGTGCAACGGGATGTGGCGGCAGGCACGCATGTGGGTGAAGATTTGCAAGCCCTTCTCTTGCCACCTTCATGCGACGCAAAATCATATCGGAGCATGTATGCATACGGGAACCACATACGTATGCGAGGAGCAGAGTTGGACTTGGCAACGTGCAACAGTGGAGTAGCTGCAACATTCTCACAGTCTTGTCGGGCGAGTAGAAAGGACCAGAACCAAAGGCTCGCGAATGTGGAGTACGTGGGGTGGGTCGAAGAAATCATTGGCGTTGACTATGGGAAGTTTGAGCTGCTCGTACTGTATTGTAAGTGGGTCCAAGCTACGTGGGTTGGGCCCCAGGCAACTATGAAGAAAGATGAGTATGGTTTCACTCTCGTGAAATTTGACCGCACCATTCCGTACTCTTCAGATTCGTTTGCGTTCCCTCTTCATGCTCAGCAGGTCTTCTTTGTTGACGATGTAGCACATCCTGGGTGGAAGGTTGTTCTTCGCAAAGAGGCACGAAGTGTGAGAGTGACTTCCATGGATAAGGGAACTCCAGATCTACATTGTCTGAGCTTCCGTGACGATGCTGAAAACCAAGGACTGATGGCACCGAATGTCACTGACGATACCGCAGCAGTACCGCCTGTCTTATCACATGCCATGGAGCTTTCTAGCAACGAGGTCCAGCTTGCTCTACAAATGGAGGATACGGAGGTGGATTACAATGATGAGTCACCCTTGCAGAATTGTACTGCCTAGAGAACCTTGGTCCATCATAGGAGTACTTACAAAGATTGCGCGGTCTAAATGAGAGTTACCCGGACCTGTGTAATGAAATCGCTGGAATCAAAATGCAACTCATTACCACATTCAGTAAAGAAAACTGTTCACATGACTATGTTACTTTGCAACTTTATTAACAATTTTAGTAATGCAGACTGTCCACATGACTATGTTACTTTGCAATCATTACCAATGTGAGTGAAGATAACTGTCCACATGACTATGATACTCTGGAACTTTATTACTACATTGAGTAAAGAAAACTGTCCACATGACTATTCTACCTTGCACCTATAGTAACAGTCATAGTAGTTCAAACCGTCCACGTGACTATGTTACTCCGCAGTAATTGCCAGTTTTAGTAAAGGAAATTGTCGTCATGACTACAGAACAATAGGCGCCTTCAAAATAGAGGTCGGAATTGTAAGAATCTTAAATAATTTTCATTGCAGTACAGGAACAGAATTCTAAATATTCATTAAAATAAAAATACTTGTGTACAAGTCAATGAATTATGAATCAAAGTGCAAGTTATGTCATGATCGTCAAATTGAAACTGAATTTGGAATCAAATTCCTTTAGACCAAGTTTTTATATTTTTAAATATGTGCTAACTCGATTATTAGAATGTATTCCAAATACGGGTATGAAAAGTTAGTACATTCTACAAGTTGTAAAAAACAAAAGTGCAAAACCCTGAGTGACGATCTTCTTGCAAAAACTGAAACAAAAACCAACAATTTAGGCTTCACATCAAATGACCAAACCTTAGCAATTCATCACATTTACTAAAAACATAGTTGAAGTACAAGTAAATTAAACTCATTAAAGAATTTCAATATGTTCTTGAAATCTTGATTTATATAATGAAGCTCTAATTCTTTTTAAAACAGGAAAAAATCATAAACATACGGAAAGTGCAGAACACAGAAGTGAGGATCTCCTTGCAAAAACCCAAGTAAAAACAAACAGCTGGGTCTTCACATCAAATAACCAAACTGTAGCAATTCTTTACATTTACTAAAAACGTAGTTGAAGTACAAGTAAATTAAACTCATTAAAGAATCACAATATGTTCTTCAAATCTTGTTTTTATAATGAACCTCTAATTCATTTATAAATAGGAAAAAATTGTAGACATACGGAAATTCAGAGCTGGATTTTTAGATATTTAAATTAACTGTGGAGAACTCTATAATTATTTTGAAAAACATTAATAATGGTATTTTATATTCTGCTTAGAGTCTTATGGTACTATAAGATTTACTCTTGTGAGTCTCTCAATTCAATTAAATATGGAAAACATTTCATACATAATTTGGTGCAAGTAGGTGAATTTAACGAACGCAATTACTAATTATGTTTTTGTCCTTCTTTACAATATTATTCAATCGAAGGTCTATAAAAAAATTTCCTCTATTTATCAAGTTTTTTCTTCTATTTCATTTCAATTTACTGACATAGTTTAGATTAGATCTAGATTACATAAATGGTGCTACCGTTGTCAGGAGCGCTTGCCATCGCACGGAACTACTTGTGCGAGATCTACACAAGGAAGGAGTGGGTTGATCCTCTTGTGTACGCCAACTCTGTAATACGTGTTGACGTTGAATATGACTGGGGGGAGTCCAATATGTATACAATGAACATTTTAACATCATATCTCAGACTTTATACGTCTAATCTACATCATATCTACATTAATATGTCACTACATAATATAGATACATAGTTGATTGTATAGATGTGTAACTCGAATAAATTATTTATTGCAATGTAATGAGGTCAAGGTTTTAGGGTACCTGAGGCTTTACAGTATATAGCTCAAATAAGTAATTTATAAAAATCATAGTCCTTGCATGCACGGATATATTGCGGAATGAATGTAAAACAATGAAGACGGAACTGAGGACAAATTATGAAGTCCAAATTTCCCATTCAGATTGAAGAAGAAATTGAGGAAGAATGTAAAGAAATTTTTTACCATAAAACAAACCAAAAATAAAATATTAAAAAAAAAAAACAATGAAAATCTTGTGGTACTATAAGACTTGTTGTTGTGAGCTCCGTGAATTCAATTACATCTGGGTTAAGTGTATTTTCACCATCATTCATGGAAATTTAGGAACGGTGACGACATCGATTACTTACGGGTTTTCTGGTTTACTTGGTAGGATTGTAGTCTAATATACACATATAAACTTACAATAATGGAAACTAAACAATAACATATTTTATTTTCTATAATATTTCAGTGTTGAAGAAAAATAGCAGTACTAGTTTCATAAATTAAAAATCATATATCGCACTATGTAGATTTTGGCACTAATCAGCATCTGATTTTTTAAAATGTTCACAGTGCAATGCCTCGAATCAATATATATGACTGTTATTAGTCTAGGTAATGACTCCATGACTTCACATAGTCACCCAGATCAACGTTATTACAACATGGAGTCATACAGAAAACAATGACCAATGTCAACAAAGGAAACTGTATACATGACGCTCAACATGACTACATTCTGTTGACCATCACTGTAACTCCTCGAAATAATATGGGGAGGCAATTGATAAGGGTTCAATTGTGAGCGATGGAAATTTATAGCATGATTAATAGTACAAGCAATCTTCAGGCATCTAGAAACCCTAAGTGGGAACGTAGAGACTGCGGAGTTATAATATCTGGTGCATCCCATGCAAACATGTATTATTTTTTTAGACTTCTATGACTAATATCTAGTGATTGTAATTCTGTGAATATATATGTCCACTAAGCACCTGCACATGAAGATGATGGACCTACCCCAACTTTATAGCACTTACCCATTGAGGCCCGCAGTAGAGGATTTCGTCAGTCACTGGATTAAAAGAAATGACTACGATTAGTGAGAAGAATGACTCCATGACGACATGCAGTCACTGAAATGGATTCTATTACACATCACAGTCATATCACATTCTAATACCAAAACCATATGACTATGCTAGTATGACTCCAGATAGTAAGCACTCAAGGCATGACTATGGGAACAGCGTCAGGGGACATATGGCCCGTTTCCGAAGACGTTCCCACCTAGGTCCTCAAAAAAATGACTAGGTACATGACTAATCTGACTAGTCCATGACTGGACTCTGTTGTGACTGAATTTTGACTGAACTAATGACTGATGTGACGAGGCGGTCACATGGGCCGGTTTACAACTAGTCACATTGGGCTGGATTTGTTGTAGTGGTTCCTCTCGTGGGGCCGGGGACGCCTTGGAGCCTCGGATGCCATTGAAGCGGCGGCTGGAGCTCAGTCCATGTGGACAAGCAGTGGATATGCCAACAGATGGGGCGTCATGTGCAATTTTTACCTCATGAGTGGCAGCTGAGGATGTCACCACACCTCAAAGCAAGGCGCTCAACACACAAGAGAAGCCCCTTTTTGCGATTGTTGGACCGAGTGATGTCTTCATTGACCTCAGTGACTCAGAGGATCAAGATGAGGATGTTCACGTTATCGACACACTCGCCTCGAACCTGGACCCCTCACAGATGAAGGCAGTGAAGCAAGAGAGGGTGCGAGTCGTCTGCAAAGTGGCAGATCCACTCGAGAGTGCGGCTGGGAAGCCCCTTCTCCATCCAAACCGAGGATGAAGGCAGACGAGCGTTACCAAGAGATGCAGAAGCTCAAAGCTGCGAGGGCAAAGAAGGAGAAGATAGTGAAACAAAAGCTCCAGGAACAAGACATTGTGATGCAATATCTTGCTCAGAACAATCTTCAGGTGCCGAAGGAGATGGCCTAAATCGTCCTGAAGTCAAGGCAGCCAGAGCCAAATAGTCCGATTGGTGAGACTACAGATGAGGAGTCCATCCCGAAGACTTAGACTGTCGAGCCTGCTCCCTCCTCTGATCCCCGGTCGAGGATCTAGTCCGTCCCATCTCCAATGTCGAGTCTCCACAGCATTTGTTCGGACCCGATGAGGATTTGGAGCGTCGGACCTCCTTTGATCTTCCCGTCCGAGGTGTTGTCCCTGCTGAAGCTGCCAAGGATTATCCACAACCCGGGGATAACTCCGGCCGTCCTACCTCCTCCATTCCTTGTCTACAGAATCCCGACTCTGATGCCTCTCATTTTGACCCGGGGATGATTCCAAAACTGTTGTATCAAACCCTGCCTCATTATAGCCATTAGTGATATGTGTTCCGGAACAAGAGCTCTCATCAAAACAAAATATTTTTGATTCACGAGATTCACTCGGGGAGTTTCCCACTCATTTGAATGAATCAGCGGGTGCATTGGTCACTGTTGGTGAGGAGTATCCTGGGCCAGGGGATAATCTACCTCTATCCCCACCTTCAAATATGAGTGAAGTGTCGAATCCCGTGGCACCAAAATCTGAGTTGTAGGACGAGGATGGTGCCGACGTCGTACCTGTTTCCAATGTGGATGCCGTGCACGAGCTATCTCAGTACGATGTCGTGATGGATCATCCCCGACCCAGGGATAATTTGGACACGACCATGTTAGAAGCCAGCTTCCAACAAGACATTGCGGTCCCAAACGAGGAGCCTGGCGACAAGACAACCTATAGTATTGGCGCATTACCTCAAGCGCAGAAGTGCTTTAGTCCTCCAGAAAAGAATGACGTTGCCGGCGATGATGAGGAGCGCGTTGATTACTCGGAGAGCCCAACGGAAAGATTTTGGCGTGACCATATGACAGACGCAGTAAGTACTTCCATGCATGATAAACCATTCTCACGGATTCCAGGAATATGATTGATTTCTTTCATTAAGCCTTCGATCCGTATGTTTGAATCTTGCTTATACGTTAATTATCTCTTCCAAGAGATGGACGATCCTTGGGAATGTTGATATATCTGGAGTTGTTCACCATCTTTCGTGGCGCATCAAATGTTGTAGATTATGTTTTGTTATAGAGGCAATCGATAGGGGTAGTTTTATGTCCTCGCAAACCACACATGTACATGATATATATCATTTTTGATGTATAATATACACATTTTTTCCGCGGCATTTTTCATTGTCATTTGATTTTCCTCTATGTGTTTGTCAATCCACTCTTGTAGAAAATGTTCTGCGCCCACGGGCCGTGAGATCGCCAATCAATTCAAAAGGAGTGCCCCTAATGGCTTGGATGCAATGCATGCCATCATTGAGGATTAGCGCAGATCCCAGTGTCTCTACGTTCAATCAGATATCCTCAATTTACTGTTATCTTTGATTGCCAGGTAGAATCAGTGTCGTAGTTCGAGTGTATTTCACGGCCTAGGGCTGCCGTCCAGCAGCCAGCGCCGATTAGGTGGCTGAATGTCGTCATCGATATCAACGGAATCCTTTGTCAGTGTGTGCATCTGCCATCACTTTCGAAGTATTCCCCCATTTGCGAACCTAGAGAACGGTCGTACGTGCCGGACATCCCAACCAAGATTCCTCCCAAGCCAGTGTACTGCCGACCCGGAGTGAGGGACATCTTGGAGTCCTTGTCCGCCCATGTTGCCAGGGTTGTGATATGGAGCTCCATGAAGAAGTCCGCCATAGAGGGTGTTGTTGACTTCCTCTTCGATGGACTTCCGAAGCCCTTTGAAATCCTCGGCCAAGAGTCATGTGGCTTGATCGAGACCAACAGTGGCATCTTCTTGACATCCCCATCCAACAATAACAAGAAGATATGTTTAAAATCTTTGTCTTCTGCGATCTTTCCGCTTAGTAGCGGAGCGGCTGTATTTGACGTGGATAACACTCTTCTTATAGATGACAGTCCAGAGAAGAGTATTTGCAACTACACTGGGAATGCCATCTTCCTTGAGCCTTGGTTGAAGTCGAACAAGAACGATAACATACTGTCAGCGGTGGTCACACCTTGGTTCCTTACTCTCTAGACCAATTGTAGTCCGGGCCATCTTCGAGCTTATGTGGACGCCCATAGGGATGTGTCCCGCCCCTTAACATACATAGCAACCTAGGAAGATTCATGGTGGATGGGATGAACAGGTCTACTAGGAACTTAGGATTAAATTACGAGACGCCGAATTTTCCTTCCTTCTCTAGATGACATCTTGGGCTTTCTTTGTTTTTCTTTTTGGACGTAATAGGACAACCTATACATAGAATCTTGCTATACGGTTTAGATTGTTATAATAAAGAAGGCAACATCTGTAATACTATATCACTTGGTAAACCAACATTTGCAGATATTCAAAATGTTTCCCGATACATTGGGCATTCGAAGGGAAATGAATGTTCTTGTTATAAGTTTTGTAGTTCTCGATTTTATGGTGTTTGTACATTTTTTTCTTGTTGGTATTTGTTATGAAGAAGTCATATGTTTTTCATATCACTCAAATAGTACCCGGCCTATGTACGCTTCGGTTTCCTTCTGGCTTCAGCTACCAATGTGTTTTTGACCTTTTTATCGCCGAACCGCGGATAAATCGTACTCTGTTTTTGATTTCACTTGCCGATTGATACTTTGTTGTTGTGTGTGATTTGTTGTTCAGGTCACTTTGAGGTTAGCCGCCCCGGAGTCTGGTGATGACAGTGAATCGTCATACTGAACTTCAATCGATTGTTTTGTGCCGCTTTGAGCAAGTCAGACCTTTTCTCTTGCGTCAAAGCATTTTGATATGTTCACAAATATTGATGCGGCATCGGCGACAATGGATTTTACAAAAGATAGTGTGGATGACGATGTTGTTGATAGCCCTCCAACTAGAGGTCCAATAAGGACCCCTATCTGCTCTCCTTCTCCTCTAAAGCGCCTCTGTACATCCCCATCTCATAGGCGATCTATGTCGCCTACCCTTCCATCTTGCAAGAGGCCTCAAAGGCCGATGTATCCTATGCTACAGCGTCCTGATTCTCCTAAGTTAGTTGCAACAACGTCACCCTTAGTGATGAATCCAGGTGGAATGACAATTCCCGCTCAACCTCGAAATGAAGCCCTTAATAATTGTGCCACTAGAACCACACGTTCTCTTGGTGGTGTGCCACGTCTGCCTATACCCAGGGGGATCCCGTTGTCTCACCCAAAGTCAATTGGAACGCGCCCACCTCCCTCGAGGCGAGCATCATGCACCCCACGTCCATATCCTGCACCCGACGTGTTTGCCTCACCTCTCTCTTCTTGTCCCTCGCGTTCTCATGATTCTCTCCGTAGGCGTGAGGGGGAAGGTTTTGACACTTGGCTTGCACGTCGAAGTGAAACCATGGGTACTACTAGTTACATGGCCAACTCTCGTCGCAATGATCTTATTTGCGGACTTATGAAGCAACAGAAGGCTAAGGCCAAGTTGTTGGAGAAATCATCCAAACTCAATGACTCCACTTACTCTAAGGAGAAGTTGCAGTAACATATTACATCTCCATTTCTAATATCATAAATAAATAGTAAATACGACGGTACTTCTACGTTTTTCCTTTGGTATAGAAAACTTCATGTATATACTTAGAATATAGGTCGTCTATTGGTCCCTCCTACTTGTAGGCATACACTACGTATTAGTGTACAAATGTATGTACCTTTTCATATTGAAATGCAAGGTTTACCGTCCTTAATGAATGACTTTGTAAATTAATAATGTATTCGGGTTTTTGGATGTTCTGCTTTGTCAGTTCAGTCCATACATATGTACTTTATTTTGTATACTCTAGTTATTATTTTTAGTAATGATACAAGGATAATTTACATTTGACCTTCTTCTATTTATAGTTGTATTTACGTGTTGGTTTTCCCGTCCCTCGCTTGGTGTATTTGGAATCTCAAACCCTCAATTGGAATGTGGTAGTAGATATGCAAGTCATAATCATAGAACTTTTCAACAACTTCTACTTTAATTTAGTACAATATTATGTTTTTCAGAATCTCAAAATGTGGATTTTGTCTCAATATAACGAATACACCCTTACAAGACGGTGTGACAACGAGGAGAATAGTATGTGTGACCGAGGAAGAAACCAGGGTTAGGGGACCGCGCCCAAAATTCCCACTTATGCTCCTACCGAGGATCACAAGTCAATCTATTGCGGCTAACGCCCTTTATTATATTCTGCACCCCGACCATGGAAATACCATCATTGCCGAGGGCAAAGCGGGTGGAAGTTGGAAGTCGCAGTCAGCCAAATTTGGTTCCCTGTGCAAAGAAGGAGAGCAAATGGTGCAAGTGCACAAGGTAAACGTACCATGCTTGCCCCTAATTTTTGTTGAGGAAAGGCAGCCATTCACCATTCTGGACCATGCGCTAGTGAAATCCTTAGGATCTACCGTATACGTTAAGTGGTTGACAAAGCTACTGGTGAAGAAATAAAAATCCCACCGCCCAACACGACTAATTAGAATGACAGATTCTACAGAGCGTAGTGATAAACGTACCAGGGGTATGTGTTGTTTCGGAGTCCTCTATTGTAACAGAACCTCAAATTAGAGCAATGCAGGGGCTGCCCAAAGTTGGTGCACACGCGTTGTTCAATCTCCATAGTACCTGCTCATGACACACTAAGTTATGTTGACACACCCAAGTGTATGAGCATATAATAGATTCAAAGGTTGTTGCACTTCTTGTATGCAGTTTAAATGTGACATCTGCTTCCATCTTCACACGCAATCAGGCTTGAACATACTGAAATACAGCAGACATTAAAGAGCTCATTTTCCTTCAATCCAGCACTATATCTCTCCAAAAATAACATTTTGAATAATAGCCCCGCACAAAGGGCGCTCAATTTGGCATTACAACAACATCCAAACTATAAAATTCCCCCAAAATAGAACCAATGAAGCTCACGCAACCAATGGGGCTTCCATTCCGCCGATGAAATATTCAGAATACTCAGCCCTAATTTGCATCGATTTTGCATTATACCGTCAATACCCTCCGATCAATTATCTACAGATCCAAAACCGGTTCTCAACATGGTAAGGATGAACAGTACATAATCCGCATCGAGCTGTCAAAATTATCCGGAACCCCTAATATCCAAATTCTCAAATCCAGGGTTGTCATAATGGACGGACTGGCCAAAAAATTGTCGTGTAGTCACGTGACGAACGTGACGGATGGTTATCGGACGGACGCTTATCGGACGGGCTCCCGACCGCGAGCAAAATTACTGTCCTCACAGTTTACTACTGTTTACCATGAGTGGCGCCCGTCGTCGTGTCCGCGCGCGTCTTTGCGCCTGTTCGCGCCTGTCATATGTGGTTGATCGCGCCCGTCGTCAGTCTCGCGCGCGCGTGGTGATCGCGCCCGATTACCCTCGCCCGATCAAGGTCGCCCGCGCTCGTCGCGCGCTCGCAGTGATTGCGCCCGTCGTCTGTCTCGCGCGCGCACAGTGATCGCGCCCGATTACCCTCGCCCGATCACGGTCGCGCGCGCCCGTAGCTTAGGATGAACGTGCTCGCGCCCGTACCACCCTGCGCGCACCCAACCTGCTCGCGCCCACACTGTCGGCCCCGTGAGTATTAATTGCCACCCTCCTCCACTGATTCGCACCCCCCCCACTTTGTGCATTTTGCCTTCAACAGCCCAAGGGTAGCTGATTGCTTAGTGTTACGGTGGGTTTCTCAACATTCGCCGCACCGTCCAACATGAATTCCAACGCCTGCAATTGCCAACAAATCAAGTCGTACATGAGTGTAACGAATTGTGCCACTCCACCGGGCACTGCACAGCGAACGGACACAGTGATTTGGTCAATGCTGGAGCGACTCTGTCAACTGATTGACTTCTTCGAGGATTGGATCTCTCGCCGTGACAAATTGGTGGCCTACGCAGAGAATGGACGCCCTCTGCCTCCAACCACTGAAGAGCAGTTGGCAACCCAAGCGACTGTCGAAGAACTTGACTGTGAGATTGGCGATCTCATCAAAGAACTGAAGAAGGAGATGGCAATACTTTGTGTCCCCAATATTGTCTCTAGTGCTCAAACGAACCATTTCGAGACGCACTTGAAAGACCTAGAGGACCGGTACCTAGAGTGCATGGCACTGTAATCGACATTACAATGAAGTGATACATTTTCAAAATAAATAAAGTATTTTTTTTTAACTCTGAATTTGCAAGTTCTCTTTGGTTACGCTGATTTTTAACAGTTCTCTAGTTTGTGGTGGCGCCGGTCCTGGACTAGTGCTCGCGCCCAACCATCCAGCGTTGGCGCCCGACGGTTGCGCCCGTGCAATTCGGATCGCGCCCGACTAATATCCGCGCGCCCGCAGCGACTTCCGCTCGTGCGCCCCTTCGGTACCCGGACGACGCCCGCGTGCGCCCGACGAAGACCGGGTCGCTACCCGCTCGCGCGCAGTAAAACCCGCTCGCGCCCGTCATATACCCGCCACTGAAGCGCTCGCGACCGTAGATATCCGCGCGTGCGCAGAGGTATACATGGCCGAAACCCCGCCGTCGGCGCCCGCGCGCGCCCGTCGGGTTTCCGCTCGCGCCCGTAGCAGGTTGTTCGCGCCCGTTCCCTGGCGCCCGTGGGTATCAAAGGGCGATTTGCCCCCTCATTTTGCACTCCCCCCCCCCCCCCTTTGAGCACCTTGCCTTCAACAGCCCCTGGGTAGCTGATTGTGAGGTACTCAGGTGGGTCCCAGCACTCTGACACGTGTCTTTGTTTTTGTTCTCCAGAACTCTATGGTGTCTGTGTATTACATTTGAGAATTTTGTAAATGTTTATAATTTGTAAATGTGATTGAGGTTTTGGGGTAGTCGTAGGCTTTTAATTTTGCACTTTTGGAAGACTTCAAAGAACGATCTACCTCGAGCAGATATGGAACGGCAAGAACCAAATCAGCTCACGGCGGCAGAGCAGAGGAAAAAGCAAAAGGATGCGGGACGGGTCAGGCATGGAAACCTCCAACATAAGAGGGTTCACGTCTTATTGAATCCAGCAAAGCTGGCATTCAGAGGGTGGGAAGCTGCACCGCAACCATGGACTCTAGCAACATGTGAACAATTCATTGAATGGTGCCACATTGGGAAGTTATTCCCGTTGCACCGTCATAAAAACAATCGTACTTCAAACAAGGCGAACATGAAATATTGCAAGAACCGTCAGTTCGGGAGGCGGTGTTTGGAGGTGTGGTAGGTCCGATACAACCAGGCGATGAACGATAGAAATGAGGTTCCGCTCTTTATTTGTAGAATGGTATATGCCGAGGTAGTGCTTCATAGGCAGGTGGATTGGAGGACCATACGGTTGACTCCTAGCGTCCAGCGGCGTCAACATGAGGTGGCGATACCTACAGGGGTCCTAAGATTTCGAGGTGTGGACTGGGCATACTTGGATGATCCTGAGGATCAAGCGCCTGTTGATTGGAGTGACTCTGGGGAGGATAATGATTCTGGTGGTACGGTAGACTGTCCCCCTCAGTCACAAACAAGAGCAGCGATTAGTGCTAGAATCACACGGTTAAAAAAGAAGGACCCTGTGCTAGCTGCCTGTTTGTCGACGAGGAATCGTGCACCGCCTGCAAATCCTACTGGACCGGGTATTCCTCATCAGGCTCCTCCAGCAATCGTCGGGGGCCCGAGCAATGTTGATGTTGCTCCTCCTATATTAGTTCCACAGATTGCGGGCCCGAGCAATGTTGACGTAGCTCCTCATGTATTGAATCCACAGATTGCGGGCCCGAGTGATGTAATGGAAGATGATGACACTGGGTTTGCAGATGAGTTGGAGGCTACAATAGCCGCCGCTGATGCCCGGGGCCCGCAAGCCGATGCATTGCAGAAGGAGCTACAAGGAAAAAATGCAATAATTTTTGAGATGGAGAAGACTATCCAGAACTTGTACGAAGAAGTTGATAGGATGAATGAGATTATCCGGAAGCAGAATGAAGAGATTTCGCAACTTCGATCTGCGAGGGCTCTGACTTACGTCCCTGAGGCAAGCCAAGCTCCAATCCCTGGTAGCCCTGGAATGAACGAGGAAGACGTGAATGCCATCATTGAATCGGCCACGCACGGTCTCCTAGAAGATACCCCGGTCCGAGTTCCCCGTAAGCCAATCATCCCATTCCCGTCATCAAGTCAAGTGATGCACCCCCCCCAGCGGCAAATCATGTTCGAGGATTCTCAAGAGACGGAGGACTCTTTGGGATTTCAACAGCCATCGGTACCCACTGTCTCCGAATTGCAAGCTACCAACGGGATGCTCAGAAAGTATCTGATCGAGATGAGCAGACAATACTACCAATGGAAGATTGCATGCATCATGAACGTTGACCGTTTCAGACAGATGCACGATGAGTTCAAGAGGATTGACCGCGACTACCTCCAGCTTAACTCCAAGAGAGATTTCGGACTTACCTCCTGACAGATCCAGATGAAATGTTTCCTGACAACATACCGATGATTGGTAAAGCAATAGATTGGACGCAGTTGGAGTGGGAGTACAAGACCGCCATATCCAATGAGAAGATCCCTAAAAATACAAAGCCAAGATTGCTCTGGCCCAATCCAGCGAAGTATGTGTTGGATGGAACCGAGTGTCCAGTTTGTTGCAATCTATTTGGGCCAGAGGGGGGCTGGTCATTGGGATCCTGTCAATGCATGTATCATCCACAATGCTTGATTTCCCATGCCTTGATACGTTGGCGGTGTGCAGTATGTAAGGCCCCCTTACACAAGCGTTTTTATGGCAATTCGGCCTAGTGAATTGGATGCCACCGCATTGGGAGCAAAATAAGGAAAATACTCGTGACTTTCCGGACAAGTGGGATGAGGACTTGATTTGGAATTGGCTTATGGGAATGCACCAGTCCTATGTTAAACAAATGAGCGATCAGTGGAGGTGGGACCAGAATCCTGCGGAGATTGTACGGATCTGCCACGAACTCATCAAGGGCGGGACGGAGGACGAACTCGAGGGAAGGAGGAATTTCTTCTACCAAGTGCTACATGGGCACTGGGATATTCAAACTCGTACATTCCAGTACGGCCGCCATCCTCTTGGATTTAAGTGGAATTCCAAAGGGAACTTGGTTGCGGATCAGATCAAGGAGTTGCACGACATGACTGAAGAGGATCTCTGGATCGCTGAAAAAGTACAAACCGCGGAATCTGAATGGGATATATTGTTTAAGACTCAAGCCGTGGATTTCCTATGTGCGGAAGTGGCTCCGGATGTCGTAACAGTGCTCCGTCGGATGCGCAACAACAACTTCATGGAAGCAATGCTTGGAGGAGATGGCATAGCGAAGAGAACCCGTTCCGCAAAGCGGAAACTCATCGCCAACGAAGGGGCAGAAAGTAGTGCAGCCGGTAGCTCTCGTGCTCGACACGATGAGGGTGGATCGAGTTCCTCTGCACCGGGCACGTGACGTCGTGGAGATCCATGAGTGAAGACCACGTTCTATAAAAAGATATCGGAATATAAATACATGTAGAAGGCATAGGGGTATGGATAGGTTTAGGATTACATTCACATGTTTAATGTTTGTTAAACTCAAACAATGGATGATAATTTTCTTTCCAAAATCATTGTCGTGGTTCTCAAGACGCTTTTATTCTCCCTACATAATACATTGGCCTCCCTTTTTTTAATTGCCAATCATGTTATTCATTCCGCCCGTTGTCTCATCTCCTTCCATCGTATGATAAGTGTATAAATATCTCTGTTGCACACCAAAATGTTTAATATGGTCTGTGGATTTAAGTCACGGTAAGAAAACTTAAGTTATTGTAAGTGTATTTAACTTATGGACTGAATTTTATGTTACGTGGATTTGAACTCTGAACCTGCTCGCATGCACGCGCCCGTTTGCGCGCGCCCGTAGTGTGCGTACCCGCGCGCGCGCAAACCTGCCTCCAGCGAGAGTAAACCCAGGATTGCGCCCGTACGCGCGCGCGCGCGCAAACTGCTCGCGCCCGTCGCACCAACAGCGCGCGAACTGATACCGAAATGTGGAACACCCGACGGTGTCTCCGTCGTTCCGCTCGCGCCCGATTTCGCACGCGCCCGACTGCTCGCGCCCGACATTGCACGCGCGCGAGCACTGCAACCAGGGTGGGGGACTAATTTTTCTCCCCAAACTTTCTTTTCCATTTGCACGCGCCCGTACGCGCGCGCGCGTCCTCATCGCGCCCGTCAAACCAACCGCGCGCGCACGGTCGCGTGATTCTGAAACTCTTCTCCTCCCACAATGTCTCCCGCATTCCGCTCGCGCCCAATTTCGCACGCGCCCGACTGCTCGCGCCCGTCATTGCACGCGCGCGAGCACTGCAACCTGGGTGGGGGACTAATTTTTCTCCCCAAACTCTCTTTTCCATTCGCACGCGCCCGTACGCGCGCGCACGGTCGCGTGATTCTGAAACTCTTCCTCCCCCCACAATGTCTCCCGCGTTCCGCACACGGCAGATTTCGCTCGCGCCCGATTTCGCACGCGCCCGACTGCTCGCGCCCGTCAATACTCGCGCGCGAGCACTAACAATACTGCAACCATATCATGGAACTTATTTCTCCCCCCGAACTCCCTCGTTCCATTTGCTCGCGCCCGAGCACTCCAACAACATCACTCAAATAAATTTTATGATTCCACCACTCTCCCATCCTATCCCCTTGTTTTTATTTAATATTCCCACACTCTTTAATTTGGTTTTTTTTTTTTTTTTTCCCCCTTCTTTGAACACTACGCTCTTATTTAATTCCTTCTCTCATTTCGTCCGTTCATTTTTATAATTCCACCTCTCCCCCATCCTCCCGCCTTATTTTTATTCAATACTCCTACGCTCTTTAATTTGTTTTTTATTTATTTTTCCCCTTCTTTGAACACTACGCTCTTATTTAATTCCTTCTCTCATTTCGCTTGTTCATTTTTATAATTCCACCTCTCCCCCATCCTCCCGCCTTATATTTATTCAATACTCCTACGCTCTTTAATTTGTTTTTTATTTTTTTGTTCATTTTATAAATTCGAATGCCTGTTCGTTGACTCTATTTTATTTTATTTTCTTTAGGGTACTCCAATCTCCCATATTAAAGTATGGTATTTCAGTTTCAGTATGGAACTTACGACTTTTAAACTTCATTGTGCGCGCCCTATTGGATCGCGCGCGTCCGAGCGCGCTTGCAGGCGCCCGCGCGTTCGCGTCCGCAGTCGACCCATTGAAGCTGCGTACGCGCGCGCGCGCACACGCGCGCCTGCGCCCGCAAGTGCGCGCGCGCACCCGCTTTCTCCACGCGCGGTCGCGAGCTCGCCGAACTGCGCGCGCCCTGCTCGCGCCCACCCGTTCGCGCGCGACTGCTCGCGCCCGTCCCCAACTACGCCGCGTGCGCGCGCGCTCGTGGTTTCATCTGGATTAACGCAGTAACTAGTAAAATTTATCCCATATTTTAAGTTAACACTGCCTGAGGTTAGCTTAAAACGACTTACTTTCCAGTGGGAGGGCAGAAACATGAAGGGCGAGATGACAGCCTGCTCCAGTTCTTAGACATGTGTGAATGGGGTGGGTAGTCCTCTCGCACTCTCATGTTTCTCAATCTTTTCACTTAAATAGGATTCCTTTTTATGTAGATGTGCACGTGTATGTAGTTCACACACTTTAATTTATTTAAATTTTATTCATTTTTCCCTCTCGTTGTAACTTCTTCTCAGTGAATTGAGGTGGCCAAATCGATCTCGGCCGTTTGATGGCGCCCGCACCCAACCGCCCGTGCGCGCCCGCGCCTGCCTTGGCCCGCCGCTCTCCGCCCATGCGCGCCCGCGCCTGCATTCGCCCGCCGCTCTCCGCTCGTGCGCGCCCGCGCTTGCATTCGCCCGCCGCTCTCCGCCTGCGCCCGCCTGCGTCCGCCTGCTTCGCGCTCCAACGCTCGCGCCCGCATGCGCCCGCCCCCGCCCGTCTTCCCCGCGCGCGCTATCCGCCACGCGGCCTGCAATCGCGCGCACCCACCTGCGCTCGCCCGTTCGCGTCGGAGCGCGCCCGATCTTCTGGTGCGCGCGCGCTCGTTCGGTCGCGCCTGTCCGGACAGTACTCGCCCGGTCGAGGGCGGCAGTATATAACTGCCGCCTTGATTTGACATCCACCTTACCTCCTTGCGTGCTTCATGTCCTAGGTCTCCTTGAGGGCTCCTTGCTTGAAACTGTTAGCTTGGGGAGACACTTGGTTTGGGTGGGGGGAATGTAAAAATTCTTCTCTCCATAAATCAATGTGTCAAGCACTTTTCACACACACTAAGTTATTCAGATAATAATCTTTTGGTACTACTGGTCCTATTAGTCCCGATACTTCCCTAATCATTCACTATGGATCCGGTTGAAGCGGTTGAACCGGTTGAAGTGGTTGCTCCGGCTAGAGCCATTCCAAGACTCGGTACGAGAGAGTGGGCACCATGGTTTACGGTCAAGCTCCAGGAAGGGTCACTATCACATAAGGTAGCCCAATGTGTGTATTGCAGGACCAAGTTTTCGTACGTGAAGTCTAGGTGCTTTCAGCATTATGGTTGGGACCAGTCCAATCTCTCGAGGGTTTGCCAAAAGGCACCTACCGTAGTGAAGATGAAGTTTCAGTTTTGCGCTGGAAAGATTCCCAGCCCTTTGACGCAGGAGGAGATGGATGGTATGAGGCCAACGTTCCCCGCGTCAGTTCAACGTGGGTGTTCCAGTGCTTCCACACACGGCACTCTGTACGGTGGATCCAAACCCTCGTATAATGATACCGAAGAGGACCGAAATGTCTCCAGTGCTGTACCTAGTAGGGCCGGCTCGAATACCAGTAGGAGCTTGCGGCAACAGGACATGAGTGAAGCACTCCAGATCGCCAAGCGAAAGGAGCTGGACATGTTGTGGTCATCCTTCTTTTACGAAGCCAACGTCGCATTCAACGTGGCCAAGCACCCAGCATTTATTAAGGCGGTGAGCACAACCGCGGCTGCCGGATTTAACTACGGTCCTCCTTCCTATGACGCGATGCGAACAACGCACATCAAGGTAAAAAAGAAGTTGATCAAGGCAAAGATTGATGAACGTACGAAAACCTCGACCGAGTTATACGGGGCTACCATATGCTCCGATGGTTGGGATAATGTGAATCGCCGACCGTTGATGAATGTCATGCTAGTATGTCCGGCAGGCGATGTATTTCTTGGGTCTGTTGATACGACTGGTGAGAAGAAGTCAATGGGATATATTGCCGGGGAGATGAAGAAATATATTCGAGAAATTGGCCCTCAGAATGTTGTCCAGATTTGCACGGACAATGCAGCCAACATGCTTGGCGCCATGGATAATATCCTAGAGGAGTTTCCTCACATGTACAAGCAGGGCTGTTGTGCCCATATTCTAGATCTTCTTATGGAGGACTGGGGCAAGGAAGTCTTTGTGAAGGATTTGGTCGCCAAGGCTAAACACGTGTGTCATTACATTCGGAGACATCATGATCCCATGGCCCTTTTCCGCAAATTTGAACCGAAGTTGTCCTTGGTGGTTCCCGCTGAAACCAGATTCGCTTGTAACTATCTGATGATAGCGCGCCTTATGGAGGTTAAATTTGCTTTGGAGCAAGTGGTCATGGCAGCGGAGTGGTTCGATAATGTCGACAGTTTATTCAACCAAACCCAGAGGGTGCGTAATCATGCAAGCGCAAGCGTAGTGCGTAAAACAATTTGTGATGATGGGTTCTGGCATCAGTGTGACAACTTCACGCACCTAGTGAAACCAGCCCTGGTAGCTCTCAGAACCTTTGATGGAAGCCAGCCGGCAATGGGCAAGGCATGGATTACAATGAGCAACCTAAAGGATCACGTGTACAATCTCCGAGGATCCCCTTGCTTTTTCCCACCTGTCATGGCAACAAGGATGGAGATGCGGTTCGACCGTAGATGGGACATGATGCATACCGATCTTCATTATGCCGCGGCGCTCTTGAACCCTTGGGTTAGAACGCATAAGGGCTTACAAGTCATAGGAGAAGCGAAGGCGGCTCTCAATCGGGTGTTTCGTCAGGTGGGTGGCCAAATCGGAATTCCATTTGCCGTTCTTATGAAAGAGATGATCGAGTTCGACGAGGGACGTGGCCCTTACAGCCCCGAAGTGACCATCGATATCAGAGGTTTGAATCTGGAACCCCATCAATGGTGGCAGAGGATTGGAGGGGGGCCCTTGGCAGTCATTGCGAAGCGCATTTTATCTCAGGTCTGCTCCGCCTCATCGTGTGAACGGAATTGGAGCATGTATTCGTTTGTCCACAACAAGGTACGCAACCGCCTGGGGTTGGAGAAGTCTGAGGCCTTGGTGTACATTTATACGAATAGCAGACTCCTCCGCGAACGCCCAAAGCCCAACCCCCTCAGATGGTACGAGAACAATGCATGGTCAGAGGAGTCAGATCCGGAGAGAGATCCAAGCAAAGAGGAAGGAGATGACGACGATCATTACATACCAGTTGACCACGAAGGCAGTGGGGATGATGATGTCTGGGGACATGATAACGTCGACGTTAACACGAATGGGCAAAACGACGGTAATGGCAACGGGCGCGGTGACGCTAACCGCAACAATCCGCGTGACCGCAACAACCACGATGATAACGGTGATGCGTACGACTTCAACAATGAACCAGAATATAACCAGGGAAACCCGGACATGAACATCTATGGAGACGAATTACCCACACTCCCGGTATTTGATGAAGCGGCTAATGCAGAAGGAAGAGACGCACGTGACGAAAGAGATGCTATTCCAGTCCAAATCAATCCCAAGAACAATGACGGGGTTGCAGATGATTCATCCAGCGAGGACCATCTTGGCAACGATATCCATGCTGGCGATGATGATGAGGACAGTGACGAAGGGGGTGATGGAAGTCATGGACGGGCTGTAGATGGACCTCATTGGACCGGCCTCGTTAGTGGGGAGGGCAACTGGGGAACCGTACCGGCACAAGGCGACTCAAGCTTGCTTCAAGAGATTCCTCCTGCTCACGAGAGAAGGACCGTTCACGCAATCCCCGAACAGACTGTGCCTCCATCGCAACCCACTGGTACGGGGGGTATCGAACCATATACAATCGTGGATGGAGGCCTGGCTCGGAGGCCCACAAGTTCAATGGGCGCAAAAATAGCTCGACTCCTTAGATCATCAGCAGCGGCGAGGCCTCCACTCAATCGAGCTGGTGGTAGTCGGCGTGGTGCCTCCACCGCCAAGCTAGTCCCCGTGGCGCCAGCTATAGACGACGCCGTACAGAATGTGGCCCAACGTGGTGCGAAGAAGTCCACAGACAAGGTTGTTAGGAAACCACCATCACAAGAACCCTGCGGAGGAACACGAAAGTCAAGCAAAAGAACTGGACCTGATCCCCTTCCATTCTATACAGGGTACACTGAAGGGGGGCCTTCTTCTGGAACTGGGTTGTTCGCACACGCATAATGAGTGAGGATGGCATCACAGCCATCGGTAATTCCGGAAAGGAGAGGCCTATGAAGCGCCTAGTAAGTGCCAGAGATGGCAATACGGGTGAAGTTTCCATGCAAGTGCGCAATATTACATCGGAGGTGGAAGGAGAGGTACAAGCTCCAGTGGTCGGAGCTCCTGAGGATGAAGGTGACAACGAGCACTCAGAGGAGGAAGACCCGGATTGCGATGAGGCGCCAGATGACGAAGATGTGATAATCCGGCACGAATTGGGGCCCACTGTGGCTCGGAAAAGACAATCTTCATGCAAGAAGAAGCCCCGCAAAGCAAGGAGAGTCTAGACTGTGGTCACCTTCTTAGCGCATGAAGTAGCAGTAAATCTAACCATAAAATCTACCGGCTAAAAACCCAAAAAAAATACTATGTTATTCTTAATGTTTTTTTTTTTTTTTTTGGTAGCACCTTCTTATTACGTAGACTTATACTGTTACTTAGAGTCAACATAGTTCATTATCTCACACTCGAAGGAATTATATGGTTGTGCTCTGTATTATTTTTTGAGCGCTAAATGTGGTTAATATATCTCCATTAAGTAATTTCGCACTAATTTTTTTATGTATTCTGTTCAATATACGAGTATACCGTAACCGAACCTGTACAGTGTATGTAACGCTGCATATCCGGGCGCGTCTAGAAAGGCGGGCGAGTGCGCAGTCACGGGCGCGTGAAGCGTGCTCGGGCGTACAGATAACCGGCGCGCGCAGGGGTACGGGCGCGAGCACGCGGGCACGGGCGCCTGCGGCGTCGGGCGCGCCCGATGTGGGCTGACGGGCGCGCACGTGGGCACGGGCGCACACATGCGGGCACGGGCGCGGGCAGTCCCCCGTGCAAACGCGGTGGACAGGCGCATGCGGACGGGCGCATGCGGACGGGCGCGTGTGGAGGCCCTGTGCGCGCGCGTGTACGCGCTTACGGGCGCAATCAGCCGAGGGGAGCATAAAAGGCGCCCTTAACCCTTATTTTCTACTTTTTAAAGTCTCCTCTTCCAAGTGGCTCCTTGTCCTAGCTCGTGACTCCACGTGCTCTGCTTGGAACTGCAGGAAGTGGGAGCAACCAGATTGGGTGGGGGGGGTCTTTTGTTTTTTTTTATTGAGTGTCCAGTTCATTATTCCAACTATGTCGGTCTCTCGTGGATCCGGGAAACGCCCCGCCTACGTAGATCTTGATGCTCCTGTAGATGATGTGATGGCAACCTCCACAGCACCATCTCATACAGGCTCAAACCCGTCATCGAGCTCATCGAGAAAGAAGAACCGGAAGTCGGCGAGTGAGAGGGACCCGGAATACCCACCTCCTCGGTACCAAGATTTCGTTAGAGGGCTAGCATTGGAGTGGTACGGATGTCGGAGATGGGAGATGATTACTCGTACATACGTTGAGAAGGGGGAGACCGGAATTAAGGACTTGAAGACCCATTTGGAAGAGTATTTGTGGAAGAAGCTGGACCTTTCCGAGAGATATAATGATTGTATTCATTACTTTCATTTCCCTAAGTGGATGGAGCAACAAATAACAACAAACACTACGAACATTGTGCATGTCTTTGAGTGTGTCAACAAGAAGCCGAAGGAGGGCTACTCGCGGGTGCAGAAGGAGGAGATAGAGAAGCTCAAATATGTCCAGGATTCGTGCGCGAGATTCTCGAGTAATAGGACGAGGGTGAGGCCATGGCTTGAAGCTGGACTGAAAAGCGCAATGGAGAAGTACTTGTGGGGAGCAGTGGTTGGAGTTCCAAGAGGGGTCAAGTTGGTTCCGCTGTCATGCACAAAGGAAGGCGGTTATGGTAAAGTCCGAAAATTACGTATTGTTGGCATGCAAACCATACCTGAGACTTGTGTCTTTGCGGGGAAGACGTCCAAGGCTCATGACGAGACCCAGAAGCGGTACGAGACATCAATAGAAGCCATGGTTTGCAGGATTGACCATCCCGGCGTTATTAAGTTTTTTGCGGTCAATGACTGGAGGATGGAAGCCTACACGCTTTTGAGGAATGGGGATTGCCTGCAGAATTTTCTGCACAAGTTCAATTCAAATATCAATGAGGGTACTCAGAACCGTAACATCCACAAGCAAACCGATATGCCCATGGAAACACGTGACCGTCTTAAGGCCTTCCGCACCCATAGGGCCAAGCTAGCTTGGGCACTGATCTGTATTATGGACCGGGTCCATAAGGGGTATTTGCAGCATAATGACATCTCCCCGGGAAACGTCTTGCTTCACTTCCCAGAGGATAAAGTGAGCGAAGTTTACATTGGAGTATGCGATTGGGGCCTTGCAAGTCGGGTGTGTGAGACAACTCCTTCAAGGTACGGTTACCCAACTGCTGAGGCGCGTACGGCTGCCTTCAAGGAACGTGGTACTTTTGTGGCTCCGCAGTTGTGGTACACTTATGGTAAGCCAAATTCGGAGAACTAATATGAAACTCTAAAGAAGAGACATCTATATACGCAGGCTGCTGATGCGTACTCGGTTGGAGTGGTAGCAAATAAGATTTGGGATAACGAGGACGACTTCGACCTTTTCAAGGATACAACAGGGAAGACTAGATTTGCGGTGGCATTGAAGGAGCTCACAAATCCCGATCCCAAGAACCGCTCCACCTTGCAGTTGGTCCACGCTACTCTAACTGCCCCTCCCTACAATTTCCAGATCCCAGAGTGTTGTTATCGCAAACATATTTAGAGTAGGCAAGTACTGACAACAATGTGATATTCTCAGTTCTCCATAAGAGGGGACATTTTTTGTAAGTGGTTTACTGCCACAATTTTGCAATACTTTTCAATAAACATTGCACTTCCCAATTGCCCTCTTCTGAAATACATGCCCTCTCTTGTGATTTTGCCCGATGTCGCTCTTTCCCTACTAACCTGCAGCGCTCGCGCTCGACCGCCGGCGCCCGATGCAGCGCACTCGCCTGAATGCACGCGCCCGATCCAGGCTCGCGCCCACATGACCGCGCCCGATAAGTGTGGTCGCGACCGTCAACTGGATCGCGCCCGCAGCGACGCTCGCGCCCGTTTGCACGCGCACGTGCGCGGCCGAAACGACGCACGCGCCCTCGCTCTCCCGCACTCCAGCGCGCGCCCGTGACATCGCGTTCGCGCGGACGCTCGCGCCCGTCGTCCTGCTCGCGCCCACCCGCTCGCGCTCGCGCCCACCCGCTCGCGCTCGCGCCCGCACTAATTCAGCGCTAGGTAAATTCGTTTTACCCTTACCGTGAGTCAACTGGTCAACGCCCTTATGTGACGGACACGGGGGTCTGTCTTGTCACCATGACGGACTAACGGACTAACGGACGGTCGGTTCATTATGACAACCATGCTCAAATCCCCAATCGGATAAGATGTAAATCCCTAATTTTGATTTTAAGCAAATCAATTTTCAGAAATCGCGTTATAATAAACCTAGAATTTCCGAAAGCCCTAATATCAAAATCCCTACTTTCAAATTCTACAATGCCCTAATATGAGAAATTCAAAATCCCTAATTTCACAATGCTGAAATCCCTAATTGAGAACTCGTAAATTTTTAAAATTTAAACCCTAAACACGTACTTGAGTACTTCAAATCCTTAACCAAACACTTGGCCCTTACTAAGAAATAACCTGCCCAATGCGCTAATCCGTTACCCGGGGACCGTGTGGCGGTCATGCGAAAAGGGTATTAGTTTGTGTCGGATATTGGCAGCCAAGCACATTTGCCGGATCTCAGCATACCATACCACGTATTATCACAGGCCTCGTAACTTCTACAAGCAATAGCTATCCTGCTTTGTCTATGACATATTGTCCATCAGCAAACCTCTCCATACCTCCTGGGAGACCTCTAAAAATTACACCAGGTCATGTGACGTGGATAAACACGCCATGTTTAGGGAGTTTATCCCCTAGCGTGGCAGGCAATGTCCCTCCCAGGAATAGCCACAAGCAGGTCCACAACGAGAATGCGCGGGGATTGAACCCAAGTTCCAAAATTGAATTTGTCACATGACTAAGTACACATGAACTGCTAAGTCTACACCATTCTGTGAAGACCATATTTACACTACATTTCGGTGTTTTATTTGGTGTAGTTGTCATTCAATTCCACTTGTGAACGTACCCCAACGATGAGAAGCAAAGTACATGACAATACTTAGCATATATGCAGTGCAGCAATGGGTTATTGAAATGTACTGAAGCCATACCAGCGTGATAGTCAAGTAGTGCTTAGCATGTGTCTCTCCTCCCCTCTTCACACCACCGCTTTTATTGACCACGTCCTTCCTGTTTGGGCTAAGTCTAGTGTGACTGTGCCACCAAGTCTTCACTGACTCAACTGTGTACGTTGTTGTAGTGTCTACTCGTTTTTGCCTACGTAGTGGTACAAACCAAGGAGCTCCTTCTTTGTATTCTTCTTTCCTTTCCAAGGCACCTTGAATATTTTCTGGTTTAGTTCCCAAAACACGTCCAAGCACCCTAATACCACCTACACTGCCACTCACAGCAGCATCTAACAAGGCACCTTTTCTAATTAACATATTGTTTGAAAATGGTATAGATAGGGATTGTAACTCAACTCTAAAACTTTGAATCAAGTAATGGATAATTTTTGCATCTAAATGACAAGGGTAGTATTAGGATAAGAGAGGCCAAACTTGATTATGGCGCAGAACCTTCTCAAGTACAGCCTGATGACACTGAGGTCCAGGGAGAGCATTCAGCTCATGAGATATGCTTGTGACAATCTTCTGAGCAACTCTTGATGCATCCATAGGTGAAATCTTGTCGACTTCATCAGTTGCTGTGTCCTTCGTAGATTCCTCCTTCTCCTCTCCTTCCGCACGCACGGAAGACTTCTCTTGATGGCGTTGCTGGTACATACGATTGCGCTACGCTTTCTCTAACCGTGCAACCTCTGGAGATTCCATTGATGCCGCCCTCTCCGCAGGACCAGGCCGTCGCATGCTGGACCTCTGTATTCGGAATATATCGCCCGTCCTACAGATGCCCAAGACAGCGGTGAATACCAACAAGAAGAGACTACGCAATTAGAGAAGGAGGAGACAATATGGGATAAAAGAGTCTGCAAGGAGCCATGTTGAAAACCTACGAGCAAAATCATTTGTCAACACGTGGAACATGTTGTCTACAACAGCTAAAACTTGGAATTGAAACTGGAGTGAGAACTTCGACACAATGAAACGGAATGATGAAGAGAATGAAACTTACCAAGCGCGTACGGGAAGGAGTCGAGGATGGGTATGCGGTGAACTGCTCAGAAGGTAGTGCGTCTTTAGCGAGCTCGGATCCAAACAGGGTCTTCAAATTCCGAACAGGACGCTCGCGGGCATGTACTGCTTGGTTTCCACTATGGAGGTACCATGCAATATCTCCAAGCCACAAAGTTGGTGTACCGGAAATGTGCGAGCTGCTTGACACATTATCATCTGGACTATAGCATGAAGGGACGATAAACTGTTGACCTACACTCTGAATCTCCTCATTGACACCATTGCAAGCAGGTTGTAGTGAGTAATTTGTTGTTGGACAAGCTGAGGAGGTTCTCTAACTACATAGTACGACGTTATTAGGGACTGAACTAATGTTGGGTTATAGAGACAACCTTACCTTGACATTGGAGTTGAAAACCTCATAAAACCGCAGCGCTGCAGCTTACACTGCCTAGAACTCTGAAGAGAGAGTAGAATCAACGTTGCAAATCCTTGCATGCGCCTGTGTGCATGCAAGAGAATTCACAAGTAGATGAACAAAAAAGAAACGTCATTCGCATCAGGAATGAATAAAAACTTCACCGGAATTCAAACAGCCCAGATCCAATATATTCAGATCTTATCATTACGTATACGGCTGAGATATATAGGCATCAGAATTGGACAATGGTGATTACGCTGTAAAGTACTCTGAGTACTTCTGTTTCTAGAAAGTAACCTGCATAGTACTCTCAGTGGCGGCCGCATAAATCCTAAAGTCCACAAAAAATAGAGTTTATAGAAGATTCAGCTATTAGCCAACAAAGAGCCGACGTCAGAAACACCACTTGCATAAGAGAATCGATCTTCCGCCTATTTTTTTGTGGACTTTTGGACTGCAAAATAAAAACCCCCACTTCATCAATTTTTTCCACGGATTTTCATTTTTTGGTTACTTTCTTTGTAGAGATTTGTAGCAACATAGAAGCCACATTCCATGCAATAAAATCAGAGCAATACAAAACTCCAGTTGCAAGAAAATAAGTATTGTGTCAAGATTTTCACAATCTGACATTCTTTACTATGTTGGAAAAGTACTACATACAGAGACGCCCAAACATTTTCTTTTGATCTTTGACTTTAAACAACAATGCATAGCAGTGTTCGAAGTTTATTTCATAATAAACAACTCAAAAAAATGTTTATTTCCTAAAGAATAAGTGTACTTTAAGAAGGGTACTTCAGAAAATGTACTTTTCTAACATACTTTTTCCATAGGCATAGCTTGCCAATACCCTATGTGGTAAGTCACTCTAATATCTACATTTCTAGACGTACTTTTGTTTATGAAATGTTTGGCTACATTTTAATATATCATTCTCCCGTGTGTATTTGGAGTTCTAATCCTTAAGTTATTCTATCTGTACAGAATTATGGTTGTTTGGCTTGCGTCGCTTACTCATGCAAATCAAGATACAAATAATAATATTGAGTCTTACCATGGTGCTCTAAAGAGATGGCTTAGTGAATTCATAAGAGGTGCATCTGGAACAAGATTGGATTGGTTAATGTGGCATTTGACAATATCTATTGTCTCTCACTACATGTACATTGAAGAACGGAAGATGAAATGATTAATTCCACAGAAAAAACCTGAAATTGTAGGTAAAGGGATTGAGAAAGACCGTAATATTCCCGATGATGATGTATTACAATCTAAATGTTGGAACAATTGATGGATACTGAAGTCTCAAACCCCTACCATTCTCACTCTATGGTATTTTTTAGAGGTAATCCATTTGTAGACTACGCTTGTTGTTCTTGTGAGCATGCATTGAGAGGCAATTTCTTCATACATCAAATTGCTATTCTTTTAAAGGTTTTGCCAAATTGTTGTCAGGGTTGTTCATCGGACATAAGGACCGGTCCGTCCGTCCGGTCCGCTCGTCCGTCCGTTAAGGGTCAGGGGAGGTCCGTTTGACCGAGACTTACGGTTGACCGTCCAAATGGTGAAATGGAAGTTACCTTGGCCACCTAGGATGCCACGCGTCTGACATGTCACCAAATATTCCACATATAGTATTGACACGGAGCATGACGTGGCTAAGAGGTAGGGCGCCAACGCCTTGGAGGAGGGGGGGTGCGAGCGGCTTCGAGAGAGGCGTGAGCGGCTGAGAAGCGGGCGCAAGCGTCTGGGGAAGGGGGGCGCGAGCGAGGGGGCGCGAGCGACTGGGAGGGTTGCGGTCGCCTGCGAAGGGGACGCACGAGCAAGGGGGCCGGGGGGGGGGGGGGTGCGAGCAAGGGGGTGGGTGGGGGCGCGAGCGCCTGTGAAGGGGGGGCACGAGCGGGGAACAAAAATTAGGGATTGAAGGAAATTAAGACATGAGTGAAGTTTTCATAGTGACATAAATGAGGGAAGTTTCAATTCATGTCGAAACAAAATTACATTCAATAGCCTTAGCTAATGTTTTATGGACATTGATTAAGGTTATCATATAAGTATCTACGTATAAATATATATATTATATTTTATTTTTATTTATTTAGTTTTTTTGGAGTCATATATATTATACTTTGTCTATATAACTTCTATATATAATATGCTGAAAGATGTATTACTTTTTTTAATTTTTTCTGGCGGTGCACCGCTCCGGATTCTTTCGAGTACCGGGCATACCCAATGGTACTCTTAGAACAATGTCTTCATCATTAAGTGCTTCTGCACGACTATCTTCCGATGAATCCGATCCATCTGAGGATTCTGAGCCCTCGTCATCTCCATCTCCGCAATTAATAGGCATATACTCCTCCACCGTGGAATGAATGTTGCCCAATTCGTGGTCAATTGTACCATCCACCACCGTAGTCACAATTCTTTTGACCTTCCGTCTTTTGGTCTTATCGGTGATCCCGTCCACATTCATTACGGGTAATCTACGTTTACCCACAACCACTGGTAAAGACGGGGTAGTCCCAACAGTATATCCTGAAAAAAAGGGCGAACGTTTGTTGGACCTTTACATGACCGTATCACTCCACGACGCGTCGTAGAAGGTCCGGCCGGTAGACCTCCTCCTGAAGAAGTGAGTGGAACACCTGTATTCAGTGTTAATGTTATTGAACCATGCCCAGTAGATCCACTTGAACGAGGTGGGAGAGGTCTACCCAACCCTGCAAGTACTGCTCCGATTGAAGGTGTACTCTGGGGCAGCGGTGTTTGAAAAAATCGGCCAATAGGAATTTCATCCTCTTGTCCATTTCTAACTCTCTCTGAATGTTCATTTCTTGGAGGGCTTTCATTCAAACCTCCGGACCTGATTGTTTCCTCAACATGTTCTGGCAGAGCGCCTCGGAGTTGTTCAACTTCTTCTCCTCCCTCAACGTCTTGTGGAATTGGAATTTGCACTCCACTGTAGTTACCCCCTCCTTCATTGTCATTGTTGGAAACGCTACGAACGGGATGAATGTCATCATTATCGCCACCATCGTCGTTTTGATGCTGAGTCATTTCGACTTCAAATTCATGGTCAATATCATCGTCTGCCCGATCGTATGCGACCTCGTCTCTAGTTCGTATTTCATTGACAACGTGGTGAGGTGAAGTAGCTGCCTCTTCATCAAATCCTGCCGAGTCAAAAACTCCATTCGGCAGGTTAACGTGTTCATTGCGTGGCATGTCACCACCAGCATTGTCCACGGGTAACTCTGGATACTCATCATCCATAGTAGCATGAGTATAATGAACACCACCGTCGTCACCTTCGCCTTCATTATCTTCAACTCCATCGTGGAATCCTTCATCTCCATCATCATCACATACTACTTCATCGTGCATGGCTGCAACTTCTTCATCCGAGTCTTCAGAGAATGGTTGGTTGTCGTACCAAATAACAGGATCTGCTCCACGTCGTTCTCAAAAGAGCTTACTGTTGGTGTAAATGTACACCAAGTCCTCTACCTTCTTCACGCCCAATCGGTTGCGAACCTTATTGTGAACAAAGGAATACATGCTCCAATTTTGCTCACATGATGATGCCGAGCATGTTAACGAAAGGATGCGCTTTGCTATCAAGGGCAACGCATCGCCCCCAACCCGCTGCCACCATTGATGAGGTAGCATCCGAGTCTGTCGAATGTTTGGGGCCTCCAAGGGGATGAATGGACCGGTGCGTTCCTCAAATTGTGTTAGCTCGAACATCATAGTATCATGGTCCAGTCCAAGGCACTCACTTAAATGAATTAGCACTTGCAAGAGTGCACGCTTTGCAGCACCGTTAATCAATAGCTCGTGGCTCTCCGGGAAAATGTAGGGATTCAACATGGCACATGCGTAGTGGAGATCTGTCAACATCATCTTCCATCTCTTCGTAAAATGTTTCTCAAAGCGCCCTGCTATAGCGGGGTCTAGGAAAAAAGGGTCACCCGTAGACGGAACACATGCTTCTTCAGATTATTCATGGCCAACCACGCCCTCCCCATTGCCGGTGTTTTTCCATCAAAGGTCTTCAAAGTCACAACAACCGGCTTCATAACATGCACAAGATCCTCACAACGTAACCAAAACGTCTCATCGAGAATGGTACTCCGTACTTGACATGCTAAGGCGTGAGCTCGATACCCGTTTGACCGATTGAATAAAGTACCCACATATTCGTCCCATTTCTGATGGACTACCACCTGAATTAGTGCCTCCCTCAGCTCAAGCAATCAAACAATCATCAAGTATTGGCATCCAAATCTTGTCTCCGCTGGTAACAACAAAGACAACTTTGGGCTGAGTTGGCGAAACAAAGCCATGGTCACATGACGGCGACGTATTAAATTTGGTATGCGTTTTGCCAAGATAATCAGCTCTTTGAAGGTTGCTTCCTTCTCCCAATCTTCCAGTAAGAGGTCCATGATGTGAGCTGCACATCCTTGCTTGTAAATGTGTGGTTAAGCTTCTACCACCTGGTCCATGGCTCCCAACATCGCACTAGCATTGTCAGAGCAAATCTGTACCACATTCTGCGGTCCAAATTCTTTGATGTACTCTTTTTGTTTTCCAGCTATGTATGCTTTTGATTTCTTGTTCCCCGTTATATCAATGGAACCAAGGATTATATCTCCTGCTGGACACACAAGCATGACATTCATCAACGGCTGACGAACAACGTTGTCCCATCCATCCGAGCAAATAGTTGCCCCGTACAAGCTAATACACTGCTTGGTTTTCTCCTCTATTTTCGTCTTAAGAAGCTGCTTTGTTGGCTGGATGTGCTTGGTTCGCATTGCGTTGTACGCTGATGGACGGTAGACAAAACCTGCTTTCGAAGTTGCCTCCACTGCTGCGATGAAAGTTGGATGTCTAACCACTTTGAAAGGCACATTTGCTTCGTAAAAAAAGGCCGCCCATTTCTCATCTAAATCATTGCGCTTTCCAATCTAATAGGCCTCAGTAAAACTTTGTTGCCGCAAAGATCTAGGTGTACAGGAATCGCCTCTGCTTAGAAGCGGAGTTGACTGAGACGTTTTAACTTGAGAAATCCTCTCCTCTTGGACCTCCTCCGTTCCCTCAGGCACTTCTGTAGATTGCTGAGCAGGCAGAGACTGGCTAGAACATGGTGCGAAGTCTGTCTTGCCATCACCACCGTTAGTGCCATAGATCTCCGCATGTGTCATTCTTTTCGGTATCACATTACCACAATTGGCAAAGCGATTAAATACGGCGGCAGGGGCCTTGGAACAATGACTCTTGCTTGAACCTTCACCCCATCCATAGTGCTTCATAGCTCTTTGTTGTTTATAACGAAAAGAGACATTGCACCACACACATTTAACATGGTCCTTATCAATGAACGTCCACCACGGAGCCCACTCAGCCGTCGGTTGACGCTGTTGACCTGCCATTCTCCGTGTCTCTGGAAAAGTACAATGATCTCTTGTCTGCAAGTGTTAGTATGACACATGTGAGAAAAAAATGGTATGTGTAGACATCAACCACAGACCAATGTGATGCACATAGTCTCAAGCAAGGAGCCCACAAGGAGTTCCGGGACTAGAGGCCATGATTTGAAATGAAATTAGGCTTGGCCTAAGTTGGTGGCATTTATACTCGTGAGGGGGGGGGGGGGGGGGGGGGGGGGCGCGAGCACCTGAGGGGGCGAGAGCTTCTCACATGGGGGAGAGAGTGTTTGGTAGAGGAGGCGAGAACTTCTAAGTGGGGCCAGAGATTCTGCAAGTGGGAGGCGCGAGCTTCTCCAAGAAGGGGGGGGGGGCACGAACTTCTGCAAGGAAGGCGAGTACTTTCCGAGGAAAAGGGGGGGCGAGTACTTCTGGGGAAGGGAAGGCGAAATCTTCTAAGGAAGAGCATCAGTGGATGGGAGGCGCGAGCTTCTGTAAGGGGGGGCGCGAGCTTCTGAAGGGGCAGTCCCGGTGAATGGGCCATACAGTTTTTTTCATTTTTTTTAAATTTTTTTTTCATTCCATTACAAAACCAGCAATATCATTTCATGTTCCACCCGAGCACATATACGCCAAAAAAATGATTTATTAAAATATTAGAAACGTGCAAACAAGGCCACATAGGCAATCAAAATGTTCCAAACGTAAATCACTATGGAACTACAATGTGTAACTTAAACAACCATTGGGAGCTTGGAAGTTGTAAGGGGGACTCATCAAATCATCCACAACTTTGCAAGTGAAAGCCTCTTCGCAGGATCTTCGTTAACCAAGCCATCCAACTTTGATGAGAATGCAATCATTGACATTGGATCCTTGAAGAGTTCTGGGCATTCTTCGTCGTTCCATATCTTCTTTGCCAAATGGCCTACCGAAAATGCATCAGACTACGTTGTACATGGATGCATCCTCTTCATGCACTCCAAATTGCATTCCTCGTCATCTTTGTCGCCATATAAAAAGAACAACTCCGGTGCAACTCCTACCCTCCTCTCCTTTACTCGTACAAGATCATCGGGGTCCATCACACCATAAGGGGAGGCCTTCTTCTCAATGACTCTGCTTGCCATACCCCAATCGCACACACCAATATATACTTTATCCTTGTCATGAGGTGGAAAGTGGAGTAGAATGTTGGATTGCGTTAAGTCCTTGTGGAGGATTTCAGCCTTATGGACTATGTCCATAACGTAGATGAGACTCCATGCCAACATTCCTCGGTTCTTTTGATAGGCAACAATTCTCTGGCAGTCTTCCATAGGCATTTTGGGCAGTTTCAAAAATTCTTTGTAACTTGCTGCCTTGGACGCCTTCTCATTTAATTTGAGGAAGTTGCGGAGCAATCTCTGTTCCACCACAGGGTATAAGCTTCCATGGTCTTGGAGTGACAAGCCCAAAATTTTCTCACACCCGGATGCTCTACCGCGCAAACCATGGCCTCAATCGCTGGTTCCTTTCGCTTATCCTCGTCAGAAATAGCCTTGGACATTTTTCCCGCAAATTCGATGTGAATTGGAATACGCTTCATATTGGCTATTCGCACTTTTCGCACTTTGCCATACCCCCCCTCGGCATTGAAGCCAGATAATGGCACAACTTTGGCTGTAGTCGGAATCCAGATCAGTAAACCATACATGTGTGCTTCCAATGCTGAGTTCAAAGCTTGTTCATTCCAAGGCATAATCTTCGTTTTTCCCTTGGAAAATCTCTGACATGCTTTCTGAACCGTCGTTAGTTTCTGAATAAACACTTTGTCTTGGTTGCTCCATTCTTCGCCTTGTGGTTTCTTCACATGTGATTCGAACACATGAATGACATTTGTCGTAGCACTACTTACTTGTTGTGCCAACCACTTCGGGCTGTAATAATACTTTGTGCAATCCATGTAGAACTCTGATCCTTCCAATGCTCTCCAGAATTCCCTTTCTAAATCACGTTGGAGCTTGTAGATACCATTCTCTCCTTGATTGAGGTACATTTTCTTCAACATTCGTATGCTATGGGCCTTGTAGTACTTGACGGTCACCTTCTTGATGAAATGCGTATACTCCAATGGTGGATAATCCTCATCCTTCTCGTGCCCCTAATACTCTTCTTCTTTTTCCCTTCGAGCTAGATAAAGGAGTAGAACCAGTATGCGATTCAACTCTTACACAACTCATAGGGTCCACTGCATCTGGAGCATCCAAATCTTCATAGATAGGCCGCTTGCCGGAGCTTTGCCTAGAAGACATCGCAAAGTAAATCCCTGAAAAAAAAATCAACAGTTCCCCCCCCCCCCCCAATGAAGACTTTCCACGTAAGCAGTTCCAAGCAAGGCGTGTTTTCACACGTCAGGACAAGGAGCCGCTGTGGAAAGGAGTGTGGGGGGCAAGAGCTTCTCCCCACTTTATACGATCCTACCATGAACCCGCTCGCGCCCCCCTCAACCCGCTTGCGCCGCCCCCCCCCCTATACCCGTTCGCGCCCCCCCTCTTCCCGTTCGCGCCCCCCAGCCAACCCGCTCCCACCCCTTATGCCCACTGACCCGCTCGCGCCCCCCCCCCCCCCCCCCCCCCGACTATATAAGTGAAGTGGGCGCGCTCCTCCCCTCACTTTTTTAAGCTCCACCTTGGCACTTAGGCCTTGAACTACCTCACGGTGGCTTATTGCTGAGTACTTGGGTGGGGTCTACAGTATTTTGACAGCGCCACGTACCATCTTTCAACCTTATTTTGTACGCTCATCCGGGAATTTGGGCCCCAAATTACCTTACGGTGGCTTATTGCTGAATACTCGGGTGGGCCTCAAAGTATCGTTAGAATACCATAATTAACCACATAGGAGATTTGTAAAATCATTTGGGCGAAGTTTTGAGTAGTTGGTGTGTTTTTTAACACACTCAACTTTCCCAGTACACCACCATGGAGGGAAACCCAGCTCTGGCGGCGGCAGTGCCACTCACCAAGGCGGAAAGGAAGCGAATCAAAGATTGGGAACAGAAGCGTGGTGGTAAGAAGATGAAGAAGCGGCTTCATGTGTTGAACAACCCTGCAAAGTTGGCATTTAGAGGTTGGCAAGATGAGCCGGAACCGTGGAAATATTCCACATGCGAGGAATTCATTGAGTGGTGCGACATCACAAAAATATTTCCGTACGAGCGCCACAGAAATCACAGGATCTCAGACAAGGCTAACCTCTATTATTGCTTGAATGCGGAGTTTGTTGAACGTTCTATACAAGTTTACCAGCATCTATACAAGCAATCTTGTGTCGAACGCAATGAAGTACCATTGTTCATTTGCAGAATGGTGTATGCTGAGGTGGTGCTTCACAAAGTGGTGGATTGGTCCACCATCAAATCCACGCCGAGTGTTAGGGCGCCGACAGAGCGTGACATTCCCAAACAAAGGAAATACGCAGATGGTGGCCTGGGAAAAAAAATGAAGGTAAAGCCACAAGAGAGGGAGCCTGAGACGGAAGAATCAGAAACAGATTCTGATTTCGATGGTCATCGTGAAGAAAGAGTGCCACATAGAGTTGCAGCACCAGCAAATATGGCTGTAGTGCCTCCAATCAACCATCCAGCGGACGGTACAGAACCTCGCGTTGATACAAACATCAACTTCATGGAAAACAATCCAAATCCGGCAGCTAATTTGGAGGTGGTCGGAACTGGACCTACGATGGTTCTTGGCATGCCGGTTCTAGTTAGAAATGACTAGTCTAACCAAACCGAGGAGGTCGGGGAGTTGCAATTAAAGGTTATAGAAAAGGATGGTTTGATTGCAGAGTTACAAGAGACCATCCGAAAACTACGATTGGAATCAGCAGGAAAAGATGCAGTGATATCAGATTTGCGCAATCAATTGCAAGAACAAGAAAGACCGCAGTCTTCTCAAGCCAATGATATACCTGTAGTTCAAGATCCAATGTTGGTGGATGAATCTTACATCAACAACATAGTTGATGTTGCAACGGCCGGTGTGTTGGAGAATATTTCCACACCAGCAAAACGACGACGGGTTGGAGTAATATTGCCTTCATTAGGCCCATACGCGCGACCCTATGTGGACATTGATGGACCATTAAGTCAAGATTCCTTGTCATTTCCACCCAATGCTCAAACAAAAGAAGTAGAGACATTGATGAGAGCCAATGATGAATTGCGGCTCCTTGTTTCGATGTTCGCTAAATCATACTACGAGTGGAAAGTGGCAACCATGCTCAGCGTTGATCGCGGTCCCCAAATCGCATTAGAGTTCAAGAAGATCGACGAATCGTACTTGCAACACAACACACGAAGGGATTTTGGCCTCACCTCATGGACTAATGCAGATTTTATGTTTCCATCCACTCTACCAATGCAAGAATCGAATTCTAAACTCATAGATTGGGCAAAGTTGGATTTTGATGTGGCAAACGCAACGTCGTGCCATGATCTTCAAATGAAGCGAGGAGTTAAAAGCAGAAAGCTTTGGCCAAATCCTCAACCATGGGTGTTAAATGGTTGTGAAACAAGTATGGTGTGTCTAAATCCATTTGGTCCGGAGGGTGGATGGGCAATTGGATCATGTACCCACATATTCCATCCAATGTGTTTAATTAACATTTTTTTGGTTAGGAGATTTTGCCCAATATGCAAATCCCCGTTCCATGAACGCTTGTACGAGGTTTTTGGACTCACTCCATACATGCCACCAAGCCATGAGAGAAATCCCAAAAACACACCGGGTGAAGGTTACCGCAATATGTGGGGGGAAAATTTGATTTGGAGTTGGCGGGCCCTGACTCACTCGGTCTTCAAGAGCAATGTAAGTGACGAGTTGGGGTGGGAGAATGACAACAAGCAGATTGTGAGGGTGGCAAAGAAGATAATTGGATCTGCGAAGGAGGACCAAGGGAAACAAAAAAAATTCTATCAGACTTTGAATGGATACTAGGATGCGAAGCATAAGAAATTCCAAATTGGTACGCACCCACAAGGCCTCATATGGAACAAGGAGGGGAACTTGATTACAGACAATGCAGGTCACGCCACACTTACTGCCCGAGAGGTTATCCAAATGTCTCTTTTGGAGTGGAAGTATCTTTTCAAAAATGAAGCTGTTGACTTTCTTCTAGAGGAACACTCTCCACAGACATTGCGTACATTGGCACAATTGAGGAACTCGCAAATTTTGCGTTCTCTTGTTGAAACCGATGGCCCATTTCGACGGACACGGACGAGAGCCAGGCGCACCTTGACGCTGGACGACGGAGCGGGACCAAGTGGCACGGCGGGAGTAGATGCAGATGACTAGTAATAGTTACAACTTAGTACTAAGAGACTAATTTTTGTATACTACAGTTTTTGTAATGTTTTGGTTTGAAATGGTAATGAAATGCTTTTACTTTCATAAATGTAGACAACAATGCAAAGTCCATGTATTACGACTCACGAGTATTTTATTTTTCCTATGCTGAATTTACACAGTTGTCATTGCGCTTAGCCCCAATATATTATTCTGAAGGAAATGTTAGTTTTTTTTGCATTGTCAAAAATTTACTATATCTACAAAGTGGGCCGCACTCCTGACCCGCTCGCGCCCCACTCAAACCCGCTCGCGCCCCCCCACCCGCTCGCGCCCCCCCCTGAATCCGCTCGCGCCCCTTTTACATATGTAGAATTTGCCGTTAGCGTTGGTTGTCCATGTCATCAATATGTTTCTCCTATAGGTAAGTTGTAAAAAAGAATAACTAACCTAGTAATTTTCCTTGTCCCCTCAATGTCCGATTTTCACCCCAGACCGACCGGTCCATCCGTCCGTCCGTGTCCGGAAATTTTGCCCATGTCCGTCCGTTATGACAACCCTGATTGCCGTAAGAGCTCTATATTAGAATATTGTGGAACATACTATGGTACTCAGCACAGGGGCTTAGAGGCTCTGTATTTGTATTCAAAGCCACATGAAATTAGTGATTTTGAAGAAGAATTGGATGAAGACGCAGGCGGACATGGATACAGAGAAGAAGTAAAGATAGTCATACTGATGATGAGGGAATTCAACCTACATTGAGAGGTTCTACTCATGAAGGAGTTGCATTGAGGATGAAAGAACTTTTGGAGGGCATACAAAAAGAGTGTTTTAGTGATGGAATGTTGTTGATGCAACATACGAATGCCATTTTGAAGAGGCTACATATTGCTGTGAGAAATTTACGAAGATCAAATGCCATTAATCATCTCCAACCAAATGTGCATTTTGAAGCAAGGACTGATATCACTACAAAAATCTACCAAGCAAACTAGAGACCATATAGAGATTTACATGAAGAAGAAGGAAAAAAAAAAAAAAAAAAAAAAAAAAGAATTAAGGGCGAATAGTAGTGTACACATACTAGGTGCTTCATTTATTTTATATGTTGAACACACTTTTGGATAGATATATTTTTTATTCCCATTCAAGTCTAATTATGTCAAATATATTCACACAAGTGTTATATCGTACTGTATCATTGAATTTTCAAATTTAGTTTTGTCTGTATTATATTACAATATGTTCTCAAAAGGAAAATTGGATATTGTATGTGTAAAATCTATAGATGCAATATTTCTTAAAGATTTAAAGTTTGTAAAGAAAGACACCATTATCATTTACAATATTAACAAATAAAAGAACTTTGGAAAATTGCATATTGTTAACAAATTAGATAGGTTGTGATAGAAAACAAAACATGAAAAATAAAAATGTATTCAATAAAAAACGTTCAAGCAACATCAAAATCTAATTATAAAGCTGAAGTTTTCGATAAACATTTAGGATACGCAATACCTGCCCTAAAAAATCATGCCACACTTAATTCTCAAAGAGTAAACCAAAGGTCTACAATACATGTTGTACAAAAATGCGACACTGTATTCCCAAAGAGTAAGCAAAAAGTTTGCAATACCCGTCGCAAAAAAACCTGCCACATTGTACTCTAATTGAGTTTATCAAGAGTTTGCATATGTTGATGCGGTTATAATTGCGGCAATGTCTTGGAAAATTCATTGTTTACAACTTGTGCAAATTTTCAAGCACAAAATATTGATTCATATGTATATTGTTTAGAGATTGATAATCATTGTCTCCATACAAAATTTCATTCAATTAATAGTGAACATATAAAAAGACATCATTGTATATTGGAAAAAAAAACAAGTCCATGTTGAATAATTTAAATCCAACATTACACGCTAAATTGAAATCATACTATGTCCTACTTACGGAAATAGCGGGGCTACCAGGCACAATAAACCTCCACCTTCTCTTCAACCTTACTCCTAATTGAGTTGGATTTCATATTCCACAAACTCTCTTCTATATTGAGCATATCTTGCTCATACTTCTCCCATCCAAGACTGTACGTTTAAGCAAAAAGAAAAGAGATTTAGATATTTAAAAAAAATAGACAAATAATAATACACATATACAAGAACATAAAATTTTATAATGGCCTAATTATTCAAACTCATAGAATTTTATAAAAAATATCAATAAAAAACTTCTTGATCTTTGTAATACGCAAGCAAATCCTCTTTGAATAGCTTTCTGTCATGAGGAATGTGATTCTTCAAAAAATCCTTCACAAAGTGTTAACCGGAGATCTCTTTAGTCTCCCTCTAGCCTTGTTTACCATCCCAGTCCCTGACATCTTTATAGAAAGAACAACATGAATTAAAACTAAATTTGACCACTAGTTATAAATCATGAAAAAAAGCTTTTCCAAAGTCTTGATTTCTTCATTTGGTGGCCTCTATTGTCTTTAGAGGATGTTCTTTTCAATTTAAAAAACAATGTTTGGCAGAAAAAAATGCACAAATAGTACAGCGGAAGTGACCCTCTTAAAAAACATCCGGGGGGAAGCACAATAAAGTGTACCAAAAAAGTGCTCTGCTCATTGTCCATTACAGCCCCTATCGCAAATACATGAGAAAGTGGCATCTCGATTGTTGGTATGTTGGGAAGAAGTATGGGTTTAGAAAATAGACTTGATTCTCTAAAGTGTGGGAAAATATGGTATGAATTCGTGTCTTCTACAATGCTCTACGAGAAGCTCAAAGTCCGACAAAGTGAATGTCAAAATTTGAAAAAGTGATAAGAACGATGTCGAATGTTGTCGGAAATCACTTCTGTCTCCACCGGGATCTCCGTTTGTGAATTGCGGATGTATAAATGGCAATGACCACTTGAAATGAAAGTTTGGGTGCACGAGAAGTATTTCAAGGACGTTTTTTAAAACACTGTTTTCCGTGAAACTTTTTGTGAGGTTTTTTTCACCGAACATTGTTTTTTAAATTGGAAAAAACATCCTCTAAAGACAATAGAGGTCCCCAAGTGAAGAAATTAAAACTTTGAAAAAGTTCATTTTTATGATTTAGAACTAGCGGTCAAGTTAAGTTTCAATTGAAGATGTTCTTTTTATGGAGATGCGTGTAAAATATCTTATGACATCTTAAAAAGTGACTAAAATGCTCAAAAACTACACCAAAATGCTCAAAATCAGCTTTGAGCTTTCAAAAACAGCACACTTCATATTCACTTCTTAGTCGTCACATATTGCACTTTGTGGTACACTTTATTGTGCTTCCCCCCATCCTTATGGTACTTTTGGAACCTTTAACCAATCAATGAGTATACAAATTGACTATTTTAGAATACCTCTTAGACATACAGAGGACACTACTTAATTAAAAGTGATTTTTTGAAATTTTTTGATTCTTTCATAGTTACTTTTTCAAATGACTACATTTACTTTGCTTGGATTTAAAGCCTTCATACAATAACTTTAAAGTGTCTACTTCGCACGAAAATTTTCCAAGTTGTAGAAAAACAAGTTTAGAATCTATATTAGCAAAAAAAATTGACTTCAATTACATCTTTCCATCACTTTTGTGCATTTTTTGTAAAAGGGCTGAAACTAGCAAATAGCTAAGCACCTTTGTGGTCCACTTTTTTGTGCTTCTCCCCTATACCAATTTGCCCATTGGTTGCCGTTTCGGTCTATCTACTTCTCATTTGATTAAAGAATGCAGCGCGTTACACGTCCCTAAGAGGTTACCACCGAAGTCCATCCTCCTGCACAAGGAGAAGGTCCGAACACTAACGCTACAACAACAGATTCAGAATGGCTAGTGCCAAAGCAAACCAACTGACCAGGATTTCGGGCTCTCATGACGAAAGAGGCCACTAGAATCAGCCGTGAGAAAGCAGCCCACAACAAGGAGGGCCAAGCCTCCACTCTCGAAGCAGTACTCGAGATGATGGCAAATGCTGAACCCCCTCCACCTGTGAGCGAGGAATCCACCTCTACCAGAGAGATCAGTCTATACCAACCCACATCAAGCAGTACGTACACGAGGAAAGGTACAGTTAGAAAACCCTCTACTTCTCTTGACTGGCAGGGTTGGTTACAAAGGAAAAGAGAAATGGGATATGAATCCTCAATGAACCCCATGAATTCCAAGACGCATTGGAACTTCAGAAGCCACAAGTTGAATGGAGGAGGCAACTCCGAGGTGCCCCAACATTGCACATCCAATCCCCGTCTGCAATGAAGGTGACACACAATTCAACCAGGAGGACTCCTATGCTTGCACGAGAAGCGGGTCCGGAGCAAGCTCCGACACAACACATGATTCTAGACATGATACATCCTCCAGCGAATTCGATAGACAGAGGGACGGGCTGAGTTTCGGGTTACCCCGAGAGAACCCCTCTAACGTAGAGGACCAGCTCTCTCATCCCCCATCCTTTAATAGCCTGGAAGAGTAGATTCCCGCTCACCTCCTCCCGGCCATGAAAGAATGGTTGCGGGAACAGGGCGTGCAAGCCAACTTCCCCCCGTCCCCAAATCAACCTCGTCTCTCCTAACAAACCATTGTACGACTCAATGAAGGCCATAGAATGCGGTCTCTAGGCAAAGTCACTAACCAAAAGTCCTCCCGCAATGCCCGATCTAACCAACGCAGTCCCTACTCGAGGCCGATTGTAGCCAACTTCATCAATTCCTTTGAATGAAGTTAACCATCACGAGCCAATACGTCCAAGGCATCAAGGACGGGACGAAAAGAGACATCGTTTACAACTATTACAGACACCTCCTTAGCAAATTGGATATCGTGTGTTTACAAGAATTGAAGCTCCGAGGTTTGTTGTGGCCCGATGCCCACTTCCTCGGAGTAGAAGCACAGGTGGCGTATAAAAACGTCAACAATGCAGACGGAGCAGGCAGTGGAGGGATTGGCCGTATGAGGCTATCCATGAACCTCAGCCACCTGATCCATTTGTTGGGGCAGGCTCAGTTCGGGAACGCCCACTAAGTCAAGCTCAAAGGAGTGCCCAGCCAATTCTCAATGTCTATGCTCCCCATTCTCCACATGAGCGATGCTCCCTATTGATCGAATTAATTGACGTGTTGCCAAGAGATTGCCGTTGGATATTGGCCGGAGACTCGAATTTTGTCGAGCACAGTCGTGACAAATCCAATTCCCGAGCCTCACCCACAACAGAGACCGAAAAATGCATCTTTGGGGAGCTCAAATCGCTGCTTCAAGTAGAAGACAAATTCCCGCAAGGGAGCAACATCCGATACTCATGGGACAGCAAGAGGTCTAACGGACCCAGAGTCCCCGCGCGGTTGGATAGATTCTACTCATTTTCCACCCCGGGGGCCACCGTCTCACAAGCTGATTACAGGATCCTGAATGATAGCACACACTCCGACCATCTTCTGGTGTGGCGCCGGATATGGCTAGCCCTCGAGGTGGAGCGCAAGTTTGCGTATGTCATGAACGCGTCGTACCTCAAGGAGGCGGACGTCCAATCACTGATTCATCGGACTTGGAGGGGTGGTGCCCATCTCCCTTTCTTTGGGAGGATTTGACGATGCGTGAAGAAGTATAAGGAATACTTTATTCGTCGTGCGGAGAAGGAGAGAGCGGAAGAACAACACTGGAGGATGCGCCTAGAGCAGGCAGTGGCACAACTCCACACGTCCCCCACCAACTCGGAAGCACAAGACGAGCTATCCAACGCTGGGACTACCTCGGTGAAGTGGAAAAGAGGAAAATTGAAGGACTTAGGCTGCACAGCGGAATCAAGTCAAAGCAATAGGGAGATACAGGGTCCAAGGAGTTCTTCCAAGCGCACCGCAAACGGTCCTCCACAGCCCAAATCATAGTTCACAAAGACTCAGATGGCGTAGCTCACACCAACCAACCTGAGTTAGAGCGCATGTGCCAAGCATATTATCAGAAGTTATACACAGCCCAAGTAGAGTCGGAGGGGTCTAGAGAAGCGGAAGACATTGCACTAAGCTGCATACCGGACAAACTCTCTGCTAGCATAAAACGACACTTACAGGCTCCCCTCATATTGGGCAAGCTAACAGTAGCCGTGAAAGACATGCAAGCGGGTTAAGCCCCTGGGCCAAATGGAATTGTTCTCAAATTTTATAGCACCTTCTGGGACATCCTTGGACCCAAATTCTTGAAGATGGTTCACGAGAGCATACAGGTGGGGCGGTTGCTGGCCGGTGCCACACATGGCATGATAGTGCTCCTGCACAAGGGAGGTCAGAGAGAGACACTCACAAGTTGCTGCCCTATTACACTCCTCAAGATGGGGTATAAGATTTATGCCAAAGCATTGCAACGGCGGTTGCAACCCGCCCTCATGGACATACTAAGCCATGACCAATCACCCTTCTTGCTATTGCGTTTCATCCTCGACAACCTACTTCTAACTCAAGAAACAATTGCGTGGGCTGAAAATTCCAAGCAAGACCTCTTGTTCTTGAAGCTTGATTTCTCTAAAGCATACGACATGGTGGAACGGGGCAGCCTTTTCCGCATCATGGAAAAGATGGGGCTCCCTGAAGATTTTATTCACATGACCAGCCTACTCTTCCAAGATGCGGCCGCCGCAGTTAAAGTGAATGGTGTCCCTTCCCCTCAATTCAGAATTTAAAAGGGGGTAAGGCAAGGGTGCCCTCTAGCACCCTACCTATTCATTATAGTCTCCGAAGTCCTGAACCCAATGATTACAAAGGAGGCTGAGGCCGTCAGAATTCTAGGCATCCAACTCCCTGTTCGGGACCGCCAACAGATCCTAGCCCAGTACGCGGACGATACGTCCTTCACTCTCCTCGGGGTGGAGGATAAGGTCAAAAATTTAATCCACACCCTAAACACCTTCTGCTTTGCCACTGGGCTTATCCTTAATTGGACAAAGTCCAATTAATACTAGAAGAGTGCTTAGTTGCCCTGCCGACAGGTTTGTCAGCACGTCCGGACGTCCGCCAGCGCCCAAGGACGTCTTGTGACTTAGAAAAAAAAAATCACTCGAAGATGTTTTACCCCGGGTGAAACCAGATTGTGAAGGCGGGGGAGGGGTTGCGGGGGGAGGGAGCGGCCGTTGCTGCGGAGGGTGGGGGCCGTTGCCGCGGAGGGGGGGCCATCACCGCGGACCGGGGGGGGGAGGGGGGGGGGGGAGGAGGGGGGTCAGCGGCAACGAGGGTGCCGTTGCCACGTGGGGGGGGGGGGGGGGGGCGTCGGCAGCGATGGCCATGACGGCCAATGATCCGACAGCCCTCCACTTCACTTACGGCTGCGGCAGCCGTCCTCCCTTGATGTTTAGGGTCTCCTCCCTGCCATTTCTTGGGACGGGTATAAAAGACCCCTCCTGGAAGTTGGCACTACACTTCTGGATTGTACTCCATTGGCTGCTAGTTGCACTAACATATGTGTGTATCTGTGGCATGGTGAATGGCGACGTTCAGAAGTGTGTTGAATTGGAGCTTCTTCGGAGGCTCTAGTTTTCCTGAGGACTTGTTACCTCGATTTTTTGAAGTTGTTTCCGGGCGATCTGTCAAGTGCAACAATGGCGTCTAGAAGATACTCACCATGGTATACCGATGTGACCAATGCGGAGAAGAAGAAGACTGAGATGATTCAGTGTATGCTATGCAAGAACCATTCGGAAAGAGGCTATAGCGAATGCTTAGTCATTTGGGCTATGACAAAGTCGTAGGGCTAGGAACTAGTGGTGTAAGGCGTTGCACTAATTTGTCATCCGGTATACAGTCCTTGTTCAAGAATTGCGGTGGCAAATTCCCCAACAACACGAGAATATTCAAGTCGGAGCAGAGTAGTTTCCCTGTGACTCGTTACGATATATCCCTGGGAGTGGACACTCCCTGGTCCACGGATGTGGACTAATGCGCTGGTTCGACTATGGCAACTCCGAAGAACAAACCCGTCTTGCTTGGTGAGGGTGTACCATTTCCACTCTTTTGGGAGAAGACAGTGGACATTTTCCTCCACTGAAGGCAAAGAGGCAATCTACACTTCGAGAAGGCTTTGATGAGACTCAGAGGCGAGAATGCAACAAAGCTTGGGCCATGTTTTTTTACGAGGCTAATGTGTCGTTTAACATGGCTCGGAGTGCTTCATTCAAGGACGCGATGTTGAAGATGTTCAATATGAAGAGATCATATACACCTTCATCTTACCACCATCTCCGAACAAAGTTACTAACCCATGCAAGGACTGATTTGGAGACTTCCTTGAATGATAGGATTTTTTCCAATGTTAGGAAGAACGGTTGAACTTTGGCCCTCGATGGATGGACTTCTGTAAGCAGTGGCCCTCTGATAAATGCAATGCTGGTCTCTCCCACTGGTGAGCTATTCTTGGGAGCTGTTGACACGAGCGGGAAAGATAAGGACGTTGTCTACATAGTGACGGTCATCGAGAAGTTTATCCAACAAGTTGGATGAGAACATCATTCAAGTATGCTATGATAATGCTCCGGTGATGCTTAAAACCAGGAAGTTGGTCAAATCACTCTATCCATCCATTTTCATCTAAGGATGTGCTGCCCATGCGATGGACCTTTTGCTGGAGGACTGGGGTAAGATGAAGTGGGTTAAGGAGCTTCTAGATCGGGCCAAGAACTTTGTTAAGTTCATAAAGATAAGGCAAATGCCACTTTCGGTATGTCGAAATCACAAGGCATCTCTTAGCTTGCTGATGCCTAGTTAGACTAGGTTTGCATCGCACTACATTATGATCTCGTGGCTACTGAAGGTTGGAGGAGCATTGGAGCTTTGTAGATCCTGAGTGGAGAAAATACGAAAACAAAGAAGACCTTATCTGCCCGTGACAAAGCGAAGATCTCACGCGATGTCAAGAGGGTTGTATTGGATGACGTGTTTTGGGAGCAATGTTCAAACTTCAAGTGGATGACGAGGCCCGTTGTTTACGCCCAACCAGAGTTTGATGCAAAGAAATCCGCATTGGATAAAGCGTACGTCGTTCTCCGCAACCTTGAGAAGCATATTCTCTCTTTACGCCTCGAACCCTTCAAATTAGATCCTGACAATGTTGATTTCTGCGAGGACTCATTCAATGAGCGCAGAGGCATGGTCACATCACCCTTACAGTGTGCAGCTGCGCTTCTAAACCCTTATCTGATTGATGACGAGAACCTTTGGAATGATACTGATGCGATGGCATCGGCAAAGGAGGTCTTGTTGTCGATGGCTCCTCCCGAATTGAAGGAAGTGGTCATTGAAGAGTTCTTTGCATTTCGTGAAGGTTACCCTCCGTTTGATGATGTCCGTGACTCATCATAGTCACAATTACCGCCTTCTAGTTGGTGGGATATATACGGATCTGCCGGTAAATTCATTTCTCCAATTGCAAAGAGGGTTTTAGCTCAGCCGTTGTCTTCTTCTTCATGCAAGCGGATTTGGAGTAGCTACTCCTTTGTCCACGACAAGAAGCAAAACCGTTTGCTTTCGGAAAGGGCTAAAGACCTGGTGTTTGTGTATACAAATTCCAAGATGATTTTCCAATCAAAGCTGAGTGGTTTAGAGAGGTTCTATGGGGAGTTGGAGGGGAAGGATGATCCGAAGGCCGTGGAGACCAACGACGTTGACTACTCTAGTGAGTCTGATGGTGATGTATCGTTCGATGCTCTATCAATTGACCCCCCTATTGACAACCCAGTTGCTGACCTCGAGGTTTCACCGAGAGACAAATCCCGTTTTTCTTTTGGGCCGATAGAGCGTGTATTTGAGTATGATGATGTTGAACAAGATGGTGCCAACGAGGAGGATATGATTCCTTTAGCTTCTCTTCTGAATGGAGACGGTTTACTAAATAGTGATAAGATTCTGCGAGGAGAATCATCTCATACTACACGGGGTTTGGTCGTACCAAAGAAAGAGGAAGATCCCACCCTTGATACTGTTAAGGTCGTTTCTCCAGACTTCAAGCACATAAAGGAGGAAATGCTTCCACCCTCTATAAAGGAGGCTGTGCCCGTAACCGTACCTGGTGTGTCTCGGACATTGTTTAGAATCGCAAAGACTAGGGTCCAAGTTGGTGGCTTTGAACCGTCTGCGAGGTTGGTTGCCTTGTCTAAGAAAATGAAGGAAGATGCTAAGGCTGCCGAAGTTGCGGAGAATGGTAAGAAGAGATTGGCTCGAATCCAACAAGCTGACCCGGATATTCTCTCTACTGATGAAGGAGTTCCAATTGAGCAGCTCTTTGGCCCAAAGTTGGCTTTGGGAAATCCGGACCTGTTTCCCGAACAGCCCATAGCTAGAGCCATGTTCAAGCGGAAGGCGGAAGATAAGGATCATAAGGTGTTGCCTTTCAATCCTGGGAAGCCAAAAACTCCTTTGGATGTTGTGAATGGCCCAAAGAAATTCATGAACCCATTTGTGAAGAAGAAGACTACAGGGAGGATAAAGAAGGAGCGCGAGAGCAGTGACGATGAAGATCCTTCGAGCCCTAGTGGGGCCGAAGTGCAGGGCGACAATGATTATGTGTTGTAATTGTTGCACGTTAGTTAGAAAGAAGCATTTTCAGTACAACACCCTAGAATGCCACTCTTTCATGAATGTCCAATTCTAGAATCCGTGATCATAATATATCTCATTTAAGCGGTGGTGCTTGCCTCTTCAATATTGTCCTCAATGTTGTGTCCTTATTTTTACTTTGATGGTACTTCATGTTGGATAAAAGTTGCATTCTTTATTCTTAATTGTTATCTTTAATGACTAATCACTTATACTGACGGCCAAGGTTTCAGTGGTAGCTCTTAATGAAACCTTGCTACATACAATAAATGAGGAACCGTGAAAGAAACAACATACGCAATCGCCACGTACTGTCCAATTACTGAAATGCAGTAAAAATATACGAAACACTTTTACATACCTACATCGGCATAGATTCAATTAATGTCAACTAAATTAGGTTTAGGGTATATCAACGCAATTATTTTTTTGTAATGAATGTACAAAATCTACATATCTAGTTCAATGCATCTAAGTACTAACAAATCTTTCAACACAAATGCAATTCAAAATCAGAAATGAAATTGTATAAAAAACAAAAAGATTTTTTGCAAGTACATTGAGAGGTAGAGTAAACTATATACAACCGGCTACGCAACCAATATATACTGCTCCAAATACAACTATCACCAAATGTATTAATACATTAATCGAAGTAATGCGGGTATGATGTCCGACGTATATACTCTACTCAATGTTCATTGTTTACATTTGATCCCCGAGTAATGCGTCTCTGACTTGGTCTTGTAAACCTACCCCCTAATTGATATTCTTCCTCTAATTCTTCCACTGTTTGACGATTATCATCCCTCCATTCTAGGTCATCTTCATAGGGACTGTCCCGATTGCGCTTTTTGGAATTCTTCCCGTCCCACAATTCCTTTGCCTTTTCAATCTTGGCTACTCTTTCTTGCACAATCTTCTCAATACGGGCGCGTGACCAAAGAGACATGCTACCCTCATCACGAAGTGCCCTTCTCTAATCGGAAACTATTCTCTAGAGAGCATCGTCAGACTTCTTGAGGATCACCCAGTAGTCTAGGTCCGAATATTTGAAAAATTCTTTTGTGAAAGTGCGACGATGGCGGATAGCTTCTTCCAGTATCCTCAATACAATTGCCCTTCCAACCGGAGTTCTGTCGTACATCTTGTATTCATCAAGTTGCCCATACTCTTGATCTACTTTTCTTCTTATACCTTCGGCTTGTACCACAACTTCCGATTTTGGAAACCGGAAGAAGAGATTATCATGTACACTCCAATGTCCTCCGAAGTTCCTACAAAAAAATTCCCGCTCCTTAGCATTCGGAATTTCACGTGCCCTCATCTCCACCTCATAGTCGTCAGTCTTCCATGAAAGATTGTCCAATTCGGCATTGCCCTCCGTAGAGAGTTGGTGAGTCATTGTCGTTGGATTCTAGTGAAGTGATTTGCCCCAATCAAAATAATTCACCTCTTTTTAAGGTAGTTGGTCTAGTGGTAAATTCCACCGATCAAATTCATGCCCAGGTGGCATTAAGTGTTGTAGTCCTATCATCTCGTAAAACCGAGAACTAATTGGGGAGCGGCAAATAACACATTGTCTAATGTCTAAAGTTGCCTTCGCGATGCAGGTTATGTGGAACTTGTGATTAAAATGCCCCATCTCGAAAGCCCCCTCCGGCCCAAAATATTGTTGACAAATGGAACACTTCTCCCTCGAATATTCCTCAGACGGTTTGCGAGTATGAATAACCTCTCGTTTCGATCCATCCAAATGGAATGATAGTACATGATACGGCATCCACCCCTCCTCGACCTCTAGTGCCCAGTCAATGATCCCTCTCCTATTTTTTGTACTATGTAATGTGCGCTCCATCATTTCTTCTACGTCGCGCCATATCGTGACTTTTGTTGCATCCTCGCCGCCCTTGGCTGCTGCCTCGTTATACTTCTGTAAAGATGATTGGATAGCTCCTTCAACATTTCTTCATGTCTTGTTGTGCTTTAGAAACTATTGTTTCCTTATCTCGTAGTTTAGGGATTCAAACAAGCCACGATAATGCCTTTGCGGAACATGGTGTATTGTTTACCATCTGTATAGTAGTCTTTAGCTTCTACAGCTCTGTACGGGCCTCATCTTTTTCCCTTCTAGCCACCTCTAAATCCCATAAAAGATTGTCCACTTCTTGTGAATCATCCATTGGCCCCTTTCCTCTGTCCTCATTTTTTGGTGTTGCTTGGCTAGAGCCAATGTTCAATGAAACTGGACCATGTGTGCTTTTGGACTTCTGAGACGCCACCCCTTGAGTGGCCCCGTCTCCACTTTTGTTTGGGAATTTCAAAAAGACGAGGTCATCAGAATCCTCATCATCGTTCAAAAATTGTATGACACCATCCATTTCTTCCACCTTCACTGTTTCCTCCTTCACCTTAGGCCTCACTTCTTCTATTTTGCTTTTCCCCTTCTCTTTCGGGTGGTACTTCTTGCACTCTTCCAATTGTAAATCGTAATTATTCTTCACCTTGTCTAACCTTACAGTCAATTTCTCAATTATCTGCGTTGCCTCCATTAATTCCTTACTCATCGCAACGTTCTCTTTGCCTAATTGTACACGGGCTTCCAGAAGAGGCTTAATGGAAGATACGAAAGTCTCAAACCCGAGGGCACCATGTATCATGCTCGGAGTGATACTTGCAAATGCATGAGCCATGTTTAGAAGATTTGGTGCCATAGCGCCTAATATGGAAGCCCCATTTTTCAGGGAATTTGCAATCTTCTACACATTATGAATTTCTTGCACTTCCTCCGTGGTTTTTCCTGCAACTTGTCCCTCAAAGGTATGGTCTAAGCCTCCACGCCATTTATCTGAGCACATATCTGTCCATTTGATGCTAAAATCTAGTAACTCCTTCAATGATTCGTTGTGCGGCATTGACTTTAGCATCCCCATATTGTCTGAAATGGAATGACCTGCATCCTTTGGACTATCCTCTTTAGTAAACACCTCTACTATTGCCAAGGAACTCGGACCATTCTCCATTGAACGAGGGTCGGAGCATCCAATTGTCGCAGCCTTCATATGTGTCGAACACTCATTGTCCACCCCAACTTCTACCTCACCCACGACTGCCTTGCCCTTTGTATCATTGGAAGATTTCACCGTGATTCCCAAGTCTAATCTAGGAATAATAGGGACATTGGTTTCCATGGTTGTTGGGAACATCGTTGCAATCACGTTAGCAACAGCAATTGGCTTCTTTTCCTCTTGACGATGCGAAATTTCACCCTCAAAATTCTGGACTTCATTCTTTGCAATACTCTTCATAAGTGGCCCATGCCCCGGCTTCTTTCTGAACTCCGCTACGACCTTCTTTGCTTGCAACAGATCGATCGGATATAAATCCGGGATATCTCTTACATTCCATCCAATTTGCAGCGGCTTGTCTTTCGTAGTGGGGTACGTACACCAACTAGTTGAACGCTTCAATATTAGCTCGGCATATACCATACACAAAATGGTATAATTAAAATGGGCTTTGGTAGGCCTACAATCCCCAAACAGAGTAGTCTAGACCTCATATGCTCGATGCATGAAATGGTCATCCATGCATGACCACGGCTTGCAGCTAAAAGTCCGTGTGTTCAAATCGTGTTGTTCTCGGGGCCATAACTTATCAATGTGATACATCTTCACATACATCTTGCACTCCTTCTGCGTCCAGTACATGTCCTCCAAAGATTCCCAACCTTCTTCCCCTAAGATGTTTTTGTTGTCTAGGATATCCCGTGAAAACTTGTGGCATGCTCCCTTCCTCTTGTTCCTCTTCCCGGTTCCTCCAATCTCATCATGCTGCGAATCCGCCATAGTAACCTCATTTTAAATAAAAACGTTATGGATTTGTTTTATAGAAAACAAGCAGTTGATAAATGACGGATTACAAAATAAACGAATCCAAAAACATCAAAAAGTCCCCCCCCCCCCCCCCCGCCCATAATGAAAATGGACCCCCACCTCTTCACCTCCTAGGCCCAACAAGCGCCCAAGTAAATTGGGAAACTGTAGCAAGCATAGGGGGACTATTGAGAGTGAAGTGAAGAAGAAGAAGACGGCCGTCGCCATATATGGCGACGGCCCCAACCCTACGGCCGTCCGCCCCTGAGCCTACGACCGCGGCCAATGGCCGTCGTCCCAAACCTGGCGACAGCCGTTCGAGGCCGTCCGGTCGGGGACCATGGTGATGGCCGCGGAGGTCCGGGCCACCGCGGCCGTCTGATTGGGCCGTCTTCTCGGTGACGGCCGCGGAGGCGGCCCCCCCATCAGACGGCCACTGGCTGTCCGATCGGGGCCGTCTCCGCGGCCCTCGTCGTCCGATGCCGGCCGTCCGTACGAAGACGGCCGAGGAGACGGCCCCGTTGGCGACGGCCCATGCCCGTCCGATCGGGGCGAATCTGGGTGACGGCCGTTCGATGACGTCCGTGGGCGAGGGGCCGTCTCCGCGGACGGCCCCTCGCGGAGACGGCCCACGGCCGCGCCCTCGCTCTCACCGCGTGGACGGCCGAGGGAACGGGGCTGTCGCGGCCGCGGGAAAAACCCCCCCATTTTAAAAAAAAAAAAAAAAGAAATTAAAAATAATACTCCAACTTCCCACCACATATTGAACTGAATCTGTAAATTTCTTTGACCAGTTTAAATTACAAAGGCGGTTAATGTTAACATAAATTTAGAGGGTTCATGGTATGCTAACCGTCCATTTTTTTCAATAAGTCATTATTCCATACACTCCCACCCGCTTAATGTATGTATAATGTTTTTCCCTCCTTCATTTGGTTATTGTTATTCCTCTAATACCAACAATCTTCCATCCCACTCCTTAACTTCTCCCCAAAATCCATCCCTCTTAAACCTGTTTTAAAATTTTTAATTTTCACATTCCTCTATCTTCTTATTCCCTCCTTTGTTTTGTTTTTTTTTAAAACATGTAATTCTACTACTCTTTCACTATACCGCTTCATGTTCTCAATTTCATTCGGTTTACCTTTTATTTCTATATTTTTGAACGTTTCTCTATCACTATATTTTCCCCTTCCTTTGTTTTTTTTTTTAACTTCTAATTCCACTTTTCATCTATCCTACCCATTCACTTATCTCTAAAATTCCTCCTCTCTCGAACCCGTTTTTCATTTACTTATTCTTACATTCCTCTATGTTTTTATTCCCTTTAATTTTATTTTATTTTATACTTGTAATTCTACTACTCTACCACTTTACCCCTTTAATCTTTGGCAATATTCATTTTAATTTCCTTTCTTTTCTTTCATTTCGAACGTTCCTCTTTCAATTTATTTCCTCCATGAGCCATGTTTAATTTTATATTACTAATTCCAGCACTCTTCCATCCTACTAATTCACTTTTTACTTAAATTCCTTAGATATTCAATATGTATTTAATTTTGGTTCTTTCACATGCTCCTCCATCATTTGATCTTTTTTTTTCTTGTTTCTTTTTCCTTCCTAATTCGCAATCCGCTACTCTCCTACCTTACCGTTTTTTTTATTAATGGGGATATTCATCCCCCTCGTTACATTCATGCCCTTTCAAACATTCCTTTATCATTAGATTTTAATCCTTTCATTGTTTATTTTTAAACCTGTACGTCCGCCACTCTTTCATTCTACTCCTTCAGTTACCTATAAAATTCTAACCCTCACGAACCCATTCTTTATTTTTGTATTTCAACATTCCTGTATAATTTGTTGCATTCCTTCATTTTTTTAATTTTATACTTCCAATTCCACCACTCTATTACCCTACTCCTTTAGTTTTTCTTGACTATCACACCCCTTTTTAATATATATATATATATATATATATATATATATTTTAAACTTGCATGTATCAGTACATCATGGGCGTCGTTTGTTTATTTTTATAATTATAATTTTGCTAATTTGAAATTTCCCTCTCTACCTCAATTTTTTTTTATAATATTTTGATGTTTCCCTCATTTGTTTGCTTATGAATATACTTCTATCACATCCTCCCCCATTGTACCCAAGTGTACTTCTTTAATATTACTCTTGTCCTTGCTATATTTCTAAAATTGAAATTGATCCTCAACCTTCTTATTCCCTCCTTTGTTAATTATCTTTTGTACTTATAATTTCAAAAGAATACCATTCCACCTCACATTCGTCATCAATATTCCTACTCTCTTAATAATATTTTTATTCTTAATACTTTCCTGTATCACTAAAATTTCTCCTGTAATTATTTCATTTTTATACCTATATTTCCAAGAATTTCACATCGTACCTCGTTGATTAATCCTTGGTATTCTATATGTCTCTCTTACTTCTCATATTTGTTTAATTTTCTCATTGTGTATCTGTACACGATTATTCTTGTACGTATACAGGTGGTATTCCAATTTTATATCTCCATTTTCATCTGGCGTTAATGTAAAAACATATCTTCCAACACTATACGTCTATATTAAATTTTATTATATTTCATATACATCTAAACAGTACGTGAGAATTGGTTATAAAAACTATGATTTGAATTTTATTCCTTCCCATTCTTCCAAGACAAATGAATGTTGTTTTTTTAATATTTTTATTATCTCCTTTTTATCTCATAATCTAAACCTGGGGTGAGATCAAAGCCGAGAATTGTGGAAGTGAACATTTCAATAATAGATATCACGAGATATTCGTAGCAACAAACATCCAAAACTCCCGACTCCTAATTAAGTTGTATTCCAATATGGCAATGGTGTAGGCGGAGATAGTCTTACACAAGAGGGTCAACTGGCGCACAACCTTGGGGCTGAGGACAGATAGTATGAACAGAGAACACATGGATATTGACACAGCGTGGATTGGAGGTAGCGATTGTCCTCCACTTCATATCTCAAACCATTGAAGTCCACCTGCACAAGATGCTGGAATACAAACTCTAGCTATTGAATATGACAGCAGAGACGTCCTTCAAGCGATATAATGGTGGCACCCATCCAGGACGTCGCTCAAACAAAAATCCCAGGAATCGAGGTGATTATTGTGGCAGAGAGTTATCACGTACTAACTATTAGAAATATGGACAAAATTCTGCCTACGGGGGACATCGTTCGCGAGAACGTCACAACGTAGGACGCCACAAACTACGTTATGGCTACGGGGAACCTGAAAGAGCGCCCGTAACCTTTGGTGAACATTCTCATATGTATGGGGGACCACCTTGGCCGGATTATGCAACGGGATCAAGATCCTATACAGACAGCTGGTTGGAAATACTAAGTCCTCCAAGGAGTGCTAGTCCGCGGGATAGAACACCTGTGAGAGAAGTATGTCACGGTTATTCTCCATATCGCGCAGAGGCACGTTACGGTTATTCCCCAACTTGCGAAGAAGTTACGCAAATAGTGGGACGTGATGATTACGCAACTCCCCCTCCATACGGAGGATATGGTGGTCATGCTACCCCATTTGCCCTTTTTGCAGATAATGATTATAGATCATCTTCTCCCCCAAAAACATTTCCTCCACCACAAGGTAATTACAATTACAGCACGGATTTTGAAAGCGAGGAAAATCGCAATGTACTTTGTTACAATGACAGTGTGCCACCTCCTCCTTTCAGGTACCCCCCAGGCCGAGTTGTAAGAGATTGCTACTTGGAGGAAGAATCACAGTTGGAGCGGAGAAGGCAAGATTATGTACGACAGATGGAGGATTTTTCAATTCACCTTAGACAAGATAATCAAAGATTGATGGAGGAGAGAGATAGACTTCTAGGTGCCTCCACAAATTCTACAGTGCATAGGCCACAAGAAACCTAAGATCAAGGAGGTCCAAGCAAACTCCCCAATGATGGGAATTGGGTTCATCCATATCACTACAATGGACTAGGGTGGATGGAAGACTATTAGAATGGGGTGGATGGTAGTACATTCTACACAATCAAAGCGTACCGCGTCATTAACCCCTAAAGTTCTGAGGGTATTTTTTGTCAAAACTGCCTGAAAACAGCCCCTCTTCAAATCAAGGTGGATTTTGCTAAGTTGGGGTCATAATTAGTACATCTAACCATAAGATGTTATAGCTAACTTCTATGTCTACATGTCCACCAAATCTTACACACTCATTCCTCACCAATTGCAAGATCATAACGTTCAAAGTTGAAAATAAAGTTTTTTTCCCTGCACAAAAAAGGAACAGCAGAGTTTTGAAGGCCCAAAAAACCATTTTTTTGCATTATGGATTTTGGCGGTTTTGATGCACATCAAAGAAGACTGAGTTAGCTATATGAATTGAAAAAATCATATTCAAAAAAGTTGTGGAAGGTTGCCAAAAAAATCATTTTTTGCTAGGGGGTATACTGAAATTCACAAACAAATGCCTTTTTTTGACAATAAAAATAGCATATGAAAAAAATTTGGATTAAAAATCCGAACGGTGGGAACATGCTCTACTGCCTTCTCTATACATAGAAATTTTTAATTTTGAAAAATATCAAAATCTCAATTTTTGGTGGAATTTCAAAGTTTCATCTTTGGGCAGATTTTCGCAGATTTTCGCAATTTTGGGCAGTTTTGGGCAGTTTTGGGCAGAATTTGCTGCATTCACAGTGGTTCAGCAGCTGCCCTACGAGCAGCTTTTGACACTTAAACCTTTATAACTTTTGATCCTGATGTCGGAAATGAAAAATAAAAATACCCACACGAAGATCTCCGAACGGCCCACCTTCAATAAAATTTTCAGAAAATCCCGATGTAAATTGCATTCATAGGTACATGCCCAAATTCCAAAAAAGCCCAAATGTGGATGATTGTCCTTTAGGGGTTAATGTGAATATCACATATGAAAGCCTACGGTTACGATTACAAGCATAATGTTTACCTAGGTTGTAGTATAAGATGTATGGACTAAAGTAAATTGGCACGTGCCACATATTTCTGATGAAATAGATAGCATTAGTGGAATAGAGTGTAGTTGTGTTGTGTACTATATTGTAGTTGTTACAAGATTTAAAAGGAGTATGCCTTTTTAATCTTCTTTTGACGATCCTCTAAATGTACTATTTTTTCAATGACAACTTACCAATGACAAGAGTTACGACTAGTTGAAGATTTTAAATCTCAAGATACGTAACCACAACAATTTTCAAATTTATATTTTCAAAATCAATAAGAATATCATCAATGATCATTTTGCGGGAATCCATATTTATATAAGAAGCTTTTAGTCTAAACCGAGGATTATGAGCAATCATGTTATGCGGGTAGTTTGGTCAAGTCTTCATAAAAATAACTTTAATATAGTTTTGACATATTCCTAAAAGTGAAATCTACAATAGATATTGGTTAAATATCACATCATTTTCATAATTGGAATTGAAAAAACTCCTAAACTTTTAGGTGGATGTATAGAGGAATTCATTTTTCCAAAGAATATAAGAGGTAGAAATAGATCATTCTTAGTACACAAGGCCTGATATGAACCAAACACAAACAAACTTTATAAAGAAAATATTAATCGATTTACAAAAATTGAGATTTCAACATCAGATCACATTTTAGAATCTAGATATAACTAATCACTACTGTGATCTATGTCCCGAAACAAAGTAAACATTATGGAATTATAGAAATTCAAAAAGGTAGATATGCCTTTCCATATTAGTACCCCACGCGGTAATGCTCCTTGGAAGTGGGCCAGTTGTGTGTATCTCTGAAACGGTTAATAAGATGTTCGAGTCCACCCACCGTTCCCATGTTGTTCTTGCAAATTCTATCAAGATAACCTTTGAAAACCGAACCGAGGTCTCCGATCTTCTGGAAATGGCGTGTTTCTACAGCCTCCGCTTTGTGGTATGTCGTGGACATGTTGCCACGGTTGATCTTTGCCGCAATCTTCGCGGTTGCGAAATCCTCCGATGCAATATCCAAATCTAGAATGATTTGAATATCTTGGCTTTCCTTGTGTACGTATACAACACGAGGATCTACCCAGTATCGCCTTCTCAAAGTCTCCTCCATCTGATAGGCACTCTCAAAAACCCAAGGCGACCTTCTCGGCTCATCTATCTTTGTCATCAAGCCCCAATCACAAACCCCGATGTAGATCTTGGAGTTATCTTCCGGAAAGTGAAGTAGGATGTTGTCCGGTGACAAGTCATTGTGGAGATAACCATATTTGTGCACCCCATCCATGATGTTACACAGTGCCCAAGCAAGCTCTATACGCTTACTTCGGAAAAGTCGGAGACGCCTTCCTTGAATCAGACTGTCCTCTGGATTCCTATTGAAGGTGTGGTGGATGTGGAGGTTATCCGAGGCCTTGTGGTCTCTCTGTAGCATGTCCCGGAGGGTCCCTCCGTTCCACCAGTACATGTATCTGACATGTTCCCTCTGATGAATGGCCATAAACGGATGACACCAGGATATGGAATCCTTATCGCAAGAGATTCGTTGTTGTGGTCCACGCGTGCTAAATCCGGCCTCATAGACCAATTGAGCGGCCGTTTCTCAGCAAACTCCCAAGCATGACAGATTTCGGGGTTTGCCTCGATACGAACCCTACGTATGGTAGCATAACCACCTTTCTGAATTTTTTTGTCCAAGTAATGTACAATTGCGTAGTCTGACAACACAGTCAAATTCCGTTTGCGTAAGTTGATCTCCATCTCCCTCCCAATCGGGGAATCCCACCATTGAACAGAACCACGTCGATGCTTTCTCGAGCTCAAGGGCGCCATTAGTCTCTGGAAGCAATCTGCCTTTGAAATAACATCCTTGAAGGCCTCGTCTCCCACCCTATGCTCCCTTCCATACTTAGCCAAAACATCACGAGCATTCCATAACGCATCATGTGCACGCTGTGTCACAAAATGAAGGTAACCGAGCTTCTGTCTCTCCTCATCCCGTTGCGGTTCCATCAAGAGATCCATAATCTTTTGCTCCATCTCCGACTTGAATTTCTGGGGCCCACCTTCTTCATACCAAACGTAACAACTGTCCAAGGAAGCAAGGGTGTTCCACTCGTAAAAATCCACGATGAATCCTGTAACAAAATCCTTGCAACGTAAATTTGGTTTGTCATCATATTTGTCCCCCCATTCCCCCACATTCTTCTGCTTCTTCTTCTTCGGCATCGTGGAAGGCCTTCAAGCACTCAAATACGCAACTCCAAATGAACCCTCAATTCCCACAAAAAATAACTGGAGCAATTGAATTCCAAAAGGCTTTGAAAAAAACCATTTAAAATTTGAAAAGTCCCCCCCCACAAATAAAGGGACCCCTTTCCTCCCGATGAGAAGGCCCAACGGCAAAGGAGCAAATCCCCCACCAGTAGCAAGTAGCCTCACGCAAAATTGGGAGAAAAAAGGTAAAAATTGAGGAGGGCGGCTTCCCCTTATATGGGGGAAGCCAACCTCACGGCCGTCCCCACGGCCGTTGGATCTACGCCCCGCGGCCGTTCGATCGGCCGAGGCTCCGCCCGAAGGTATGGGCCGTCCGATCGGACGCCGCGTCGTGCAATGGCGCCGCGTGGCCATCGCCCAACGCAGCCGTCTCCGCGGTCGGCCACGCGGACGGCCGCCGGATCGGACGGCCCTCCACGGGCGCCCATGCCGACTGTAGGCCATCTGATCCCGCGGTCTGCCGCGGCGATCGGGTGGTCCCCGATGGCCCTTGGCCGCGGGCGATTGGGACTGTCCGATCCTACGGCCGTCCCCGCGGTCGGCCACGGGGACGGCCGCAGGATCGGATGGCCGACGATGGCCGCCCACATCTAACAGCCCGCAATGGCCCAAAACGGCCGCATTGTGGCCGTTGGATCAAAGGGCGGCCGTCCCCGTGATCCGACGGCCGAGATGCGGCCACGTCTCGGGATCGGCCGATTGGACGGTCGGATAAAAATTTACCCCCCGGCAGTTGGAGAATTATTACTGCGACGTAATTTTGGAGCGTCGGGGACGCCACGTCTGGGACAGGGTTGTCATAATAGACGGACGGGCCATAAAACTGTCGTGTAGTCACGTGACGAACGTGACGGACGGTTATCAGACGGACGGTTATCAGACGGACGCTTATCGGACGGGCTCCTCCGCACGAGCAAAATTACTATCCTCACAATTTACTACTGTTTACAATGGGTGGCGCCCGTCGTCGCGTCCGCGCGCGCCCGTAGGCACACGCGCGAGCACTCAGGCGCGCGCGCAAAAAAAAATTAAAATAAATAAATAAATAAATTTTGGTTTTTTGATGCGCGCGCCCCCATGCTCGCGCCCGTAGGCACGCACGCGAGCACTCGGGCGCGCATAAAAAACAAAAAAATAAATAAATAAATAAAATAATTTTTATTTTTTTATTTTATTTTTATTTTTATTTTTATTTTTTATATTTTTTTTTGGTGCGCGCGCCAGAGTGCTCGCCCGTGAATGCTCGCGCCCGTTGGCACACGCCCGAGAGCTTGCGCGAGACTTTCACAAAGAGATTGTTCATTTCATTTTGGTGATAGTTCATCCTTTGGGCATGTGCATGTAGGCATATACATAAGAAAAAATAAAGCACCAAAATGAAATGAACAACTTCTTGGTGGAGGTTGGATGCGTGTGTGTTGGTGTGCGTAGAAAAAACTAGCACGAAAATGAAATGAAACCGAACTCCCAAAACTCATGTAGATATGTTCTTGTATGATTTGAATCCTGATTTTTGTACTATTAAAGTTATTCTTGTTAAATATAGTTTCATATTTTGTTCATGATTGCATTCATTAATTAAATATGTAAATAACTAATATTTCATGTTATTCTTGAATTTATCTATCATGTTTCATTCAATTGGCACATATAATTAGTTTACATAACAAGTATAGGAAAAAAAAATACATCATAGACTTGGAATGATAAAATAAATACATGATGGACTAAGAATGGGAGAAAAAGAAAACGAGAAGATAGAATGGAATAGTAATGAACTTAAAAAGATTAAGATGATAGAATACAAGACAATTGGAAAAATAAATAAAAATAAAAGATGGAATGGGTGACTAATGGAAGAATAAACAAATAAATAAATACATGATAGACTAAGAATGGAAGAAAAAGAAAACAAGAAGATAAAATGGAATAATAATGAACTTAAAAAGGACTAGATGATAGAATAGAAGACAATTGGAAAAATAAATAAAAATAAAAGATGGAATGGGTGATTAATCAAAGAATAATTAAATAAATAAATACATCATCCACTAGAAATGTAAGAAAAAGAAAATAAGAAGATAGAATGGAATTATAATGAAGTTAAAAGGGACGAGATGATAGAATGGAAGACAATTGGAAAATTTAATACATAAAAATAAAAGATAGAATGTGAAACCAATGGAAGAATAAATAAATAAATAAATACATGATAAACTAAGAATGAAAGAAAAGGAAAACAAGAAGATAGAATGGAATCATAATGAAGTTAAAAGGGATGAGATGATAGAATGGAAGACAATTGGAAATTTTAATATATAAAAATAAAAGATAGAATGTGAGACCAATAGAAGGCTAATAAAATAAATAAATACTTCATGCATTGGAAATAGAAGAAAAGGAAAACGAGAAGATAGAATGGAAGAAGAATAGAAAAATCAACAAATAAAGGGATAGAATGGGAGAAATATAAAAAAAAGTCATGGATAAAAAGCCATCAAGTGTGATGAACAACATAGTCAACAATGAATTGACGTTTCAATAGATTATGATTTAATCAACGCAAAGATAGTGGAAATGTACACAAAATGCTCTAGTTTAAACAAAGTTAAACTAACTCCAAAATCTTCTACTAATCTAATTATCTATGCCTTTTGCTACTATTTTATTCGAATATCATATTACAAAAATGTTCTCATCACTCATCGATCTCCATCACATCGCGTACTGAACAATCGAGCTCCTTGGTCTAGCAACAATTATTTGTGCATAAAATTGCAATGAACACCTTCTTAATGAAAGTCCGATGCAAGCTATCGGGCGAGTGCGGACGGGCGCAAGCATACGGGCGAGTGCAAAGGAGGAAGTAGCACCAAAATGAAATGAACAACAACTTGGTGGAAGTCCGGCGAACGCCATTGGGCGAGTGCGGACGGGCGCAAGCATACGGGCGAGTGCAATGGAGGAAGTAGCACCAAAATGAAATGAACAACAACTTGGTGGAAGTCCGGCGCACGCCATCGGGCCAGTGCGGACGGGCGAGTGCATATGGGCGAGTGCGGGACAAAAAAAAAAAAAAAAAAAAAAAATTTTTTTTTTGGAAAAACTTTGGCTGGTTTCTGGGTGCGCGTTTGCTGATATGCTCGCGCCCGTCTACGCGCGCCCAAGTGCGGACAGGCGCGAGCATACGGGCGAGTGCGAAAAAAAAAAAAAAAAAAAAAAAAAAAAAAAAAAAAAAAAAAAAAAAAAAAAAAAAAAAAAAAATTGTTTTTTTTTTTTTGCACTCGCCTGTTTGCTCGCGCTCGTATGGACGCGCGTGAGCGCGAGCGCGTGCGAAAGTCAGCGCTAGGTGAATTCGTTTTACCCTTGCCGTGAGTCAACCGGTCAACGCCCTTATGTGACGGATATGGGGGTGTGTCTTGTCACCATGACGGACTAACGGACTAACGGACGGTCAATCTATTATGAGCGCGACGTCGGACGTCTAATTTGAAAACCCTGCCTGCCAACCAGCGTGGACAAAGGAGTTAGAAGTCACTTGGGCTAACAATGCAGGGGTGAGCAAGCTCTTGGGAGCACCGTTCGGATTCTACCTCTCTACCGCACATGTCAAGTCATTCCTCCATAATAGACTCACGAAGAAGCTCACCCATTGCAGCACAACCAAAGTCAACTAAACCGGTCGTAGAGTAATCGCCAACAATATTCTGCTATCATCCCTTGTTTTCTTCTTTTCAATCTAGAGAGGTACAAAGAAGGGCGTGGCAAAATTGAAGTCCTCCATCCTTAATTACTTGGCCGTAGGAAAGGTAGAGCGCTCACGCGCCCGCGTGAGCTGGATCCAATGCTGCCAATGAAAGGAGGAAGGTGGGATTAACTTGATCAACCTTGAGGACGCAGTTGCGTCCCTCATGGTTAAGTGGATCGTGAAGGCGCTCGAACATGGGCAATCCAACCTCCACCTGCTGTTGAGACACAAGCTGTCACAATTTTAGCCCTACAGTGGGATTTGGTGGCAACCAAGTCTCGAGTTCTGCTTTATCCCAAAACACCAAGCCCGCACCGGCTCCATTGTGTAGAACCGCGTGGTACCATCCTAGAAGAGCATCCTGCATAAGCTCAAGCCAGTCCCACCTAAGGCGTGGGATGACCTCATATGCATGAGTTGGTGGTGGAACCTATTCCTACCCCAAATTGGGCCGGGCTTTTCCAAACTCTGAGCAGCAAAGCTCCATCAATCGGGACTACGAAGCTACTGCGATGCATGGTGCCGTGGCCGTCTCATGAACTTCAAAGAGGTAGAAGCACAGTATGGACTGCTCCCCGAGACATCAAGTGCCTAGGCGGTAGGTCTGACAGCTGTTCGGCAAATGTGGCGGGGGCTCATCTAGGCACAACGCTCCCCCATTCTCAACGAATGGGTTGACATCTTTGACGATGATCAAACAACATACCCGACAATGGTGTACCTAACAGCTGAGGAGTTGTGCCCGAAGCCCGGGCCTAGCATGCACAACATACCAAAAAATCCAATTCTACTTGGGCATAGAAAAAGCAAGTTTATCAGGATCTCTATTATGGTAGAGGAGAGTGTCTCCATGAGGTAAGCTAGAAACACCTATAACCAACAACTTAAGGATTTTGAGCTTTTTTTTCAAGGTTATTTTTGGGGTGTAACTTTCACGTATAGAAGAATAGGCTTCTCATAGAATGCAACTTTTTTCAAAATTTTCTTCCTAATATTGAAATAGATAGAAATTTCTAAACACCAAAGTACTTTGTGATCCAAAACTGATCTGTGGACTTTTCCATTGTCACAACTAGTTGGTAATAATTTCCACTCACGAGTGTACCCAAAACCACCAACTTTTTGAGTATTTTGATTGGTCAGTCTGAATTGAGTGGTTTGACAATGCTAGTTCAGCCAAATTGCGGTTTTAGGGACATCTACAGGTTGGTGCTGGGGTGCAATTGGTTTTAGGTGCTTCTACCTTATCCATGACGTAGCCAAATTTAATGTATGAGCATATTTTCAGGGGCACTACGGAGCACCGCAATACATGCCATATTTATTAAATGCGTGATTACAAAGAGTGTACAATGGAGCTACATATTGTCCATTAATCCCTAAAATTCCTGACGAGATTTTGCCAATTTTCACTTCTAAAATGCTGAAAGTTTCAAAAAATATCCCTATTTTAAAAAAATAATTGAAGTGCTGAAATTTCAACCCCATAAAGATTATAATTTATCATGTCTACTAAAAACATCTTGTCATGATTATGATTTATCATGTCTACTAAAAATATCTTGTCATGATTATGATTTATCATGTCTACTAAAAAATGTTAAAAATCCTAACTGTGGTAACTTGCCGAAGTTCTTGCAACCCACTTTGGGTTTTGTGGAATTTTAGGGATTAAGCTACATATTTTATACACAATCTGGGGCTCGCCAGAGGATGGGTTGACTTGAACATTTTTTGAGCCTTCGATTCTGCCTAGAGTTTGGGCCCAAGTTGGGAGTTCCAGCCATAGGAAACTTTATCTTAATTTCACTGCCAAGGCCCAAACGTTTTGGCGCTAATCTAGTGCCACGTACGATGCCACATATGATAAATTGGAGTATTGTGGGGCCCAAGTATTAAACCCTTGGGCCTAATTTAGAAAAATAGAGGGATCCCATTATTTAAAGTTTGAAGAATTTAGGCCACCCTTAATCCAGTCGCAAGTATAAATTGGCCCTAAGATATAAGCCCACACATTACATCTCGCTATCTAATGGGTGGATAACAAAATAACACTTCTATACATCATGTAACAAAGTTAGTTCTTTTATTGTATTTTGATCGATTATAATATTTGATAAATAAAAAAATCTTGGACCCAAATCATTGTGAGATTTTGAGAATCACAAAAATCTTGGTTTTCTTTTTGCACCATTATAATAATTAGTAGTCTTATTGACTTTAAGTGAAAGATGAATGGTGGTGGCTAGAGTGTGGAGGAAAATAAAATATGATTTATATTTATTGGATTATAGGCGTGATTTTTTGAAGAAACATATAAACTAGCCTCTTGTAGGGCAAGCCCCACTACGTTGGTGGATGGAAGGGTGATGGATATGTAGACAAATACGTAAAAATTGTAGGCAAGAATATTTCTTTTTACTCCTCAGTTAGTTCTGTGGTCAAAAATATCTATGAAGAAATCACACTTAATAGAGTACCCAGAACCATGGTTATAAAAGTATGTGCAACTATATAGTGGAGTAAGACACACAATGTGCAATATTCCCATGGGCCACCCTCAAGTATATATAAGAACTATTGGCGCTAATTAAAAGTTTATAGTTTTTCCTTTCCCAACCCAAACTCATGGGAATTAATCATCCTTAAAGGCCCACCTTATAAGTCATTTGAAATCCAATGAGGAGACTCATAGTTCTACATCCTCAATCTATATCTTGATGGAATAAACATACATTTTATTTAGAGTGACCTCCTTTGAAGATAGGATATTTTTTCTTTTTTTTCTTGTCTTTCGTCATTTATTTTTTCTCCTTTTTTTTTTTTTTTTTTTTTTTTTTTTAATTTTAATTTTTTTGTTTTGTTTTTGGAATCAAAATCAAACTCACAGAATCTTGGTCTAAGTCTCTTATGAAGATTGCAGTTCATAAATTTTCATAGAGCATTTAAAAAGATCACATTTTAATTTTCAACAAAATTTATGAATTTTGATTTCAAAAGACTGGGTATAAGTACATGTGGAAGAAAAGAAAATGGATGAACAAAATAAACGAAATTTACATGATTGGGCATTTTTTTTGGTTAGTTTCTCTACGGTGTGACACCAGATTCCAAGAGTGAAAAATCAATATGTTGAATATTGTGTTGACAAATAAGTTTTAGAACCTGCTGGATTTGGTCCATACAACTTGAAAGCGAGAAGCAGTACCTAGGATAAGTCCACAATAGTAAAGTTTACATAATCTATCTACCAGCTAATATCATCACATGGGATGTTCAAGCTATGAATCCATTTGGGGACAAGTAGTCCATCCCACTATGTGCTATGTACCCAAAATTGCGAACCACCCCACATTCACATTAATTAATTAATGCGTGGGGGGGGGGGAGAGGCGAGGGGTACGTGGCACAGCTGGGACAGTCTTGGGATCGGGGGGTCTTGAGGGTCTTGGGGAAGCGGGTCTTGGGGGCTTTATCCCATAATGTTTACAGCTCATCACCTCCTCTGAAAAGTACAAGAGGGTTAGGGGATTTGCGGGGAAATAAATTTTTAAATATCAATTGCACCTCAGGGGTCCATGTGGCACCTCCTCAAGGGGGTCCATCTGGCAAAAATGTCCTTGGTGACTTTTCTGCATTAATTAATTAATGCAGAAGTGTCACCTAGGACACTATCAGGGATAAACTTAGAACATTCTATAACACGTGTTCTTAGACGTCTATAACACGTCTATAATAATTGAACCACATCTGTGTTACATTAATTCTTGGTAAAACCAGTTCTCTCTGAATAATGATGACCTTCTAATAAGTCATCGTTCATTATGATGTTCCGTAAAACCACACAACACCGATCAAAATTCAGCTTCCGAAAGCTTGCAAACTCCAAAGTCAACAATACGACAATCAGAAACCAATCGCATCTATACAGCATCACTGTTCCGTGTACTCCTCCGCTCACCAAACTAGTTCCTCCAATTGGCCCCGAAATTAGATCATTTGCAGTAATAATACTCCTTCAAATCACGCAAATCCACATCAAATTCCGCCTTCCAAAAACTTGCATACTCCAAATTCAGGAACACAACAACGGGAAGCGAACCGCATTAGGATCTGGTAACCCTCCTTCGCTCACCAAATCCAGCCTTCCAATCAAACTCACACTCAATCAACCGTTCCAAAACTTCGCTAAAACATTGCTTCGCAAATTGAAAAACGATCGAACAACTAAAAACAAATTCTCATAAGTAATGTAGAAAAAAACTTAGGGATAATAAAAAAGCCAGACACTCTCTTCCATGGACCAAAACCGAATCAGACGACCTCATCCTAATCGCGTTCGGGATCGCGTTCCTGCTCAAATTCCGAACACCAGCAACGCCTCCTCCAAAATCCTAGCTAATCCACAACCTCCTCAGTGCTAGACGATCGTACCTCCGACAAAACCCTAACTTATTGCCGTGGTCGAAACTATCGCCAGAGAAGTGAAATGCGTCGCTGCAACTAGCACGGCAATCACGAATTCCGCATAGCCCTCGGGAATAGACTCCTGCTGCAAGACTGTCGCAAACTTCTCGAAATCCTTTCCGAGCTCTAACTTCGAGTTCCTCGCCAAACCATCCACACTCAGAGAACGCAAAAAACAACGCAGAAGCAGCAAAATCTTTTGGCTAACGCATTGGGAATGCATTGGGAACTTGGAAACGTGGCTTCACCATGAGGCAGGGAACGTCAACGGGTTTTCATAACACCCTTCCATGAAACCTGTTGTAGGATAATGTTTTGAACTTAAAACATTGTAAAAAGTCATTGCAAACACATGTTTGATAGACTGATTTTTTGTTGCTAATCAAAATAAATGGTAATAAAATATTCCCACACAAATAACTATTTAGAGAAGTAAAATATTTCTACATAAATAACTATTTACATGACTGACTATTAATAGTTATTCATGAATACATAACTACAAGTATAACTATTAATACATTTTTAAAATATATTTTTCCATCAATATTTCAGTTTTTTGTATCTTTTGTTGATATCCAAAAGATTCTACAACAAAATACAATAACCATCTCTCCTTAAAGGCAGAGAATGAATGTTCATTAGAATTCATAATCCCATTAATGAACATGGAAGAAGAGATGATAGATGTTTTTTACTAGACCTAACAGCATGTTGCCAAAACTTTAGTAATCAAAACATTTCATGAATCTGGAAGATTCTCACCTATTACATACAACAAAACTCACTAATATCTAATATCAACTAACCTAGTCAACATTTCAATGCAATTCAGCAATCTTCCCTTTGTCCCAAAAAAAAAAGAAAAAGAAATCTTCCACTCAGAAAACCTTATGTACACCGCTCGTAGATCTAAAACCCCACTCCAACCCTCACCAAGCTATTCTTCACGAAAGCCAACGAATTAAACACTTCTCAAATGCAGAAAGCACAATGTCAAGAACACTTAACTTGTATAATCATAATATGAACTTGGATCATGAGATGCACTTGGGAGTTGCTGACCCAAAAAATTAGCATGCACAAGAATTTACACTGGATCCCAGAAGGATCCTAAAATGTCCACAGTAGAATATGGACATGTACCAATGGGGCGAACTGGCAGTGCGAATGCCGAGGGGATCTATGTAGTGCAGTGCCAGAACTAAACCCCAGTCTACGTAAACTAGGCTCCACTCCTTCCTATGGAGGGGAATAGCCTCATTTATGGTATCACAACATGGCAGTATCCGGGGTCTCTTTATTTCCCCCCTACGAGAGGTGCAACCAAACCACAACCGCTGGTTCGGTTGCTAGGCTCGGTGGGTTCCATTTTTCTGCCCTTCCCCGTTTTAGGGTCCTGGGGTCTTTTTTTGGTTTTTTTTTTTTTACAAATTTGGGGCCGTAGGCCCCAAATTACCCGCCCCAAATTACCCTGGGGAGGTCCTCTTGAGATCACTAGGACCCCCACTCAAGGCAAATAATAGGGGCAGAGATTTAACCCCTCCCCTCCCAACCCCCCGAGCCTGCCCTCCGAGCCACCGCATCAGCACCTCTCGTAGGGGGTATTTAGACAGACCCCAGTATCCGCAGATAATCGATCGTTACGGCTACCAAACACGTATTATGAAAAGAAATTTTTGAACAGAAAAAACGACTATGCTACACTATCCAAACAAACACATCAAACTCCAAACTTTAAGCACTTGCAGCAACAACAGGAGCAGCAGCAGGGGCTGCAGATGGAGGACTATTATGTGTGTTCTTGGGGAGAAGTCTTCTCACAATCTTCTGAAAGAATTTGTTCTTTGGTTTCTCCTCCTTCACGGCACTCTTTTCCTCCACAGTCTCCTTGGGAGCGTCCTTAGTCTCCTCAGCTGGGGTGACGGTGTCAGTCAGTGGTGTGGCAACCTCAGCGACAGGCGTGGGTGCCGTCTCCACAGCAGAGGAAGGAACATCGGCAGGAGCAGGCAATGGAGTTGCTTCTACGGCAGGCTCTGGGACGGGAGTTACGGAGGTCTGCATTCGCAAGAAAGAGTCATTGGTACGAAAGATGTAGACATGTGATGTGCGAGTGCAGAGAATCACCACGAAGATTATCAAGATGGACAGTTCAATATCATTATAAAATTAAATTCTTACCTCCGATGCTGCAGGAGTGGGTACAGTCTCGGCACCCTTGGATACTTCAGCTATGGCAGGAGGCGGTGTAGCAGTACTAGCACCCGACTTTGACTCAGGAATGCTTCCACTGAAAGAGTGACTTTTCGTGTAAAAAGACTTTTTCACTTTGTTAAAAAACCCCTTTCCTTCGCTTACCTTCTCCGCAACCTTCTCAGATGCAGTTGGCTTAGGTTCTGGGGTTGCTGGAGCTGGAGACGTCTTAACAGTCGCAACCGCTTCTTCAGCAACAGGGGCTGGTGCAGGTACCTCTGCAGGAGGGACAGCTTCGGTAGTTTCGGCCGCCACGGGAGCCTCCTTTGAAGGTGACTCCTTGCTCTTGTAACTTTTCGGAAATTCGAAGGTCTTCTTCAGCTTCTGAAAGAGAGTAGAATGGTCGGATTTCGATGCAGGTTCAAAAGCCTTGGTATCAACCGCTGCAAGAGCAGATATCTGTGAGAATAATGTCGGATCCAGAAATTCTCTTCCTAAACGCTAGTACAATCAGCCAGGCACTACAGAGGAGCTACCTAGTTGAGAAAAACTCTTGAAAAATTACCAAGAGATAAATCTTTCGGTTTAGCAAGAGTTTCAGTCTCAAGAGCCTTGACTTCTTTAGATTCCTGAGCAGGAGCAACTGGGGACACCTCGACAGGTGCAGGTGCAAGAGGGTCAGCAGCAGGTGCTGGGGCGGAAGGCTCTCCAGATGTAGTAACCTCAGTGGCTGGAGTGCAAATCATAGCACACGAATATTAAAGCAGAGCAAGACGAAGATTTTCATGACAGGAACGATAACTTCCTCAAACAGCCCCCTTCCCCCCCCCCGAAAAATACGAGATGTCCGCCAAAAATGTTTTAGGCGGAGATCTTAAAGATATAGATGTGGCGTACCAAATTAAATCAGCCTTGCTCGCGAAAAAGCGTTTAGTGAAAGACTTACGTTCAGGAGCCTCGACCTTAGACTCCGGAGCTGAGTCGGCAGTTGAAACCGGAGTTGGTTCAATGACTGCGTCCGGTACGCTTTCTGTCTTCTTCTCAACCTCAGGGGTTGAGTCGGCGATCTTTACATTTGATTCCGCCATCTTCCCGCCGGGACGCGCTGTTGACTAGCTAGCAAGAAAATCTTCCGAGGAGAATCTGTCATGTACAAGTAGCGTGTTAAATAAGAAATCCTAAAAAAATCTGGGGACGCCATCAGAAGCAGCCACATCAAGACATCAGATTTCCAAGACACCAAGGCCGCGCACCACCAAAACCGCAGGACACTTAAAATATGAGAAAGCCTTCCAACCAGGAAAGACGTTATCTCAGGCGCGGAGAGCAAGACAGCACTTCCGAGGAGAAATTTTCGCTCAAGGGAACAAACATAAAATCACGACCCGATGAGGTCTTCGTCCAGAAGATATGGTGGAGCCGACTGTAACTAACGTGCGGAAAATTTGGGAAGAAAAAAAAAAACAAACAGCCACCATAACTCCGACACCGTAACCAGTATCAAGGCTCGAACGAGTCCAGAAAAGGGTTGAATCAGGGCAAAAACACAGAAAATAACGGCAAACCCAGAAAACGCAAGAACGAGAAGGGAGAAGAAGTGGGCTCATCTACCTGCGGAACGACACGTACCGACGAAGGAACAAGAATAAAAAGGGGAGGGAGAGAGTAGGACGAGGGGGGGAAGAAGGAAAAGACAAGGGGCGTGGAGGGATGTTGCCGGCGAGCCTGCGGAGCGAAGTGCACCTGCAGAGGAGCGATGGTAGTATGACAAAACGCCTCCAAGGGGTTCTAGATGAGAGATGTAGTGTGACGAGACGATGGGAAGGCGAAGCGAGAAGAGCGCAGTTAACCTGAATGCGGAGGCGCGCGAGCAACTCAACGGATCTCGGCAGGCTGCGTAATAACTCCAAACACGGGATGGTGCCCGAGGATGGAAATGGCGTAACAGGCAGCCAGCTACTCAGTCGGCGAGCTTTGGGGGCGCTGCACCTGCCAGCACACACCTCAACGGCCCGCGCCCAGTCCCCGCGCCCTCGGGCACCGGGCGCAGCCAGCCAGCAAGGGAGCACACTAATGTGCACCCGTCGAACACTTGGAAAAATCCTGTTTTAGAATGTATACCTGGAGAACCCTGAAATCACAATTTCAAGGTTGTACAGTCTGTTTTTAGGATACGTTTTGCCGCATAAGGTGGGACCAATGGGACCAATATCCTGCATATTGGGATTGCAAATTGGGATTGCAAATTGGGATTGCAAATTGGGATTGCAAATTGGGATTGCAAATTGGGATTGCAAATTGGAATGTTCTGCTGGGTCCCACTCAGAATTCTCCGAACATACGATGGGTATTCTTTAATGTACACCAGCCAGCGACCCCGCCCGCAACCCATGCCCCATAACACCCATTAGACATTTTTTTCCTTTACACTACAACTACCTCTCGTCGTAGAACCTACGAAACCGCGAAATGCCTGCAGGCTAATAAATAGTTGAAAAATGATACCCTCTCCAGCAACCCCAAAAACCAAGACGAAAAACTAGTCTCAACCCCCCGTCCAGTCAATGTTGCCTCCAGGAGCTTCTCAAACTGCTGTGAATTGCCTCCTCCGAAGCGCAAGTCATGACACCTCCTCCATCCATCAAATTCATCACCTCTCCTCCAATTCTCTTCTCCCCTCCCGTCCTCTATGAGCTCCAAACCCTAAACCAACACCGTAACTTCCCTCAACCAAAATTCCACCGCATCATCACTTCTACGACCACTTCTACCACCATTTCCTGCATGTAAGCATCCACTTGGCATATCTTGAGATGAACCGAACATGCTCACGTGTGACTTGGAATAGTTACTAGTGAGTGGTGAGAAGGTCATAAATTTTTGGGGGAATGGGGAGTGGTGAGTGGTGGCAAGGTAGTTACTAGTAGTGGGAGTCACACAAGGGTGCATTCCTTGAGAAGTGCATCCTCAGAGAATGCACCTCTTTAATATCTGGAGCGAATGGGATTGATTCCCTGACAAATCTCGTGTGGCACCCCCGCATGCATTCCCTGACAATGAATTGGTTGATGTTTATAACGGGTAAGTCTATCCGCTGCATTTTCAAACAAACCTCCGGAAATGCACCATTCCAGGCGCTGGGAGGGCCGGAATGGGGAAGGCTCATTCTCGGAGAATGGGCTTCCCTACGGAAAGGGAATGGCCGCCACGTGTGCATTCTCCGAGAATGGGCCTTGTGTGACTCCCACTAGTGAGTGGTGACTAAGAGTAATTACTAGTGAGTAGTAAGAAGGTAGTGAGTTTTTGGGGGAATGGGGAGTGGTGAGTGGTGACAAGGGGTAGTGAGTGGTGACAAAGGATAGTGAGTGGTGACAAGGGGTAGTGAGTGGTGACAAGGTAGTGAGCGGTGAGAAGGTAGTGAGTAGAGATGAGAGAGATGGAAGTGTAGCCTGTTTATAATAGTAATTTTCTGTGTTGAAGTGAAGAGTGATTGGGGATTTGGGCATGAGTTTGAGAGTTGGGGGTAGTGAATTTGGAAGTAGTGAGAAGGTAGTGAGTTTTTGGGATGGAAAGTGGTAATAGTAGCCCCACTTTATGCACAATTTGGGGTTAACTGTAGGGTGGGCCGGATTGATAGAAGGCCACACCAAAATCACCAATGGCACTAAGGTAGAGGAACCAAAATCTGTGAATACCCTTAATCCCTAAAGTTCTGAGGGTATTTTTCATCAAAACTGCCTCAAAACAACCCCTCTTCAAAGCAAGGTGGATTTAGCAAACTTGGAGTCTTAATTAGTACATCTAACCTTAAGATCTTGTAGCTAACTTCTATATCTACATGTCCACCAAATCTCACACACTCAATCCTCTCCAGTTGTAAGATCATAATGTTCAAAGTTGAAAAACAAGTTTTTAATCTCTGCGCAAAAAGGGGACACCAGAGTTCTGAAGGCCCAAAAAACCATTTTTAAATGTAGATATGGAATGGTTCTCTGCATATTCTTGTTTCTAAGTGAGTTGGGTACATGTCCAAAAAATATCATATTCAAAAAAGTTGTGGAAGGTTGCCAAAAAAATCATTTTCGCTAAGGGGTATACTGAAATTCACAAACAAAGGCCGTTTCTTAACAGTAAAAATAGCATATGAAAAAAATTTGGATTAGAAATCCAAACGGTGGGAACATGCTCTACTGCCTTCTCTATACGTAGAATTGTTTTTGGAAAAATATCAAAATCTCAAGTTTTGGTGGAATTTCAAAGTTTCGTCTTAGGGCAGTTTTTGGTAATTTTGGGCAGTTTTGGGTAGTTTTGGGCAAAATTTGCTGCATTCACTATCATTCTCATTGACTAACTGACCCTTGGAGGAGCTTTTGCGGTTCAAAGGTGAATGATTTTCACTCCGACATTGGAATTGAGAATAAAAAATATCGACACGAAGCTCTCACCAAGGAATACTTTCATTGAAATTTTCATAAAATCTGAATTCAAATTGCATTTGTAGGTACATGCCCAAGCTCCAAAAAAGCCCCACTTTGCCAAATTTTTCGTTAGGAGTTAACCCCTAAAATCGAATGTCCTCAAAATTGCAAAAAATTCTCTATAAATGCCCACTGTAAATGCGAGGGACAAATTTTTAATTTTTGATGTATTTTTCAGTATGCAACTATAAGATTTTGTACCTAACTTGCATGTGCATATGTATGTCAAATCTTAAATTCAAATTCCTTACTGATTGTGAGATCATAATGTTTAAAGATGGAAAAAAAGTTTTTTTCGCTTATTAGAAAAAGGATAATTAGTTTTTTGAGGGCCAAAAAAACCATTTTTGGTAAAAAACTTGATATAAGGCTCTTCAAATTCTTGTTTATAGATGAGTTAGGAACATGCCTTTGCAACTTTTACCCTCATACGACCTATGAAACCTGAAGAAATTGCTTGATTCTTCACATGGAGGTATGCTAAAATTCGACTATAAAGGCCAATCTTTGACAATAGAAAAGGCACGTGAAGAATAATTGGATTGAAAATCCAAACAAGAAAATCATGCCTTAAAACCTTATTTACTTGCAAAAAAAAACAAAACTTGAAAAAAAAGCAAAATCTCAATTTTTGGTGAATTTTTGAAGTTTTCACAATTTAATTAATTTTAGGCAGTTTTTAAGAATAAATGAGCGTATACCACAGTTTGGGCAATTTTGGGCAATTTTGGGCAGATTTAATAGTATTTTCTAACTTTGACTAGAAATATCTCCTAAAGTATGAGGATTTTTGATGTATGAGATGACTTTTCGGAAAGGTATGGAAAAATTCTACAATCCGCCAGAAGTAGCAACTTCATATGATCTACATTTAGTAAATGCAAGCCTGACCGGACCAAAATCGACCATGATCGGGTCGATTTCGACAAAAGGGGTTAAAGGCATGTAGTAGAGTTTTCCAAAAACAGAGTAGTAGTAGATTGAAAACCAAGAATTTGTGCATGATTTTGGTGGACTAGCCGGGGAGAAGCACAATAAAGTGAACCACAAAAGTGCTTATCTTTTTTCCAATTTCAGCCCCTTCTATAAAGACTAGAGAAAGTGGGATTTACGTTATGTTGATGCAAAATTAAGTTTGGGATATGGAAAGTAGACTTGATCTTCTTCAACTTCCCAAAGTTGCGAGAAAAGATATTGAGTTTACAATGGAAAACGGAGACGTCAAAGTCACACAAAGTGAATGGTCGTCATTTGGAAAAGTGAACATAACGGTTTAGGGTTTTGTCCAAAATCACTTTTAATTTCGCGGTGCACTCTATATGTTTAAGAAGTATTCTAAAATAGTCAATTAATATACTCATTGATTGGTTTAGGGTTCCAAAAGTACCGCAAGGATACTTTTTAAGAGGGTCACTTCCGCGGTACTTTTTGTGCGTTTTTTTTCACCGAACATTGTTTTTCAAATTGAAAAAAACATCCTCTAAAGACAATAGATGGCTCCAAATGAAGAAATTAAGACTTTGGAAAAGTTCATTTTCATGAATTAGAACTAGTGGTCAAATTAAGTTTCAATTGAAGATGTTCTTTTTATGAAGATGTATATAAGATACCTTATGACCCCCTAGAAAGTGACTAAAATGCTCAAAAACTACACCAAAATGCTCAAAATCAGCTTTGAGCCTCAAAAAACAGCACACTTCATATTCACTTGTTGGTGGTCACATTTTGCACTTTGTGGTCCACTTTATTGTGCTCTCCCCCAGCCAGGTTTTGGTGGGTCATCAGGTTTTGCGACATAATGTTAAGTTTCAATTTTATTTGTAGTCTTACGTCTAGTTTTCCATGATATTAGTTAACGGTTTCAAAATACCATCGCATTTGGTTCATAAAGAGTCTAGTATACACGAAGGAGTTTATACAAACTTTGCGCTTTGAAAAAAATTTAAGTAATTATTTTTGGCGGAATAAAAATACAAATCAAAGTCTTGCATTCTTCATCATTTCTTCTTCTTCATCTCAAAGAAATTCACCTAATTTCTTACTCCATTTCTTATGGTCGAATTACCTTATTTTAACAGTTTTTGGTTTATCTATCGTAGTGAGTGGTGAGAAGGTAGTGTATTGTTGGGGTAATGGAGAGTGGTCAGAAGGTAGTGAGTTTTTGAAGGAACGGAGAGTGGTGAGAAAGTAGTGAGTTTTTTTGGGGATACGGAATGGTAATTGTAGGCCCACTTTATACACAATCTAGAGCTCGCCGGAGGCCGGATTGATACAAGGGCCACATCAAAAACTCTAAGAGCTCTAGTCACCAGAAACATCCGCCCTTTATTCTCTCTGGAAATATTGGGCTGAGATTTTAGATGATTGTAGCTACTAGAGTGGCTAGAAGCAAGATGGCCTTACAACCAGTAGCTCCAATAGCCAAGTGAAATCACAATCTAATATTTCCGGAGAGAATAAGGGTCTAATGTTTTTGGTGATTAGAGCCGCTGAAGTTTTTGGTGTCGCCCCAATATGAACGTTTTTATAGCCTCCAATTTGGCCCTCAGTTCAGTCCTAAGTTGAGAGTTTGGGCCATAGGAAACCTTGTTCTAGTTGCATCTCGAAGGCCCAAACATTTTGGCGACAAACAATGCCACGTAGGATGCCACATAGGATGAATTGAAGTTTTGGTCGGGCCTTGGTATAAAGCCCTCACTTGCAATTTGAAAGAATCAAGCAATCCTACTGGTTGAAATTTGAAGAGTTTTGGCGAGCCCTTAATCTAGCCCTTACTGTGTGGAATACGGGTAGGGAATACGTTTCCATGGTAGTATTCAAGGGGGCATTGCAAGCTGTTTTGGCCAACTTGTTGTTTTGTAACAAGTAATTTACTAACCAAGTTAAAAATGCCAAGGTGAAAACTAATCTAGTGGGAGACACAACTGCAAACATGTTCATTTTGGGTAACAGGATTTAGTTTTTTTTGGTAGAAACTAAGTTAGTTACAACAAGATTAATTTGGAGGCAGAAATGATTAGTAGCAAACTTATTTAAGGGACTTAGGGAGCTGTAAGAAAGTGGGTAGTTGAGACAGAAAGATGAGCCCCTAGATTATTTGGTTTACAGTAACTGAGAGTGCCTTGATTGTTGCTTTGTTTTTTTTTTTCTTGAAGCAAAATTCATTGCAAGTAGATAAAATACAAGCCCTCATCGGGGGAAACCCAGGGCAGGAGAGGTTACCAAAAGATCACAAGACGGTTAGCAGGAATGGAATTCCAAGCAACGATAAGACCAGTTCTAACACAAAGAATATCATTCTGAGTCCAAGCAGCGTCAGATTCATCTAAAGCCTTCTGGGCCTTCTCCTCGGTTTTGGCCCAATTGTGTTTCTGTTTCGTCTTGATCCAGTCAATCCGACCGTACTCAAGAAGGGAGTCCCAAGTGTAATCTTGGATTCTCTTGACTGACCAGGCGGTTCCTTCGAAGACAGCTTTGTTGCGTAAGATCCATGAGTCCCAAAGAACTATGCCACGAAGAAGGTTCCATATTCGAATAGCACCCTTCCTGCGTAGTCTGAGTCTTTGACCAAAAATGCACTGTTCAAGGGAAAACGTCTTGGCCGGGCCTATGTTTTGTTTTCCTTTAAGAAGCCAGTGGATAATTGTAAAGGCGAAGGTCCATAGCTTGTTGGACTGTGGGCAGTTATAGAACCTATGCATGTTAATTCTATAGAGTTATCTGAGCAAAGTGGGCACTGTGGGTCAGCAGTGGGGTTAAACTTACTTCGCTAGGTGTTGGTTGCGACGGCTTGGTGCCAGATTGACCAAATGAATGCGGCTTCCTTCTGAGAGCGACACTTCCAATTCGATTTCCAGTCTAAAGGGAGGGAGATTGCTGGTGCATGCCTCCATTTTCTGTCAATCGGAGATCGGAGCTAGAGTCTTCCGCAGAGCAGTTCTCTCCCAACTTTTGCACTGTACATTGAGAAGGGAAGGTTGTTCTTCCAGCGCCAAAGCTGTGGGTCGTAATGAGGCAGATTTCCTAACACCCCAAAGTAAACGAAGGATTGGTTTTTAATGGATTTACCGACCGGGGCCACCCTGGTGACTTTGATCAAGCCCTGCCATTTTCTGATTACGTGTTCAAGGCGTTGTGTAGGGTCAGGGATTAGTCTCCATGATTGAGCGCCCACAATGTAAGCCGGGTATCCGTAAGGAAGGGATGACAGGCAGTTGGAGTCGTTGCTGGTGGCTGGAAGCCAGGTTCTACTGGTTTGGACCAGGAAGGTAGGTAATGTGTCCTCTTGGTGTTCAAATCCGCCTATCCACGAGCCTTGTCGGAGGTTGCATGGGTCGGTGGTGAGAGCTCGGCTGAAGTCTTGTTCCACCTCTCTGCACAGGGCTTCTACTCCTTGTAGTTCCTCAGGGGTTAAATTGAATTCTGTTTGAAGTGCGGCTAAAGGCTTGGGGCGTTGGAGTGCCGGTTGCCAAAGGTCGGCCACCTTCTGTAATCCACGATTGTAAAGAGAAAGGGCTTGTTGATGTGAGATGTTAAGATCTCCCCCCTTGTAAGTTAATCCCCACCAGAGTGATACTTGAGAAGCTTCAGCGGCATCAGCAGGTGGAGACTCGCGCAGGTTTTTGATCATTCGCTTCCAGGCTAATTGTACTTTGCCGCAGGTTTTAGAGCCTGAGACAGGCGAGTGGTTTTCGACCAACCCCCACAGAGGGTTCCCAGGCCATCTGTTTTGCTTCTCCAAGCTTGTCATAGCACGGTGGTAACGTATTCAGTTAAATAACCTAAATAACGCGTAACACGCTAAAACCGCGCCAAGTTCGTTCCCACGAAGAACCTGCGGTTGTAAATACAACTGAGAGAAGAGATAATCTAAAAGAAACACATAAAAATCCCCAAACACAAACCCAAGAAACACCCAAGGCCACAAAATCTAAGGGATAGAGAAATCCCGGATACTTCCTACCACGGAAAATTCCACTATCCGGAAGCGGAAAGTGGAACACTATCTCCCCCCCAAAGACTACAAGAAACATATACTATCTTGACACAAACTACAAGCCCAGAATTCCAACCCTAGAGCCCATCACTATGTACACAGAAACATCCCAGAAAACCCATCGTAGTTAGCTACTCTATGACGACATCTCCGGGATTACTAGTGGAATCTTCACTGCTGCTCCACCATTCCGTCACCAACAGACTTCCGTAACCGGAATGATTCTAGCGGTTTAAGCTAGAATGCTCAAAGAGGCTTTATAGTTATTTCCGGGGATTTCGCCCACTGATTTGTCCAGGTTTTCTCCCTACTTCACGTACTCCTACACTAATACTCCCTCCGCCTAGTGTTTCGATGGGGGCAGCCTTCTCGCGGAAAACTGTCCCACTCAAGAAGGGGTGGAAATGCGGGAATGGACCACTACCCTCACAACGGGTACAATGCTGTGTTCCGCAGGTCACACAGAGTAGGGCCACGTTTCCACGCTTCCGATGCTGGGGTGGATTGTGGAAATGGTGATAGCTCAAATCCTTGTACCGAAGTACCCCCTTCGAATCCCCAAGTATCCTTGTGCCGGAGTACTCCCTCCGCACCCAAGTCTGGTATCTGCCACTCCCACTTTCCGCCCTTTCCTCCTTTCCGCCCTTAGTGTTCCTCCGTCTAGCACCTTCCGCACAGGGGGTGATACCGATCCGATTAAGCAAGTACACCAATCCTAGACAAGGGCGGCTGCTAGCTCACCAAGTACCCCCTTGCATGAGAGCAACGGCTTGAATTAGGGATGTTTAAAACTTGCTTAATAGAGGCTCACAGCCCATACTGACCTAACACGGAATACTAGCCTAACTAACCTACACAGCGTTTATGGGGACCGGTGCAAACTCGGAAACAGCAAGAATGGGAAGGAGGGACCACTCACTTTGCTCATGCACTCAAGAAAACAACTCAAGACAAATGTGGAGTAAAACATAAAGCCTGATTTGAACAAAAGAACACAAACATTGCAAAATGGTGAGAGAAAACCCCAAGGGTTCTCCCTTTTAAACTACTGAGCCACGGACCGCGTGATTAGAATCACGGGCCACGTGGCAGCAGGCTGACTCTCCGCTACCCGAAGAGCCAAGGCCCGAAACTAGCAAAAAGACAAAAACAATAAAGTCTAACTAATCTTAACTACCTGCCTCAACAACTTGCACCTGAATTTAACTAGAATCCTAAGCACTACCCCTCTTCTTTCGCTCCTTGGCCTCCATCTTCTTCAACCGCCGCTTTTCCTTGCGGCCCAGCGCCGTCAGTGGAGCAAGTGGAGTCGCCACCGGCCCGGTCTCGCCACGTGTCCCGATTTCTTCGCCGGACCGACCCATGACCTCCGCATTCTCCATCGCCGAGGGAGGGGTCAACTGGCGGTCGTGCCCAAGATCCGCGGTAATTGCGACACGTGGCTGCCCACCTGCCCACCATCCGAAGAAGGTGGCGGCTGCACTCGAGCTACCACCTGAAAGGACGAGAAAAGGTTATGTGGCGTGGCATCTGCCACGTGGCTACTGCCCTGAATAGCCTCCCCTACTGGCTTGAGCACGGAAGCGCGGACCAGGGGTGTGGAATCGCGGACCGCGGCTATGAGGACAGTGATGTCTTCGAATTCCGCCTTCTACTGCTCCGGCACCTGTCCTTCCTCCCCTATTCCCCTACCGGCCATCCGATCCTGTGAAGGGAGGTCAGAATGGGTTGAAGAAGTGTCCTCATCCTCCGTTGACTCCCACAAGGTCTTGAAGGATTCGCTGAAGCCATCCACGAGACTCCTCATCGCCATCAGCGCTGCATCCACCTTCTTACCCTGGTCTAAGACGTAAAGTGCCACCTTGGTCCCGGACAAGTGGCCCGCATTCTTGAGGTCCGCCTCAAAGGTCTTCTCCTTCAGCCACACATCCCCCGGAACCAACAACAACCCGCTTACCTCCTGGATCTTGGCAGCCGTCTCTCGAACCTGCTTGAGGTGTTCCCGCCGTTCCGCTTCCAGCTTCTTCACTCTCTCCACGGCCTTTGAGTTTTCCTCGGTGAGTCGGTCCGTGGTCTCCTCCAACTCCTTGAGCCGTCGCGGAGCCCGCACAGCTTCCTGTACCGCTTGCACCAAGTCCTCCCTTGGAGGGTTGCCCACCATCGCTCCCACCTGCTGCACCTGCAGCTCATATTCCGCGGCCTTGGCCCTTATCCCCTCCAAGTCCTGAATAACGGCGTCCACTGGATTCTCTCCAACAGTGGACCCTCCTTCCATAGCCCTTGTGGCTGACCTGGTCCGCGCGGAAGGGCTCCTTCCATTAGCTTCCGCTTCTTGGTTGCGGGCCGCTCCTCCGTGCTAACCTCCATCATCTCTTCATCATGTCCCACCTCGGCCTCTGAATCCGTGGTGTTGAGCTCATACATGAGCTGCTGCTCCTCCCAATGAGCCCTCTCCCCGGTTGCAAGCAAACCCCCATGCTCGTACAAATGGAAAAGAAACGGCCCTACATAGGAGGGTTGGCCGCGCTTGGTGTTGGCCGCAAGCCGGTGCACCAATTCCCCAATTAACATCCCCCAGTCCACCTTCTTCTCCCCTTGGTACGCGAGGATCAGGGTGGTGGCCAGAGTCAGAGTGACGTTGTAAGGCTTCTCCGGGCTGAGGATGGAAACCAAGAAGGACATCACCCACCGAGCCCTCTGATCCTTACAGTCCTTCACGAAGTAATTGTACTTGGAATCAAGCTTCTGAGAGAACTTATCCCTCGTACAGTCATCTTTCTTCGTGGACATTCCCTCCCCTCCACTCTGAAACCCGTAAACCCCGCTCCACAATTCTGCATTCCATCGGTCCGGGCGGCCTCGGACAGTGGAAGCATAGATGCTGTCCACTTCCCCCGTGACCAAATCCCGCACCATACTTTCACTGCGGACCCTCCAAGACTTACCTAACAAGCCGAAGCAGCCCATCCGTTTCAAGTCTGCCTCGAGCTCCTTGCTCGCCTCCTTGTCGGTGGGGATTGCTATGGGAATCTTGCGGAGGGCCATTGGCTTCTCGGCTGTCCGCCTCCTGGTTGCCATCGCCCTTGGCCAATTCTCCTCCTCCGGTCCGGAATCGTCTGGGTCGCGGCTTGCTGTCTGCTCTCACGGCGTTGTCAGCTTCCTCTCCTAGTCGCTCCACTCGGAAAGCCTTCGCCGTTGGTATCGCGCCCCGCAGCTGCTCTTCGTCCCGGTTAAACGCCGCTCCTACTGCTAATGCGCCGCGGCCCTACTGTTGGTGGAGTCCACTGTCTGAGGTCGCCAGCCGAGGTCGACGACTCCCTTCGCTCCGAGCTTCAATCTGCCCCTCAAGCGGCGCCCCACAATGGATCTCTTCCGCCAAAACTGCTACCCTAAGCTGCGCTCCAAACCCTCTACCGACTGCGTGCCACTACCGCCTGTATTCCGCGGAGGTCGCTACCTAGTTTCCGCCTTCAGGGTTTTGTGAGGATCGCGCTCCCTGCGGTGTCGCGGATCAGTCGCCCACTCCCTACGGTGGCGGCCAGCGTATCTCTCTAAGCTATTCCTCTTCCGACCACCACTATCCTTACTGCCAAAAGAAAAGAGAGGAACCCTACCCCTCGCTTGATCCTTATGCGCGTTAGCAAAACTCTAATCGTGGAATCAAGGCGCAGTCCCTCTTCGGGTTGAGGTCCGAATTGAAGACCCGGATTCTCATAGTCCGGATATCTACCCGGGTTTCCACCTTTCCGCCTTGACTTTTCCCTGTTCGTAGCGGATTTTAACCTAACCCTAATTTCCACTTTTTAACTAATTTAACATTTTTTATTTTTTTACTATTTTTATTTCTAACATTCTAACCAAAGGTCTACAATAACTTCTAACTAAACTATAACTTTCATCCATTAGAAAAGTTTTCGAGTCTCCAAGGGGCCCTTTGGAAGATTAGGGGGGCAGCAAGTTTGTGGCGGGGAAAGGACTTACAATGTACAAAAACCTTGCTGGCACGGTGGGTGCCACCTTTGCTTGGGACATTGTCGTTGCTCCCAGGTACTAGAACCACAGCCAATCAGGTTCGACATCCATTTCTGCGAGTACCAATTGCTGTGTGCGGTAGCGATGGTACCGTGATTAAACAACTATTCTCCACTTGATGTGGTGAACATTATTTTAGAACTTGTTGTCCTGAGAGATGGAATAGATTAAGCGGAATAGATTGGGTGGAACATATAGTTGGGTTACACGTCGGTGCTTCACCACTGATCCAGCCTTGTTAGTTTATCGACAAAAATGCAGTGTTCATTGTTGCAGCTGCAAGAGTATAGATAAGTAGCAAAACTATGTGCTGACAACCTTGAATAAAAATTTCCGCAAAGATTATAACAATGTGTGCAATGACATGCTTATATCAAATGCATTGCATGCTTGGGCTGCGGTTACAAACATCTTGCTACAATTTTTGAATGTTATTCTAAGTTCACAAAATCTACTACGAAACCAACAAGCTTAACAAACTTAACAAGCTCACCAACAAACCTCCAAGCAATGTATACAATATAGCAGACCACCTGATACAACATTCTGTATGGTTCAAAACTTCCGCAAGAGCTCTTCAAATTAAGAAACAATACTCTATTTACAAGAGGAAAACATTGAGTTAGTCTGCAACTTCAAGGCCCAGGAAAGTCTTTGTCCATCAATATCACCAAAATGAAAGCATTATGTAATTCTGAAATTTGAAGAGTTTAAGGTTATGGTCTGTGAACAACGTGTATGTAGCTTAAAACGTTGAAGTCCTCAGAATTTCCCATTTTCGCAGTAACATGTACTACCCGCTTGTCTGTGTGGCTGCATAAAGCACAATGGCATTCTGTAATGGGCTCGGTGTAGAAAGTCCGAGTGACTGCTGGCGTGCATCAGCAACCTTCGCTTGAGCACGAGTCAACAAATCAATTGCCGCGTGGTGTGCTTCACCCTGCGTTGCGCAGATGGACTCGAGCCTCTGCACCTCCTCCCGAAAAGCGGCGTCTGCTGCTCGCAAAGTATCAAGGTCAATGGCCAAGGACTTCACCTCCGCGGCCTTGTTTGCGTAATCTGCAGCTGGAGCGCCCTCACGCAGAAGTAGCTTTGCCTCCTTTGATGCTGCAAGATAAGCTGCATGAAGTGCATCCGCGGCATCGTTGTCCTCCTCACACAACTTCTCCAAGGTGGAGTCGAGCTTCATCCGCGCCTCCTTCAGAAGCGCTTCTGTCTTAGCAACCTCCTTTGCTGCCGCTAACTCCTCCTCCTTTGCGCCAGCAACTGCAACTTCAGTCTGCGTGCTTTTGTTGCAAGTAACCGCTGCTTTGCAAACAGGAAGCACACATTGAGGTAAGTAGGTCTTCATAAATCGATTGTGCGTGGTCAGTACGTAGATTCACCACAGAAGAAAACTCCCCATAAACCAGAGGCAATGTTTTAGTCTTGAGCTCACAAAATTCCACCCTCATTTTTAGCAAATTGCAAAGACGTGAAAAATCAGAAACAATGAAATGCTCTTCTGAAATGATATGGAGGCGGAAGTCATAAATGATTAAGCAAACGCTTGTGGTTATCTTTTTTTTTTTAAAAAAAACATTGCAAGGATTGGTTGAGTATCATTCAGTAGATGAGTACTGAAGACTCTGAGGGTGGTGGACTCTACAATTTTTGATTCTTTCTACAAATTGGACTTTTCTAATGTGCAAAAAATAGAACTAGTTTCCAATCCGCCAATACAAACTTCTGAAAGTTCCGTATTACTTTTGAGAAATTTCAAAAATAAATCCCAATCCGGGTATCAAGTGGTCTCACGGTTCATACCCCCCAGCACCTTGCACGAATCAACAAAACAGTCCGCAAATTTATTCAATGCTACGATGTTAATTTTGATCTTATCCCTAATCAACTGACTTGTTGAGAAGTTGTTACCGCATATTTATCTTGATTATGTAGGAATCAATCCCAAATGTGTTCAGACTGGACGAGGCAATGAAAGGATGAAACAAAAAACATCGAATACAACACTTTCACGAAACCTTAAAAGTAAAGAGCATCATCGTTACAGAGTGGAAAATGAAAGACAAAAAACGAGAAACATGTAAGCACACAACATAAAGGCTCAAAACAGATCCTCTCAAATTAGAAATGAAAGTGGAATATTACAAAGTGGAATAAAGCAAAGGCAGATGAAGAACCTAAAGTGGATGCCCCAGGGTCAAGGTTCACCGGTGCTACGCTCCCGCACGACAATTGTGCAATAATTTTGCACAATCCTTTGACTTGGCAGCGCGTCGCCACCGGCCCAAGCTTCAGAGGATTGCGGCGCTGATTCTTCAATCGAAGCGCCATGCGGGACATTGCTTCCGCAAGCCAATTCACAGGTAAACCATAACCAAAAGTAGCGTAGCAAGCCCTCAAGAATCGGAGGGAATAATACGAATTGTCGGGCTTGTTCCCGTAGACTTTGAAGTACTGGATTGCAAATTGCTTTCGCTCAGCAAGATCTGTGACCTGGAGATCTCGTACCGGTTTGGTTGACCACCTGGCCTCCACACGGCTACAATCTCCTCTTCGGTGATGAAGGGATAGGCCTTCGGCAAATGTTTCAGCAATGGACCTTCGGCGCAGAGGCCCACCTGAGACATGAAGAACTCTGGGTCGTAATGCGCATCACGCCCAAGCAGCATTGGTGCTGCAGCCAGCATGCGCTGACGAACTTCGGGGAGGATTCCAGACAAATCAAACAGTTCATCGAACTCCTCCATTGTCACTGCCCGCCCATTCGATGGCTCGATGTTACTGCCCTCTGAAGAGGAGTCATCGGAAGCATTCTGTGATGGAGCACCGTGACGAGTCGGGGGTGGACTGCAGCTTGGCTTCTGCTTGGTGCGCTTCGCCATCTGCTTGGAACGCGACGTCATCGGAGCGAGAAAACAGAGAAATCCAAGGTAAGAGTGACAATTCTGTGAGCTTAGGTGAGGCTGTGACAACAAGCGGCAATATAAACAGAAAAATCAAGGGGCATGCCAAGCAATCAAGCAAGATGTGAAGCGTGGATGCAAAGTGAACCTGCTTAGACTATGAGGCTGAAGCAAAACCCAGACATGGCGATTAAGCATAAAGGTGTTGTGGAGAGACGGACATGGCCACCAATGTTCCATCACTGCCAGTTCCAAGTGTGGAATTAGTGGGACTCGACGGTTTGTTATCATGGCAAATATTTACATGGTGTGAAATTAGTGGGACTTGACGGTGTGGTGTCATGGCAAATATTCACATGATCTTCATTGCATGGGGAGGGGACGTTTGAGTCTACATGAAGTCACACTACTGTAGGGAAATAGTGAGGTGTACCATTACATGAGAAATGAAGTTAAAAACTGCCGTAGGATGAGGATGCTTCAACAAAGATGTGGTCCATGGGCTCTGAGATTATTCGAGGGAACTTGGAAGTCTGAATCAATCACAGGTAGAGCTGGATGGATGGATCGATAGCAAGAGGAAAATGGGTAGCCTGGGTAGCTTGGAAAATGGATGGGGGGTGGACGCCTATTGCCATGTTGGAGCCTTTAAATTTTAGGTCAATTGGTGATAAATAAGGACATATGAAAAAAACCGAAAGTAGCCATAAAATATAAAAACAAAAGGCATAAAAGTAAATAATAAATGAAAGAACAAAAATTCAAGCCTAGGAAAAGTAAATACATAATTCCAGAACAAAAAATGAAGAGATCATTAAGGAAGAATTAGTTATTATTCACGTTTCACTGAAACTTCATTTCTCATCTCATTTTTCATCCACTCATAAAAGATAAGTTCACTTCAATGTTTCCTTCAATTTTCTATAATTGTGAATATTGTTTTCAACTCTTGCCATGCTTTACTACTATAATTTTTTATATGGTTCTGTTTGGAGTTAGTTTTGTGCACAATGATTAAGGAAGAATTAGTTCTTATTCATGTTTGACTGAAAATTCATTTGTCATTCATCCATTTTTCATCCGCAAAAGATAAGTTCTCTTCGATGTTGCTTTCAAATTTCATATTTACGGATACCATTTCACCCTTGCCATGCTTCAGTGCCTTTTTCTTTTATTTGGTTCTACTTGGGGAGCTATATCTCGCACAGTGATTAAGGTGGAATTAGTTCAAATTCATATTCAACTCAACCTCCAATTTTCATTCATCTATTTTTCATCCACCCTTAAAAGATAACATATGAATGTTTCCTTCAAATTTCAGTAATTACGAAAACTGTTTTGACCGAGCCTCCATGCTTCAGTGCTTTATTTTTTATTTTTATTTGGTTCTAATTGGGTTCAGTTCTGTTCACACTGATTGGAGGTGTGTTCTTTCTTATTCATGTTTCACCGAATCTGGCTACTTCATTCATTCGTTTATCGTTCACAAAAGTTAAGGTCACTTTAATGTTTCTTCATCCTTGCCATGCTTCAGCGTCCTATGGTTTAGATGCTTCAAATTGGATTGAGTTCTGTGCAAGCCGATTAAGGAAGAATTAGTTCTCATTCATGTTTCATTGAAACTTCAATTTTCAGTCATCTAGTTTTCATCCATCCACAAATGATGCACGTGCACTTCAATGTTTCCTTCAAATTTCAACAATTACGAAAACTATTTTGACCCTTGAAGTGCTTCAGTGTTTTTTTTTTCTTTTTTAGTTGTTCTAATTGGATTGAGTTCTGCGCCTTGAAAAAAGATTACCACTAAATGGGCTAGAAACTGGGCAAAAAATGATTAATTGTGAATGAAGAAGTAACAAAGTAGCAGGATTTAATTCACAAGTATAATGAATTTAGAAATCTGTAGCAGATTGAATGGTATCTGAAGATAATAAACTGCTGAAACATACTTGTGTTCTTTGAAAAAGAAAGACATTAGACTTTGGAATATAAAGATACTTCTGGAAAGAACCTTGGATACTCAATTGCTTATATTGGTTTTAGAATTATACAAGACTCTGCTAATGGTTGAACAAAATTCTAAGTATTGAAAAAACAGTGATAGTAAAGAAGTTCCTACAGAACAATTTACATCAAAATCTTCATATCCGGTAAAAGAACTCTTCAATGAAAATAATTTATAAAAGAAAAAAAATAAAATAAAAAAAGCACTCGATCTGTGCGGGCGTGTAAGCGTGGTGGGATGGGTGTCGGAGGGTGGATTCGAACCCGGCACGAGCACCCTGAGGCCGCCACGTTAGTTCGAACCCGAAGCCTCGGATCACCAAGCCACCAAGGCTTTGACGAGAGAGAATGTGTTCTGAGCATATTTATAACAGACCTGAGATCCTAAAAATCAAAAAAATTAAAAAATTAAAAAAGTTTGCGCCACCAACTGCGCATCGAAAGCGTGGTGGGGTGGGTGTTGGAGGGTGGATTCGAACCCGGCACCAGCACCCTGAGGCCGCCACGTCAGTTCGAATCCGAAGCCTTGGAACACCAAGCCACCAAGGCTTTGACGAGAAAGAATGTGTTCTGAGCATACTTATAATAAAATTGAGATCCAAAAAATTCAAAAAATTAAAAAATTAGAGAATTCTACATTAGAACTTTAAATCTCTTATTCTGATTTATGCATAACTAATAAGCATCTCCATGTTCAAAACTCGGGATTGCATAAAAAATTCGATTTTAAAGTAAGTAGTGGACACCAAATTGAACATAGTAAGCAAATCAAAGCCGACACAAAATTGAGCAATCTGGACAGCAAGCTTAGGCAAATGAAACAAGTCAGATTGAAACAAACTGGTCAGCAAGCGTGAGCAATTGAAACAAATCAAACTGAAATTACACATGCAATTGAAATATTTAGAACCATATAAGTTTTTAAGCACATCGTGCTATTTGAAGTCCCGGCAGTGGTAAGCTCCAATGACTTAATGAGATTACGAAATCACTTGTCACCAATTTCCACGGAAAATTTAGCAACAACCAATTAAGGCACAAAATGTGCATGCTCAATGTTTGAGGGGCTTCATTCTACGTACACACAGTAGGAGATAGAAAGTAAGTTCCGGGATAAACGGGCTCTAGAAGTAACTTAGAGTTCTAATCTAGGCTTCAGCATATAAAGTGAACCACGACTTTCATCTAGTCCCTTGCAGCAGGAGGGTACGTTGCTCCAACACGCTTGACAAGGTCCACTGTTTGCTCCATCCAACGATCCTGCTCAGGAGTCAACTGCTCGCCCCACTGTGCAACCCACGATGCGTCAAGATCTGTGTCGCAAAAGAGGCAACGGTGACACTTGGAATCAATCATCTCTGCAACACAAGTGTTATGGAAAAGGCAACCACATGATCCGAGCACAGCAGCCCCAGCCACGAATCCCTTTGAGCACATCGAGCACCAATCCTTCAAACTTGCCACTCCAACCAGTGGTACCGACTGTCGATGCAGGTACTGGAACAAAGACTTGGGACGCAACACCAAATTATCCATCCGTGCCTTCTTGAATGCCGCATCAGCTACAGCACGTGCCACCTGGGATTGCTTGAAAACCGCGGCAGCCATGGAGAGTGGCCCATTCTCCTCAGCAAGACGGTCGATGGTAAATCGAGCGGTCATCACGGCCTCCTGCAAATCAGCAAATTTTTCGGCGGTGGACCGAACCACTTCCATCTGGGCCTTGTAATCCGCTGGAGTCCTCGATTGGAAGAGCCTTTTCTGCTCCAACACGGCTGCCGCACTCGCTGCTTCGGCATCTCCTACATCCTTGGTGGAGTATCTTCTCAGAACTGCCTCAGCGTCATCCTTCTCCTTCTGAAGTGCACGAAGCCCCTCCGCTGCGGATATCTCATCTGCTGCCGCAAGTTGCGCCGCCTTTTCCGCTGCATCGACCAAGGTTTCCAGTGTCGGTGGAGATGGAGATGCTGTGGACATGCTTCGGATGATGCCGCATAGGCCCTCAACCTGGCAGCGAAGTGCGATGGGGCCAAGCTTGCGGGGGTTCTTCAATGAGGTGGCGATGCGTTTGCTCCGACAATGCAGTGCTTCAGCTACCCCGTTTATCCTCCAATCCGTGCACAAATGTTGCAAAGGCACCCTTCAAAAACCGCATGAAGTAGTACTTGTTGTCGGGGCTGTGTCCATAGACTTCGTAGCAGTGTTTGCTGAATAACCGAGCCTGCTCCTTGTCGGTGCAGTTGATAATCTCAAAACGGTTTGCTTGATTTCCAACCCTCGAGATCTTGGTGATGTCACTGTTCGAAATGTGCGGGTAAACAAATCCAACGTCGTCGACCATGGCACCTTTGTTGCACAAGCCAACCTGAAAAAAATAAATCACCATGTGAAACAAGCTGGACCGCAAGATTCGGCAATTTAGAGTAAAATCAAATTCAAACAAAGTGGAGAATAAGCTAAAAGAAACTAGAAATAGTATGGGCCGCATGCTTTAGCAAATGAAGAAAAAGCAAATACAAGCAAAATGGCTTGAGCAAGCTGAAAGACTCTTGACACAAACTAGACCGCTTGAGCATGTCCAATTCAAACTGAAACAGTGGACTTATGGAATAAAAAAAAAAAACCAACCTGCAAATGAAACAAGTCTCATTGAAACAAGCTGGACATACGAAGTAAAATCAAATTCAAGAAAACTTGGAGAGCAAGCTGAAAAAGACTTCAAACAGAATGTCATGCAAGCTTCAACTATCAATTTCGGTACAACTCAAATTCAAACAAACTCATGCGGCAAGCTGAAAAAGACTTCAAATAGACTGATAGGAAGCTACAGCAAGTGAGGTAATATCAAATCGATTACCAACCTTCTCACTGAAGAATTCCGCATCGTACTCAGCTTCGCGGCCAACAATCGCTGGAGCTACCTTTACCATGGATGCTTGCAATGGTTCCGGGATTCCCGTGAGATCCAGTGGAACATCCCACTCAAAGTTTCCCACGTCAAATGCTTGGGCGATGCTTTCCAAATCTGCTTCGGCATGTGACATTGCTGTCCCGGATCCTTCGCCTTCGTCACTGTAGTCGGAGTCGATCACTACATTGCGGCTGAATCTCCTGGTTGGTGTGGTAGCGGCCCGGGATTTCCGTTTCTTCTCTTGCACCATGGCGACACTCTCAAGCTGAGAAGCAAACATGTTAGCCACTGTGATTTCGCAAGAAGAAGGAGGTTAATAAAAAATCAAGAGCTTAGTATAGCAAATTGAAAATGGAGTTAGAGTCAACCTTTGCAGTGGGCGGGAGCGAGGTGCGTGCTGTAGGAGATCCACAGTTTTGCGTGGCGGAGGTGACGATTGTCGGGCGCATGGGAACACTCTGCCACTGCATTGGCTTCTCGTCTTCAAAAATCCAGCGTCCTTTGTCTCCCATCATTGTGCAAAATTTAATGAGAAAGCGATTCCTTGGAGAAGCAGCTGTTCTAAAATGGGTTGATGGGGAGTACATGCAATTGCTTAAGCATCCCATTAAATGCTACGATGGAACTCTTGGGTCAGCTCAATGAAGATGCTGGTTCCATGTTGTCTAATCTGAGTACGTGTAACGTCCCATAACTTGGAAAATAGGCTGCTGACCATTCGTCCACCTTCATTCGTCGAATGTGAGGAAATACAAAGAGGATAACCGGCGCTGGATGAAAGGGAGTGGACAGTGTTACGTGGAAACTTCATCCCTGCAAACAGTTGTAACCATTCGTAACAGAAAATCAAACCATGTTTTCTTGGCGGAGCTTCCTTATTGATTAATCACTGAAACTTCATTTTTCATCCATATTGTTCTTCATCCACCCACGGAAGATTGGTTCACTTTAATATTTCTTTCAGCCCTTGCCATGCTGCATGGTTTTTTTGGAGGATGCTCTCTAGATTCCTTGTTCCTCAATATCTTAAGATATATTGAGTCGCATTTGCATAACTAATTAGCATTTCGATATTCAAAAATCGAATCATCAACTTACACCATTCCAAGGAAAACAGTGGGCGCCAAATTAAGCACATCAGATTCCAAATAAACCATGCTTTAAGCCAGCTCTTGCATAAGCATCACTAACATGCATAAAAGGAATAAAGAAAGGTGAGGGGATTAAAACAAAATTAATTTAAAAAAGGCACAACGAAGGTATTGAAGAAAGATGAAGGGAATTCAAAAAAAATAAAAAATAAACAAACAAATAAGAATGATGACATGGCTCAAAGAAAGATGAAGGGAATAAAATTAAAAAATAAATAAAGAATGATGAAAAGCATTAAAGAAATATGAAGGGAATAAATAAATAAAAAATAATATAAGGGATGATGAAGAGGATAAAGAAAGATGAAGTGGGTAAAGAGAAAAGAAGGAAATAAAGAAAGATGAAGGGGGGTGGAAGTAGAAGAAGGGAATATTAAAAAATGGAATAAAAAAAGAGAATATTAAATTTCAAATTAAACAAGGAATTAGTCAACAATGAACTACATTTTATTTTTAAGGACATTGACTCGGAGGCGCATTCTAAATGTATAATCTTTCTGAATATTTGTTAAAGAAGATGGCGAGTCCAGTTAAAAGAGTCATGAGCGATTAAGACTCCAAGTTTTGAGTGATACCCAAAGTTGCCAGTTGGTAGTGATTGGGAGATTGATATATTATCCAGGGAGAAGAATCCAAATGTACGGTTAGAGTTCTTTGTAAAGACATTCAACACTTATCATATAGATCTAACATTTCTTGTATTAGATTATTTGAAGAGGCATCGAATATTCGTGATTGGATCTAAGGTAACCTTGAACTGCTTATTTGAGCAATTCCAATTTTTATTGCATAGAATGGCAAAATGTTAAAACTTTTTGTCTTGCATGTATGTCATAGCAATTTAATATTTGAGAACCCACAGTAATATAGGAAACACCAATTTTTTGCTAATAAATCTGTCACCTCTTATCCAATCACCATATTTGAATTTCCAATGCACTTCGAAGACTTGCAAGCAATAAGGAATTTTTTAATTTTTTAATTTTTTTGATTTTTAGGATCTCAGGTCTGTTATAAATATGCTCAGAACATACTCTCCTTCGTCAAAGCCTTGGTGGCTTGGTGTTCCGAGGCTTCGGACTCGAACTGACGTGGCGGCCTCAGGGTGGTGGTGCCGGGTTCGAATCCACCCTCCGACACCCACCCCACCACGCTTACACGCCCGCACAGATCGAGTGCCTTCTTTTCAAATTTTTTTTTTCTTTTATAAATTCAAATAACACAAGTATGTTTCAGCAGTTTATTATCTTCAGATACCATTCAATCTGCTACAGATTTCTAAATTCATTATACTTGTGAATTAAATCCTGCTACTTTGTTACTTCTTCATTCACAATTAATCATTTTTTGCCCAGTTTCTAGCCCATTTAGTGGTAATCTTTTTTCAAGGTGCTGAACTCCATTTTCAACCATCTACAAAAGAATCATTGGGACAAGTTCATGTTTCTTTCAAATTTCAATAGATATAGACATTGTTATTGAGCTTCCCTTGCCTCATTGAAACTTTATTTTGCATTCATGTTGTATTTCATCCATCCACCAATATCTTAAAATATATCGAGTCGCATTTGCATAACTAATTAGCATTTCAATATTTGAAAACCGAATCATCAACTTACAATGATTCCAAGGTAAATCAGGCTTCAAGCTAAAACAAAGTGGACACCAGGCTTAAGCAACTAAGTTTAGATCGAATTCAAATTACACATCCAATTGAAGGTCTAGAAACATAGAACGATGAAGGGAATAAAGAAAGATGAGGGGATTTTAAAAAAATAAATTATGCAAGCAATAGAATTTTCAAGATCAAATTTTGTGGTTTTACATAATTTTTTATTTCAAACAATTGGTGATGAATATTTTTATTTAAATATAGGAAACATTCATTTACACATCCTTCATATTAAAAAATACCTCATTAAAAAATAAAAATGAGCTGATCTAGGAAGACCTCAACATGAGGTGTTAGTATGACCAAATTTTGTGAATTAAGTATCTTTATATTTTAATCAGATCTTAATAAAGTAATTATATCGTCATGCTCAAATGTATAAACTTAGTTACGATATGGAGGGAAACAAAATTTCTAGTTATAATAAAGAATCAAAACATATCTATTGTTATAACAATTGGGATTTGTTTAGTCCATATTAAATTCCTTCAAAGTATATATTGAACATTTTGTAGACACTTGCAAAAAGAAAGATGTGCATACATACAAAATATAACCTACATACATTCAAAATATAACCTTGGATGTTTCCTACATACATTCAAAATATAACCTTGAAAAATACCAAGCCTTAATTTTTTGCAAATAAAAGAGGTGCAAAATCATAAAAAGTGACTTAAAAAATCATCAAGAATGGATTATTATTTTCCTTAAACTAAGGTTTGGTAGACATTGACTTAGTTGTTTCTCGTGTCCTTACTACAGTAGTGGATTGGATGTGGAGCCTGATGTAGAGCCTCAGCGCCCAGATAGGCAGAATTTTTGGTGCTATGTTTTGAAATGATAAATTTTATTATTTATTAGAATAGTTTTGCAGAAAATATAGTGAATAGTGAAAACATAGTGAACAATAACAGAGAATAGGGATTTCAAGAGTAGAGAAATTAAGGATTTAACATTGGTTTTAAAAGCAATATTTCAAACAATTTCAAAGTATTTCTATTTTCTTTGAATTAGTTCCCAAAAAAATCAATTTTGCAAATTTAAATTGAAAGACAACCCATACCTCATTTAACGGTATAGTGATCCAACACTTCAAAACTTTAAATATCCAAAAAACTTCATTGTCAATTTTGGATTTTGATATTGACTTTGAATAACCTTGTTTCGAAGTTTGAGCTTTTTCATCTCTTCGTGTTTTGTTCTTTTCATCTCTTTTTTTATTGTGTTTTCCTCTTGGGTTTAATCTTTAATTGAATTTGATTTTAGATTATGTTTCCTTTGACCACATTTTTAATGTTTTATATTACCTTTGTTTTTCAATTTCTGATTTTTGGTTTTTCGATTCTACTGTGTTCCTTCTTTCAGTGCATATTAAAGGCTCCAAAATGCAAAGTTACTTAATTCAGATCCCATCAATCACTGCTATGTTCAAGCACCGAAACCTGTGTTGATACTTGGATATCATCTCATTAAAGTGCTGTAGCACATTCTGTTACTGTTCAAAAATTGGGCTTCACAACAAAAGCACCTGCTACATCAAAATTTGATTGTCAATCTTTAGTGCACCTAATTGCCTGCTACATTGCTATAGCAATGCTCCTTTACGATTGGACAATTTTGAATCTACTTGAATTCTGTGCTACAAGCGCTCCAATCTCTGTGCTTTGCTCCGACCGAGCATTGATCTTGAAATCGGGGAAACCAGGGCACTTCACGACAAGGTCGTAGTAGTCAGGTATGGCTTCTCGCGGAAGCAAGATGGATATCTCTTCGCGGATGTGCGACACTGGCCAAAGCGAACCAACTTCAATACCAGGTAACTCTTTACCTTGGAACTCAACTGTGACACAAATCATGTGCTGCACCACGGCCTGATCGATGGGTATCCATAGAAGGCCCTCTTTCCTGTATCGCACATACTGGAAATTGAGGTATAAAACTTGACGTGCTAGATGATAGCGGAAGATCATGCTAGGCTTGGAGACAACACACTTCAATACATCTTGGCCCGCTTGAAACTTCTCGTCCCATCCGACATCCATAAGACTACTCAGAATTGCTTCAGCTGGCGATTTGAAGACGTACATGGTGGCTGTGCGACGCACGTTCTCTGCTACAGCAAACAAGTCAACCATGACATGCACAGGCATGAACCATTTCACGTGTGCTGATTTACTCCCGGTTCCGCCTTTCATTGCTTCAGAGATGTCGGTGGCCAACTTCAATCTAAATGCCTCGGACGTGTGCATGTCAGGGAGGGGCCCATAGGGGTCATCAAGGGCGGGCAACGGCAACTCCTCTAAGCTGCCATACAAAGAAGAGCCAGACTATGGAACGTACACTGCTTTTAGGAAAAAGGTGCCATTCTCCAGCAAAGTCTTATGACTGCGGCCATTGCGCACCGCTGCCTCTCCGACTTCATGGTGAAGCATGAGGATGACATCCATGACCGCTGTTGGATCAACCCAGTCGTCCCAATACGACTGATAAAGCAAGTTACATCCGCGGGGCTCCCTCGCAGCAGTGGCCGGATCCAAGAGCAACTGCCGGCGTTGATAAGCATGCCGAACTTTGATGGCGTCTAGCTTCAGCACATCCCTACCAGGCCTCGCCATTGCTTTGAAACGGAATCCAAGGATCTAAGCCTTCCATGCCCCAGCGAATGAGTCTGGACCATGAATCCTCGCGTCTCGGGACCAGGGACCTCTCACGGCCGCTCTCAATGTCACCCAACTGCCTATTTCTACCCGAAGGGGAACGTAATTACCACGATCGTCCAAGTTGTTATAAAGCACGACAGCATGCACCTCTTCAACAGGCTTATCCATCCTCGCTCTAGCAAAGATCACAAGAAACCTAAGATGTAGCAAAGATCACTAAAGAACTTGCGAAGTACTCACTGACGAGCTCCAAAGAGGAGAACCGATTCAGATGGCAATGGTTTCACGAAGGTCCACAGAACTTGAGCATGGCAGCGATGGAAGGGCTCTGGTTTTAGAAGGTGCTACAGCAGACTAGGAGGGCATCTTCGAAGTGCATGGAATGTTAGAAGGAGATCGATGAATTTCTGTATCTGTGTGAGCCAATCCACGGGGAAAAGCATTTCTTCATATCTAGTAAGTGGTGTATGAGTACTGTGTCACTCCAGTTTGGTAAGGACATTATGCGAGCATTTTTTTTTCTATGAAAAGTCGTTGCACATGTAAACTGATTTCAGTGTCACAGAAGAGCAGCGCCAAATCACGCCGTGCATTGTACCTATAATCCTGGGCTTGGATATATCTGATTGGCAGGCAATGTACATCAGAATAGTACGTGGATTTAGACAATGTTAACCTATCGTCGAATATTGATTAATAACAAGGTGGTGCAGCTTGCCAAATGCTTGGATCGTTGCACCCGTATATCATAACTTTTCATTAGACGTTGTCGGAAGAGCACTAATGTTGAAATCAACCACGACAGGAGTTTGTGTACAATGTCGTAACTCGCTAATCCCGGCGTTGGTTCATGACCTTCATCATCAATGTGAGCCCCTACATTGCAGCTAGGTGCCTACTGCCGCCCACACTCCCACCCCTACATGTGTTTTCAAGTGAAATTTGCTCTTTGAAGTAATAAACATCATTGTAATGGTGTCACTTGTACTGCTGCCAAATGTATTGTTGCCAATTGAAATGTTGCAAATTGTAAACAAAATTGTGAAAAAATAGTTGCGGCCATGGAACCGAAGGCCATGGCCATGGGACCCAATGCGGCGGTCATGGGGCCAAAACCGGCGGTCTTGGGCTCAGTGGAACGGTCATGGGTAGGCAACAGTGGTCATGGGTAGTTTTTCAATAAAAGAGTAAAAGAAAGATGAAAGAAAACGGGGAAGAAGAAGGGTTTAAAAAAAATAAAAAAAAAACCCAAAAAAATAAAAGATGAAAAAACTATATATCTCTCTTTTATTTGTGAATTTGCGAAATGGCATTTGAGAAACTTGAGGAAACAGGTTCTGAAGCGCATGAGGACCTTGCGAGGTTACCAATTATAATTTATATCCTTCTTGTCATCAAATTGTTGCTTAAACAGTAGTACTTGAGCTACATTGTAAAATGACCTGCCCATATCATAATAGCGCATTGAAAAATGGAACAATCAGTTGTATATTTATTAAGAGGGTTAAATAAATAGTGGAGCATCTTCAGGAAGAAACATAATGCATGAAGAATAAAATTGAGATGAGTAAATCTTCTTCAACGCATCTTCAAGAAGAAGCATTAGACATAAAAATATAGAAATCAAGAAAAAATAAATAAATCAAGGTAAATAAATAAATAAATAACGTTGCATCTCCATGAAGACGCATACTAAAAAAAAACATCGCATCTTCTGGAAGAAGAATTATGAATCAAATAAATAAATATTAGTAACTTGGCCTCACGAATTACAAGCTCAGCCACCTTGCTATAAAATAAATGATTATAGACTACTGAAATATAAAGTAATCAGAGCATAGGGCAATAAATATTTATATATACATTATAATGAATAAGAATATATACTTTCTTTATATAATATAGTTACTTAAGCTAGCTTTTACTTTACTTTTAAAAATAAAAGTAACTTCAAACGGTAAAGAAAAATGTAAAAGTGTGTACTAAATTTAAAAAATATAAAGAGTCTGTATTACATTAACAAGATGTGTGGGACCTCAAAGTTCGCGTATAAATACTAAATTTGGAGAAATAAAGTTGAAACTAAAGTATAGGGTTGAAGTGTAGGAGTATATGAAGACATACAAGTAGAAAAAGAAGTAAATGAAGCTTACAACTTACGGTTTTGCATTTCTGGAGTTTCATGGTCCCAAAATTTTGTTATAATTTTGCAATATAAATACACTGTTTCATCATTGATGTATATTGTGATACCTTATCAATATTATTTGTTCAGTTGTAAATCTATACTATATAGTAGTATGCATTTTAACAATTTTGTCGTTGTTAAATCATTTTTTTAACAAGTTTGTGAAGATAGATATTCTAGTAAACCGTTCTCATAACCCAAAGTTCTAGATACATTACTTTTCTTTCTTTTAGATATAGTTATTGAATTTACCATATCAAGGATGAAATTGATGTTGGAACTTGTTAGAAGCTTGATGTTAGAAGCTTGTTCTGATAGCAAGAAATGATACAATGACATACGGAACTCAATGTGGAAGTCCACGTCAAACAAAGGAACACTAATTTATAGACCATACATGATTTATTTTTTATTTTTTAGATTCGTATTTACTTTTATTTACATATTTTTGAACATTTATATTCACTCTCAATAAAATTTAATCTTTAAAGTATTCAAGTTGATAAAATAATAGAATTTTCTTCATCATCTTGAAATATTGGGCTTTTAGATGAAGATATAAGAAAATAACATAGTATAGAATTTATAGCATACATATTATGACAAAAACATTACTCTCATCCTTTAAAACATCATATTACTCCAAATATTTACTAAAAAACTAAAGTCAATTCATGTATCCATGGTTCAACATGAGAATTTTGAGACTGGACTACAAACAACCAAAATATTTAAATACGATAATTTTAAAATTAACAATTGTATTTACTTTTACAGATACTATAATTTTTATAGTGATTTTTACTTTGTATGTAAGAGATTCTTTTACTTTTACTTGACTTTTGTATCATATGCATAATGCACGGGAGCATTATTCAGCGTTACCTGCAAGTGTAAGGTACGAGTCAAAGCTACGGTGATTATACATTCAAAACAACACGAATTATCCAAAGCAACAAAACTTATAGTGTTCCATAATGTAATATTATAATATTTGGAAGTCTCATTTTAAGCTTGTTTTTCATTAGTCTTTTGAAAAATTTCCTTCAAACTAGACTAAACACTTAATATACAGCATGTGCAACCGATGAAACTTATCTTAATGATAGTCTAATTATCGTTTTATTTGTCCATAAAAAGTAAGAACTATGTATTAAAACAAAGTGGAAAGGTATGTTCTAAGATTGCAGTTGGGGCCCCCAACTAGTGCAGTCACGGGCCCCCAACTAGTGCAGCTGGGACCCCCAACTAGTTACAGCTGGGGCCCCCAACTAGTGCAGCTGGGACCCCCAACTAGATACAGCTGGGCCCCCCAACTAGTGCAGCTGGGACCCCCAACTAGTTGCAGCTGGGGCCCCAACCAGTGCGACCGTGGCCCCCAATTAGTGTGGCCGGGGCCCCCAACTAGTGCGACTGGGGGCCCTACCTAGTGCGACCGAACCCTTCAATTCAACATTGTATTCATTAAATTGGCAAATCTTGTTTATATCTGGCGTGGTAGCTGTGCAGATTGTGATTGGCTCAAAATGAATGAAGACAAACTTGTGGAAAAGAAGATCCAGGTCTATTGAAACATACAAAACAAACCCAAAACAAAAGAAAGAGGGTGGAAGCACACTAGGGTGGACTGCCTTTAACATGTACTATTGTACTCAAGAAAGCACTAAAAGCCAACGCCTAATTTTGATGGGTATTTAAGGTACTAGAAAACTTAAATTGTAAATAAACAAGGTTTAGAAGGAGCATTGGAAGAATATGGTTCAATACTTCAAAAATCCACCTGAAAATTCTAATTTTTTACTAAACTAAATAATGTCAAAATTTTTGCCCTTTGATCGCTAAGAATTGTAAGGAAAGGATGAGTGCTTGGGAAATAAAGATACAACATGTGTTACCGTAGAAGGTGCTCTTTTTAACCATATAATTTTTTATATACTTTGCAACTTAATTTTTATCAATATTGATTACTTTGTGACATTTTTTACTGCTGTAACGTACTTTTTTTGAAAAGCAAGAAGTGCAATTTTCAGTATGTTTCTAATGTTTTTCAAAAATTGGTGAAATGATTGCACACTCCATTACTCCTTTCACCCAAATCCACAAAAAATTGAGTGCTGTAGGATGTAGAGGGGTCCAAGAAAGGCCATTGAAGAAGCAATTTTACAGGATTTAGAGGGTGTAACGTACTTTTGGATCCACCCTGGTGTCCTTCCATCCAAGAACAATGGAAAAAATAACTAGGGAGTCGAAATATTAATCAAAACATAAAACAAAGACTACGAAATTGGGAATAACGGGGAAATGAAACCGGGTAAAATAAAGATGAAAAATAACAAGCAACAATACATTTTCACAATTTTTTTATAAAAAGGACTATGAATGGAAGATAGAATGGAAGAAGGATGAAAAAACATTAACATGGACAAAACAAAAGAAAAAATGACGTGGAGAAGAAGAATGAAAAAGTTACACAAAAAAGAAAAATAGAAAAATGCGTTGGACTTCTCGTTGGTTTTAGAAATGAAGTAGAAATTTCAATGAAACTGAAATCTAGTAACTTGAAGAAGATGACATAGGATTATAGAAGTTGACGAAATTGAATTGAGTTTTACATGCAGCTTTTATTCAAATAGGAGTACGAGCGTCTTCAAAAGCTTTTCCCTTATTGTACATCTAATTTAAAGTACATCGTGCAAAGAGGCTCAGAAAACAATTTAGTGACCTCAATTACAGGACACCATACTACTGACCCCCCGAGTTCATCTCCATTTCTAGTACCACTAGAGAGTATGTACACTAAAAATTATCCACTACTGTTCATTGAGTAAACTCTCTTCGTCATGAGTACTTGCGTTGACTTCTCTAATATTAAGCATTAATCAAATATTAGAAGCGGAGAGCTTATTCTAAAGAGATTCACAGAATGGACTGATGTATCCTGAAAAGTTTAATAATGCCCAAGCCAAACAAGCAAGGTCTCAGGTTACATCTGCGGTACAGATTCTAAGCCCCACTAACGTGTACACACTGTTGTATATCCGCATGGAATAGTGTTTCTAATCCCACAATATCATGATAAGCCTTGATGCGTACGCAGAATATTAAACGGGCGGGAGAGGTTCAGAAATAATCCACCCGTTTCATTGATTTAACAGACCACATCACGAGTACGTAAGTTGACTTTTTCCAAATCATGTCCATGCAATGATGATACGTTTAACTAAGAAGGACATGGACTTCAGGATATTAGACTTACACCTCCAGGAAGATGTTCTCTCATTCTCTACGCCCTGCAACCAACTTTCTCATTCAACCCCGCATCTTCTCTCCCAAACTCCTCCTTAATTCTGTTGTAGCAACCTAGCTCGATGGGGAAAAGCAAGAAGCCACAACGAGTGGTTGTGTCAGCAGCTCATGCGAGTTCTAGTGAGACTAGCTCCTTTGAAGCACCTTTGAGTTCTGATTTCATCAATCCTTCGATTTGGGCTCAGGCATTCGACTTCAGAGGAGTGGGTGAGAATATGCGGAAGCACCTCACAAGCGTGGCTCCATTTCTGCTTGGAGACGCCGCATGCTATAGCTCTGATTTTTCTGTTGACGTGGGAGGACTATGTGGTAGCGGCGTCCCATTCAAGCGACTCAAGGAAGAGCACAACCTGCCACTTGAAGCAATTGTGGGCACCTATCCGCTCAACAAGAATGAAAATCGCCATCCATTGCGGCATATGACAGAGGATGTTGCAGCGAGGGCACTTAGGATGTACCAACGCGTTTATGGGGGGACAGCTCCAGACAATGGCGAGTTTGGCACGGCATTTGTCAGAGGCTTAATGCTTGATGCCAAACGCTGGAAAATCAACTGGGCCGAAGGTGCTGCTGAGATAGCGAAAGTAAGTCTCCTTAATTTTGATGTATATCTTCTCCTCGTTGATTTGGATCATATCATCATAGACTAACTGTTGCTTCTATGTACGCAGAGCCGCCTCAAAAGTCCAGTGCTGAATCCAGCGAAGCTCACACCGCCGTGCTTGCGTGAGCAGATCCAGGCGATGCTGAAAATGTTCAGAGCAGTAGTCGATAAGGTGGTACGCGAGAAGAATGCGGCAGCAAAAACCATCTCTGAGGGAGGTGTGCCGCATCCAGGAGGTATTGTGCGACAACTACGTGCTCCAGAGCCTAAAGTCAAAGTGCCGATCCGGAAGTCACCTGTGAGCCGTCGAAGTGTGGTGGTCAAGGGTCCTGCTCCAGCTCCGAACCTGCTTCCGCCCACTCCTGCAACAGCCTCGGCAAGCAGTAAGAAGAAACCCCTTGAGGTTACTTCAGACACTGGACGCCAGAAGCTCGCCACCGTAGAGGGATCCGCATCTCCGCTGAAGCAACGGGATTTCAAAGAAGGATTACTCATCAAGATGAAGGATGAACTGGAGCGCGCTGAAATAGCGCTTGCAATGCGGGAATCTAGGCGACAGGAGTTGCAGCGGTTGGAGCAGACCAAGTGGGACGAGTTCGCTGGTATCCAACATTCCAAGCAAGCAATGACTTCGATGGATGACGCCGCTAAGAAGGTGATTGATGCGCGCCTGAGAGTACTCATGGAGGATGCAGTTGCCGTGTCTACCAACCTGGCGACCCTAAACCCTGAGATTAAGCACTGGACTGAAGCTGCCGCCAATTTACGTTCTCAGCTGCTGCAGCTTCAGGAGTCCATTAAGATACTTGAAGCAAAAATTGATGTTCTCATAGTTCAAGAGAGTTGTATACGCCCACAACATTTTTATACAACATTTCCTGTGAACCTTGGAGAAGTGGTGCCGCTGAAGACGCACCTCCCCTCTATGGGGTGCGGACGCTACTGGGCTGACATGGCTTTAGCAAACCTCCCTTGCGGATGTCTTCTCCACCCAATATGTTTGTTCCAGGTCGCCCTCAATGCTTCACCACGCTGTCCTGGCTGCAATGCCAAGCCATGTGCTGGCTGGATGGGACAATGGGGCTTCAAGTCTGACTTTGCTACCGCACGCACTGCTGCAGCAGCGGTGAAGAGAGAAGGTTGGGCACCTCCGCTGAGTCGCTCTGAAGCAAAGACACAATTCACAAAGCGGAAGACCACTGATGAACCGTCACCCCTGATCTCCTTCCCCAAGCGAGCTTGTCTTCCAGCACTGCTGGAAAATGGGCCCGATGACGAAGTGCTTGAGCACATGTCTGTGGAGCCTGCTTTTCCACTATGTGTCGATGCACCTGGTGTCACCACTAAAGCACCCTCTTGTGAAGAAGTAACTGTTCACAAGAACAACGTCGTCGAAGTAGGAAGCGGCGCCACGACAGCAACGACTTGCGGAAAGCGAAGAGAGGCTGCTGCAAGTGATACCCTGAAGAAGTTAGTTTCCAAAGTCGACAATGCAGGCCACGACACGGCATCATTTTGCTGCAGCCCACTCGTAGATGCAAAACTTGAGCTGATCGTTGGAACTCCTCCTGGAACCGTGGATCCCACCGAGTTAAGACACATTGTGAACATTGCATGTGCAGCTGCAGCAGAAGCAAATCCTACTACTCCAACATGAAGGACCACGAAGGAAGTTTTAGCTACTGCTGAAAGATAGCATACATACACTTTTAGAAGACTAGCTGCAGATAGAAGTTCGATCTTCACTAGACCCTTCCGTTTCTTAGCACAACAGCATGTCACATGTGCACGTAATGTATTATCTTTTTTGCAATGGAATCTGAAAATGTGCCCTTTTTTTCCCACAATTCTGAACTCTCTGAATTGCTAATATCTGTCCACTTCGTAAGCATGAAGGGCTGAAATTCTATCCTTGATTTGTGGCCGTGCAGGTATACTCATGGTCGTCAGTGCTGGTGTGCGATGCATTGCTTAGCAACCATTAATTCTTCTTCGATGCTTCAGTGTAAATATCTATGCACATCGATAAGAATCTGAAGCACTCGGGTCTTGATCAAGTTCGACTCTACTCTTTGGAACACACCAGCATGTCCTTCTTCCTATCATATACAAACTGAAAGAGTTTTGTTATCGAGTGGTTGATCACTGGCTATAATTATGTATTACAATGAATGATGTGAATTGAGTAGAGGGCATGTAAGGGAATGCCTTTTGGTCATGTAAGGCAGTGCCTTGATGTTCTGGTTCTGAAGCTCATTTGTACAGAGCTGATTACTTAATGTTCTTGAAATTACCAACAATTAGAAAAAAATTTATGTGTTGATAGACTTCAATGTTTATGTGATGATAAACAATTTCTGTGTTGATAGACTTCGATTTTTACAGATTTACATATGCATATGCGATCCACAATTTGACTTGTTTAAGTTACTTACGCTTGGTGTCCACTTTGTTGAAGCTTCAACACTGCTTTGCGAGTATTTGTTAATTGCTTGCTTTGCTCAAATTCAGGTGGACATTCCTTTTCTTTAGAATGAAGTACCTTTTGCAATTCCAGATTTGGATTAGTGAAAAGCTTGTTAGATATGCAAACACAAGATTATTAAGCATAAAATCTGATTTGCAAGGACTCTATGTTCAATTTAGTGTCCATTGCCTAATTTAAAATCGAATTTTTTATGCAATCCTGAGTTTGGAACATGGAGATGCATATTAGTTATGCATAAATCAGAATACGAGATTTAAAGTTCTAAAGTAGAACTCTCTAATTTTTTAATTTTTTGAATTTTTTGGATCTCAGGTCTGTTATAAATATGCTTAGAACACACTCTCTCTCGTCAAAGCCTTGGTGGCTTGGTGTTCCGAGGCTTCGGATTCGAATTGACGTGGCGGCCTCAAGGTGCTCGTGCCAGGTTCGAATCCACCCTCCGACACCCACCCCACCACGCTTTCGATGCGCAGTTGGTAGCGCAAACTTTTTTAATTTTTTAATTTTTTTGATTTTTAGGATCTAAGGTCTGTTATAAATATGCTCAGAACACATTCTCTCTCGTCAAAGCCTTGGTGGCTTGGTGATCCGAGGCTTCGGATTCGAACTGACGTGGCGGCCTCAGGGTGCTCGTGCCGGGTTCGAATCCACCCTCCGACACCCATCCCACCACGCTTACACGCCCGCACAGATCGAGTGCTTTTTTTATTTTATTTTTTTTCTTTTATAAATTATTTTCATTGAAGAGTTCTTTTACCGGATATGAAGATTTTGATGTAAATTGTTCTGTAGGAACTTCTTTACTATCACTGTTTTTTCAATACTTAGAATTTTGTTCAACCATTAGCAGAGTCTTGTATAATTCTAAAACCAATATAAGCAATTGAGTATCCAAGGTTCTTTCCAGAAGTATCTTTATATTCCAAAGTCTAATGTCTTTCTTTTTCAAAGAACACAAGTATGTTTCAGCAGTTTATTATCTTCAGATACCATTCAATCTGCTACAGATTTCTAAATTCATTATACTTGTGAATTAAATCCTGCTACTTTGTTACTTCTTCATTCACAATTAATCATTTTTTGCCCAGTTTCTAGCCCATTTAGTGGTAATCTTTTTTCAAGGCGCAGAACTCAATCCAATTAGAACAACTAAAAAAGAAAAAAAAAACACTGAAGCACTTCAAGGGTCAAAATAGTTTTCGTAATTGTTGAAATTTGAAGGAAACATTGAAGTGCACGTGCATCATTTGTGGATGGATGAAAACTAGATGACTGAAAATTGAAGTTTCAATGAAACATGAATGAGAACTAATTCTTCCTTAATCGGCTTGCACAGAACTCAATCCAATTTGAAGCATCTAAACCATAGGACGCTGAAGCATGGCAAGGATGAAGAAACATTAAAGTGACCTTAACTTTTGTGAACGATAAACGAATGAATGAAGTAGCCAGATTCGATGAAACATGAATAAGAAAGAACACACCTCCAATCAGTGTGAACAGAACTGAACCCAATTAGAACCAAATAAAAATAAAAAATAAAGCACTGAAGCATGGAGGCTCGGTCAAAACAGTTTTCGTAATTACTGAAATTTGAAGGAAACATTCATATGTTATCTTTTAAGGGTGGATGAAAAATAGATGAATGAAAATTGGAGGTTGAGTTGAATATGAATTTGAACTAATTCCACCTTAATCACTGTGCGAGATATAGCTCCCCAAGTAGAACCAAATAAAAGAAAAAGGCACTGAAGCATGGCAAGGGTGAAAACGGTATCGGTTATTATGAAACTTGTAAGAAACATAACGGTGACCTTTTCTTTTATGGGTGGAGGTCAAACGAAACAATGAAAAATGAAGTTATGTGAAACATGAATCAGAAGTAATCCAGAATGAATTAAGTTTCAGGTTCTTATAAAGGTGAACTATTCTTGCTCTGATTACCAGTGATTTGGGTACTTTGTTTCCACACAATCAAAGTCTTCTCGAGTTGCTTAGGTGGGCATTCCGCTACACATAAAAAGCGGAATTGAAACATGACAGCCGAATACATACATCCACTTCCTCAAAGTGACAAAGATATGGGACTTCACAAAATTTTACCTCCACAGATAGACTAAAAAGAAAATATTTTGTGTAAAACTTCTCATTTCGAATGGCTTAGCAGTTTTTAACATCAAAGTTCTCAGTAAAATCAAGTGATATCAGTCACATCTTCTACACTAGTCTGAGATTCACTAGCACCCGCTTTTGTGCCCTACTTGTCTCTTCGATATCTGCTGCCTCAGGAGACACATATCTACTGCCCTGGCGGGTGCGACTCTCATGCCAGGCCTCACTAGCCGTTCCTGCCCCAGACGCATGCCATGCTTCACGCCTCCTAGCCATACATTCAAGGGTTGCTGGATCTGGCAACACCCGCTCGGATGCCGAAGTCCTCATTTGCAACTTTGCAGCATACCTGTGCTGTATATTTCTAAACCTGAACTCATACTGCTGAACGATAACACTCATCCTAGCTATTGTCCCACCATGCTGTCCATGGTATTGGCTAGATGCTTTAGCAGCATGGTGCGATTTCTCCATTCCTTGGCGGTTCCATACAGACAAACTCCGATACTGTTCAATAAACCAGGGTCCGTGCTTCACCAACACGTGCTGCCAACAAAAGATCAAGGTCAATTCAAAACTTGTAAACATAGTATAAAAAGCAAACATGGTTGTTAAAGCATCAATTACATTGAGGCCATAGCGAGCCTAAACCACGAATAAGCAAAAACGCTCACAACACAAGCCAGTTAACACTTTGAAATACTCACGATATAGTGCGTCACATGACCCTCCCCATGTGCCGCAACAAATGCTCTCCCAAAACTCTCAATGACAGATTTACAGTTCCTCCTCTGATCGTCTGTCAGAACCAAGCCAGTGAAGTATGGCTGCAATGCCTCGAGAGTCTCCCATACTCGCCTGCGCTTCACCCTTGCTTGCCCACTTTCCAGGTTATTTGATTCTGAAGCGAGTACGTCCTTCCAAACCCGATCATTTCCGGACCACGAACTTGGTCCAAACAGTTTGCTTGCACAGACTCCGCCAAGGCTCGGCTTCTGAACAACATTCCCTGTTTTCCCAGAGAGTTGCGGGTCTTGCTTTAGCACACAGTTCGACCCTTCTACACCAATAGCAGACATTGTTTTCTCCATAGCGTCAATTGCTGCGGATTTCCTCTCCCCCTCTTGCATGTTTCAGACGAACATGAAGTGCAGATGTAACACTTTCTCAACAATTTGAACCAGTGCATGCAAAGTACATATGTGTGTCTTGCTCAAAGGAATTGGCAGTATAGGTTTCCATCTCGGATGTGTGTCGATGTTGCATGGTGCACCTTGAATCCTTGTAGCAAACAAACCTCCCTGCCAGGTTCCTTTCCCACGTGCTGAAGCAGTCTGCTCTGCTTCAGCACTTGTGCACGTCCTCAAACGTTCGTGCTTCTGCTCACAGTATATGTTATTCATCTTGCATGCCGGCCCATGCTGTAGCCCATACATACACTTGATGGTCTTCATATCAGCACTTAAATGCCACTCAATTAGATAACTTCCGTAACCATCTACATCAAGTTGTTCCCCGCTTGACTGCGCTTTAATGATATCCGGAAAGCTTGTTTGTTCAAATACCCACCGCAAGATATCATGTGATTCTTTCTCCACCTGAAAGCAGCCTATTGGCCAAATCTCTTGCTCAGACTGGACAGAGAAATATTTATCATTGTTTCTCTGTATCTCTGGATCTAGGGCTCGATTCATCAGTGTCAGGCTCACTCGCTCAAACTTCTTCCCGTGCAGCACTTCCGCCTCATCAAGCTTCAGCACGAATATCAATGGCCCGCCCCTCAACTCTGATTTAAACCAAGGTAATAAACAGCACTTAGCATAGAATACATTAACAAGAGCCCGCTACCTTCCGATAAATGACAAAACAGAGATTTCGATTTTGGAACTCACCTTCAACCGTGATGTCATAGAACAACACCATTGATTTTTGAACTACTCTAATGTCTGCAAAGAGGTTGTTTTTTTCATTTAGAATAACCTCCCTTGACTATCTCACCACATTCTTACCGACCCTCGCCTCTGAAATCACTCTGCGCCCGTTTATGTGACGATACTCTCCAATGAATTGTGGCAACTTGCTATTCATGCTCCTTCGCAACTCCGCCACCTTATTACTAGACGGCAACAGACATCGCTTCAGCTCAGGCGCTACAGACATCACTCGGTGCTTGATGACCTTGCAGAGTGCATGGTATCCTCTATGTGTTACGTTGTTACCATCGCACACTCCCAGCATGACTTCTTGACTCAACTCCCCTTGAATCTTTTTGAATACATTCTTGGTTGCGGCCGCATTTGCTTGGCTCATCTTGGGCTGCTCTCCTAACCTCAAAGCCTCACCTGCAGACAAAACGCTTGCAATAGCGCGTGCTGTAGCAGTTTGTGAATCTCTTGCCCCGTTCAGCCTTTTCCTCTCCCCCCGTGCCTTGTTTGATCGCTGCAGTTGACTGACCAGTCAAGGTTGAATCTGAGCCCGCAATATAGTCCTTCGACGCTTAGCATTCTCTGATCCTGCCATGCGTCCATCTGGTATCAATGACCTTACACCCTGTTTAAATAAACTCCTTCAAAGAAGATATTAAATACTTACTGCACCACTTGGTTAATGTCCTCCACATTGACTTGCTGCAATGCAGCAAGCAAGTTGGTTCGCTTGTTTAGAGCAAAATAAGAAAACCATGAATTCGCAACAGCCTGCTTCCATATTACACTCACAGATAAGTAAATAGCCGCAACAGCACTATAAAACATAACTACCGAAGCATTTCACAAACGTCTAAGAACCTGGAGCGAGCTCGTCTACATTCTTCATGCTTGACGTGTGTACGCGCTTGCGGAGACCCCTCGGGGTCTCAACCATGTATTTCATTTTTGCTTGTAGATCTTCACGCGCTGTTTTTGATTTCGATAACTCTGCCTGCAATGAAACTACCGTTGCTCTAAATCCCTCCGCTGCAGCAAGAAGTGACGTCCTCAACTCTGTACATGTGGCTTCTGAATTGACCTGTTCGCTCACTAATCTTTCACGCTCTTCCCCAAGCAAGGACACGGTGCTCTTCAAATTGTCAATATGGCGTCTACATTCTTCATGTTGCTGACGAAGACAATGTATGTCAAATTCATAACCACGGACCGTCGATTGCAAGCTCGTGACTGCACTGCCCAAGCGTTTTGTGTATCCCTGCATACCTCCTTCGCCGTGGCATAGGAATTCCAAGTACTCTTTCAACGTCCTAAAGCATGGATGCAAACTTGTTGCAGGATCGACTAGATATAAGCTCCCGTCCACCCACAGGTCGATGTTCTTCTCCCCATTAGCCCTCCTTGCAGCAAATCCTGCACGTGAACTGCGTTCGTCTAACAAATGACCTCGCTTAAGCACTGGAGCGTAGATCGATGCCAAACGCACAGAAGGCACGTACGTGTTGGTCACATCTCGAAGCACCATCTTCTAATCCGACAAAAAAAGCAATAACACATATAGTTGAATCTCACAACACCGTACAAATGTGAACAACGATAAAATTAACAGCACTTTCCATTCCTAAATTGGGCAGATACGACACACACGGTGCATGAATAGAACTGACAGCATACTTCAAGTAGAATGCTGTAGCAAATTTTCATAACTGTAGACAGCTCTCAATTTGGCGCGCCACTGCCACGGGACATGCCATGCTTGCACCTCCCGCCTTTTTAGTGGAGGTATTTCCCGCCCCCAGTTTGCCTGCGGGGCTTATTTAATTCCCATCAAATATATCAAATAGGGGATGTTCGAATATTATAACCCAAGATTACAATGACCGAGGGGTACAATGGATTGACTTTGCAGAATGCTAATAGTCATTTTATCCGGGTTTCAACGACTGTTGGTTGGTACTGGTCACTATTCTACTTTGTTTTATTGAAGTGCTATGGACTGCTCCTAGGATATAATGATTACTTTGACCCTGCCCAAGCACTGTTGGCCGATTGCCCCCAACGAAAAAAGGACTACCTTTCAACTGCCCGGGACTCCCTTGGAGGGCCCCTTGGAGACTCGAAAACTTTTTTAATGCTTTTTACTACTTTTAATGTACAAACAAAGTAAAACTAGAATTCCCGGAAAGTCGTGACACGACAGGGCTGGTTTTCCACAGTTTATTCCGGAGGAATAGCTGCAAATTCGAGGCTCCTGGTAAGTAAGTAACTAGGATCCATTTGCAGAGGAGACTGCAAGTAGCTTCTTGGGAAGTTGGGGGTCAATGAGATGGTTTTCTCCCACATCCTTCTTCGCGCAACAGTCGTTCCAGTTGACCCGTGTTCGGGCTGAATGCTCGGATCCCGCCCAGAGGTAGTTACGCAGCAAGGCTTTAACTCTGTGCATGGCTTTGACCGATTGTTGCTTTGTGAGACTTGAGTTAATTAAACGACTTGGTATACTTGGAAAACGTGCGTTCTTTGAATCTGGCTTGTGTGAGTGTGATTGAGTCAAGTGGAAGGGGAACTTGTGTCAGAGTGAACACTCTGATTGGTTGTAAAAGCTAGGGTCGAATTTCAGTCTTGATATGTTCACTTCTGAATCCGGTGCGCCTGAGAACCATTTCCTGAGTTGGGTCAGTCTCCTTGTTAATTAAAATCACACGGTTGAGTGGAGAGAAATAAGTGACCATCTTTTTGGTATCAGAGCTGGTACACGTGTCCAGGAACTGAAGGATGAAAAGTTGATTTAGATAACCATGCATAGAACGAGAGACTGTGATTACAGTGAGACGTGCCGGCACTGCGCTAGGCATACTCACTTTGTTGAGGTCTGTGATCAGGTTAGGAAGAGAGAATATTAGGATGGTTGGAAGTGTCGGGTGGTAGTAATCTTGCTAATAATCTTGTTTCTTCGACTCATGTACCAATAGAGGAAAGTGACTGAACTGAAGGCTCTTAATTGAGTCCACGGTGGCATGGCAGCAATCAACTTCAGTTTTTCACAAATACTGTCGTTGCACTTACATGTCAACGTAGATTGTGCCCCACCAGCAAATAGGTTAGCTCTCTTTTATTTCCTTCATACTATTAGAATTATCCAGCCCTGGGGAGAGAGTTTCGAAGTGCGCCACTCGGAGTGCGTGTAGACCTGGCAACTGCCAGGTTATATGTGAGAATCAACACGTGGTGCAATAAAAAAAGCGGACGATATCGGACATTCGTCCAGGAGTAAATGAACTATACCTGTGCCAACCGTATACGCGTACAGTCCAATACAACGATGATGAAAACCTAATGTACATATGTATATCATCCAGTGTAGACTCAGTCTGTACATACAATAATACATACATACGATCCGCTACGGCAAAGAATAGATCCATAAAATTGATGAACAGAAGGATAGATTAGAATGATTGCCAAACATGACATCAACAAAAACAGCGAAATTAAAAATTAGCTTGCTCATGACTGGATAGTCATTCGTGTAATAAACGTGTATGAATTACTTAGATCCAAGAGAAAATAAATTAACAGATAACGCTCAGATCCCAAGTGCGCAACAGTCCTAGTTTGATAACCAGAAACTGACAAAATAACATATCCAACACACATACAAGCAAATTGCTCCAAAACCAGTACAATATTTAGTTCGCACGGAACCATTCATAAAAACAAAAACGACTAGATCGGATAAAATCAGCTGCATAATCAAGACAGGAGCTCCAAATTCAAACTTCATCTGGCGCCGGCGCCAAATGCAAATGCTAAAAAATATCACAGCTTCAAGGTTGCAGAGCAAACACGAACTCAAAAGATTCAACAAATCAAGATTCGAATCGCAAAAGATTCCATTAAAATGACACAGCCAATGATACGAAATGAATCACAAGAGAATCCTGTAAATGTGGGTCGCAAGCAGCCTTTTTGGCGCCAGCGCCACTCAGCATTACAAAGCGGCAAATATATAAAATAGTGTGTACATAAAAAAACAAACACGCGAGTAAGATTCAAATCTGATAGGAACGGAGGCGACTCATATGAAGAATAATACATCAATAGTCGAACAACATATCCTGATCCAAACAAAACTAACCGAAACAAAAAAGACATATAACGCACGAAAGGAACTGTTCCAATACAGGATCCTCCTAGTCGACTAATAGTCCCTTCATGTGTGAGTGAGCTGGAGCTCAAGTTCCTCCCAGCGCTTGTTGCCAGTTACCAAATATCTCCCAGTACCACGGTGTATCCAACGCTTCGCCTTTCGGTCAAGCTGCCAGAAATCAAGAACTTGCATACAAAGGCCTCCTTTGACCCGCCTTGAAAGAAGTACCTGCATAGCGGGCAGCGATTCCCAATTACGATCCAAGTAAAGCGAGACTTGGTCGGAAACTGGCCCAAAACTCCCTCCGCGAATCAATAAAAAGTGAGGATGATAAGGAAACTTATCGGCGCATACTCCATCGTAGACTGATGTCCCAAGGGAACAGCTCATCTGGGCAAGGATCTAACAAAGGTAGAATCTCAGATAGTAGCTTCATCAATCTATTGGCGGACAGTGATCGAAACCATCGAGAACTCAGTGAGCAATTAGGCATAATGGAATCGTAATTAGGTTCAAAATCGGAGTCGCTACTATCACCACCCCCTTCATCGGAGACAATCTGCGCACCAGGGATAAAATCCACCCACCGTGTTGCCATACCAGCCATCAATGCGTCAAATATTGGACCTTTCGATGGAGGAACCACAGGGGCTGAGTTTACCATCAAGGCTGATGGAACATATGTGGAGTGCTTCCCCGCCATCGAACTCAGGATTACCCTGAATCAAAATAGCACGAAGTAGTCACTGGAAGAAGGGCTCTGGTGTAATAAGGGCAGACACATCAAAATCACTAACCACGGTCCTACATATTAGAAATGGCCAAGGAAGACAACGACAATATCATGATATGTGATGTCCTGGACTTATCAAAAACAATGCAAGAAAAGGTGTTAATGCACTAATTTTTGTAACCAATTCAAATGCAAATTCAAACAAACAGGTACATCTAGCTGAATATGCAGGTCATCAATGTCCATATGAATATGCTTCACGTCATAAAGTTTTTGGAGGAATAGATCCAAGATCCAAACAATATCAAACTGTACAAACAATATAAACCTGTACAGTCGAGAACTGAAACTGGCGCATCCTCCATAATGAGTACTGTTACCATTGGAAACCGTGCAAGCCCTACTTTGGCGCATCTTCGCAAGATCATTCGCTCTTACTGCAGAAAACGAAACCCAACGCAGTCTAGACACAAAGCCCTAACTGCTGAATATAAACTCGGTAGTGAAAGGCCAATCTCCAGTGCTTACACTTCGTCGTTTCAGATGGCTACTCTCAGGCGAAGGTTGCGCAAGGCTCCGAAGCGAAGGAGTCGCCATGGATATAACTGGGAAGCGCGAAAGAGGGCGAGGAGCATGAAAACGACTGATATCGGCTGTTCAGGTACCTTGACTCCTGTCTTCAGACTAGTGTGGCTTCATGATTTCGAATCCACAGTCAGATATCGCTTTTAGCAGATTGTAGAGTATCGTGTAAATCACAATTCATGGTGCTTGTGCAGAATGCAGCTGTCTCTGGCACTCGCAACTCCATCGACCGATAGCGTATCCGCCGTGGTTACCAAGGATGGAGATTGCAGAACGTATGACCCTGCCCGTGTCTCCCACCAATGGAACTGTGGAGCAATCAAGCTACATTTGGCAGCCAGCAACGACGGAGCAAGGCCATGAAACAGATGAAGACACAGGTGATCCAGTAAAGGACTTTGACATGATTTCTAAGTTCTGGGTTGATATAGTAAGTGACACAGACTGTGAGGAGTAGTCAGTATTGCTTACAGAAAGCTATGAAACGTATGTCGTAGGACATGAATGGGCAAATCATATATTGAGAACCCAAAGAACTTGACTTTGAATTTCTCTCAATGTTTGTATTATTTTTATAAGCTTAGGGTAACAATAATAAGGCATTAAACCTTTGAGCAAGTAGGTCTGATATACGACTAGGTTTCTACGGAACTAAACAGTTCTACTCCAAATTCCGCCCCTTAATTCACCATTCCATGCGAACTACCACTGAGGGCAGGTTGTACCGTAGATTGAGTGAATTGACCATCGAGCTCGACCAAGTGCTGATGCAGGGTTAGCAAACGATTATCCTCCATTCCCCTGTCCCCAGCGGGAGTCACTGGGAAATCATTTAGACACATGTTGTATGCAGCCTCGTCCGCCTCTAAGGCGAGAACATGTCTTCCACTTAACTCACATGCCCGGACAGATGATCCTGCGTCATCAACACCGTCATCAGAACCTGCCCAGTTTCCTCATTATTTATGAAGTCATAAGTCATTCAGAAGCGTAGCAATTCTTAGTTTATTTTTACTTTAGTCTACTAAAAGGCCTTAGCAATTCCGCCCGTTAAGTCCAGAACAGCGCTCCCTTTCCCAGTGCAGATTTCTATCATAGTCTCCATGAAAGCGGGTGACTTTTGCTTAGAGCCACGATATGACACCGTCTCCTCGCAACGCAGTAGATTCTCATCAGTCACCACATTTTCCAGCACATCGGATGATTCCGGATTCCAATCCATGACTTTGCTCGCAATTTCGTTAAATTGGAATTTCATGTGGCTCATGGATTTACGCCTTAGCACTTTAGCTTTAAAGAGCCGCTTCTGAAATCATCACAAAAAACACACTTTAGTTAACCATAATGATATGACAAATCAGCATATGCAAAATACAAAGGAGTTTTTTTATTAATTAGGCGACATGGAAAGGAAATATTTACCCAGAGGGGGAAAAATGGCCTGTGGTTGATAACATAGAATGTCCTCATACATGCCAGCGCCAAGTGAAACGAAAAAATGACCGAATGCTCTCTTCGCAGCATGGAACTCAGCTAATAGCTACTAATACCCGAATTTGAAATCAAAAGAATTTAAAAATGACTGGGGACGGAGATCGAATACAAGCTAATAATAGGGGAATGGGGCCAGCGCCTTCACCTGCAATATTCTCCGACATAACCAGGATTCCTTAGTAAGGATACTCTCATCAACCTGATGTACAAACTGATCTAAATGACAAAGAACATTTACTTCCAGATTTTCATAACTTAGTCTTAAGCAGGTCACTCAGTAATCCGAAGCCAAACTAGTGACAGATAGTAGCGTATAGCTGCAACTCGGGCTTCAGTAGTGGAGAGTCTGAATTATGAGGCGAACCAGTTGAAAGCAAATGTATTCCAAAGTACCTGCTTAATAGCGCCCAGGAATGTATTAAAATCCGACTGCTTCATCCCTTCGACAAATTTATCAAAGGCAAAGTTCATGGATAATTTGACAGTTGGCGCGACGCCCTCAATCTTGAGTGCTTCGTACTTCCCAGGCAGAGATCGAGCAGGGTCCGATTTCTGAATCTTCTTCCCAGATTTAGTCGATGACTTACGCTGAGAGGAGCCAATCTCCGAGCCGATCGGATGATGCTCATCTGCAAGTCTGACCTCTTGAACAACTTTCTTTGGTCTCAAATTATGAAGGTGACCACCACTGCGACCCTCCCGAACACCGCTCACGCTTCCCATATTGTTTTCTTTGATAACTGGAGGGTGATCAATCAAACCGTCGACTTCCGAATTAACACCCGTAACGATGCCACTAGAATCCTGAACTTGCGATAGAGTCCCCTGGACTTCCTTCCCGGTTTTGTGGGCAATCATTTCCTGCAGCTCATGAAACATTACGGGAACGTAATGAGCGATGGAAGTCCAAGAGTTAGATATAGGAACGTACACTTTGTTTTGCCTACCCGATAACGCAGAAAGTAGTGTAGAGGATGGAACTACCGTGTCGCTATCTCCTGACTCCTCGTCGCACTTGCCCTTCACGAATTCTTTTATCTCCTCAAGTGTCGCGTCAAGAGCCTCTGCCTTTTCCAATAATGATGAGGATTCTACGGCTTCAATTTCCTTGGACACGCAGCTAAGAATGGCCTCGTCATTGACATCTATGAAGCCCTGTGCATCGGGAACATTTTCAATGTACCAACCCAGCCCACTAAGATGCGGTGGATCGAGTTTCAAAATCTGCTCCGCGGTAAAAGCCCCATCGTCAGAGATCCGGAGCCAGTCAGCGAACACGGGAAACTTAGTGATATCCCCGTTCTCCCTTGGAAGCAATCTAGTCGTCTCGCAAATCCACCGAACAAACCTCATAACGAACCGCCTGACAGCCTTCTCGCCCAAGTCGAAGTTAATCTGATCCTTCCAACACTTGTGCCGAACAGGCCCCACGTCAGCAAGAAAGATCTCAGGAAAGAAGTTGGTAAATCCGAATACCATAACCTTGTCAAAGTACTCCTCGAAGTGGGGGCGAAGATCAGCAGCATTTACGATTCCAATTCCCTTCTCGGGTTTCGATTTAGTCACCAACTCTGACAGTATTTCAAATGCCCTGGTGCCCATCTGCGTCAAAATGGGAACAAATCAAACATCACATCAATCCACTGAATCACAGCACATATCTCGAAAACACAAAAAATTGAATATTCACAGCCCATCATGTCGAAGCACGCATTGCACGAACTCCATTTCAAGATATACAGCCATTCTCATATTAACATCAACAAAATATATTGACAAAGGACCATTTAGAGTAAGAGAAGTATATCGATTCATTTCAACTTCATGGTGTCTAATAAGAAAACCGGTGGCGTACCTGCTCCCACCAAGCTCTGCGATTCAACCACCTCTGAAATGCTGTCCTTGTAAAATCCAGATCGGGAAAGTGATAGCGTTCTTTATCAGAAGAGGTCCCATTCCAGAGCTTTAAAACCTTATGAATGTCCACCCCTTGCGCCCCAACTAGAATGCCAAGGTTGTCAATGGTCATCCCACCTGATTTCCTGTAAGGTGCTCGCGTGTGAGCATCAAGTTCATCAGCAAGATGAGGGTGGTACTTAGGATTACAAAGCCTGAAAATCTTCTTCATGTAGTCTAATTTCTCTTTTCTGATGATTTGTGCGCCTTCAAACTTGGCTTTCTCAATCTGATTCGGAGTCGGATTTTTGACTTCATCCTTTAAGGCCTTCACTCCCTCTCGCTCAGCCAATGTAATCTCACGCTGAGATGACCACATAGAAATGTCAAAATCTCGCAATGCATCATGATTATGGAAGAAGGAGCTCAGCTCAGAATGGACCCTCTTTACCAGTCAAACTAGATCTCAGGATACTAGACATTGAGCATAAATGAACGGACAATACTCAATGAGATAATGCCCCAGCATACCGAATGATTAGTTCTCGTTTTCAGCAAGTTCAGATACAGACGCAAGGCGAAGACATTGCAAGATCAGTAATTACAATATCATTCCTCTGGCAACAATGATACGACATTTGTTCACATAACCCGATGCTGTAGAGACATGCCTAACTGTTCAAGCAATGTATGAGAAATCCGAATTGCGCATTATTCAAATCCAAATATTAAACATTATAGTCAATGATCTCTTAGTTTAGCAGTACTACACAAAAGTAACAAATTTAATGAAGTCCCTACAACATCAAAAGCTGATGGCGCCGGCACCGTCTGTCCCTCAACTAAAAATTCAACGACATCTATTCTCATTACAATGTGACTGAGGTGTTAGGTCAGGTTTATTTGTTACTTGCCAACCATTTCCTTTCACTAATCCTATCATCCTGTGGTGACCCTGCCCTGGGCTCTGCCCGAAGAGGGCTTGTACTCTAACTTCCTGCAATGGATTTCCTTGCTTCAAAAAAAAAAAAAAACAATGTGACTGAGAACCAAATAGTTTTAGTGAAGCAGTGCTACTCGTAACAGACATAAAAAAGGACAATCGTTATCTAATAGAAGGCATAGCAAGTCCGCGTGGAGGAATCAACACCGAGGCAGGGAGTAGTTCACAGGGGCCGAAGATTCTAAAAAGAAACAAAATATAGAGCGCAAGAATAAGGAAAAAGAACTTGATATATTTGTAAACTCAAAGCTGAATACAAGAAGATGCCCTGACTAGAGCCAAGTGAAACTGAGGAAATAATTGAACTCACCTTGAAATAGACTTCGGTGACGGCATCGCAGGTCATTTTGTACCACCTCCCTTTGCAGACATCGTTGATTCTTGTCATCTCGTCATCTGTAAAATAGTGGCTGTACTCCTTTGGATCCCTTTTCGCAATTTGCATTACCTCGTATAGCACATGGGCTAGTTGCTTTTTAACCGTTGTGTTCGAAGTTCCACTAGTGCACACAGGGTTTCCTCTGGTCAGAAATATATCCGATGAAAGTTATAAACGAAAAGACTTCCTATCTACTGATGTCCGAGGACACAACATATTCAAAGAAGCGCAAAATGGAATTAACAAGCATGTAGAATAAATAGACAAGCAGGACATACTCGTTTATGTCGCGCATGAAGTTCGATATCCAGCCCCGATCTGCTTCTGTATCATTTAGGACAAAGCAGCTCACTTTAATGGGGTCTCCGTTGTTGTCTTTAATGTGCTTCATCCAGGCTAGAGCACGATGGTTGCCATCCCAGACGTGAACGTACTGACCCATAATTTTCTCATACAAATCTCTGTTCTGAGGAACGCTACCGCAAAGCTCTTCCAGTTCAGCGTCGAATTCATCCGATACGGATTGCCACCGTTCCAAGTCGTCGAATTCTTCTTCTGGAAATTTTCCGGGTGTGCCACAACAAGTGACCCAAAAATTTGTACCCCAGTTCCCAATATGGAACCCATCGTAAACAGTCTGCACATCGGCCGGAAGAGCTTGTCGAACCCAAGATGTGGGTTTCAGCCTGCAGAGCGGAACCTCTAGGCGCACAGGTAATAGCTTCCGATACTCCAAGTGCTTGCGAATGTTCACTTGACTAAACAAAGTCTCTTGAAAGCTCTCGAAGGAGGACACGCTAGGGTTGGGGTTCTCGCTCCGTTCGATGGTTTTCTCATAGCCTTCAGTGTTCGGAGGCTTCCACTCTTCATCGTCAAGTTCCGCAGCTGTGGGGGCCTTACCCGCATTCTGAGCAATCAAAATGAAAGAAAATAAATAATCAACGATAATAACACACGAATGATAATAAATACGCTAGTATTCATGGCTGCAACGACATAATGGAAGCAAATGGATTGAAAGGGAAACAAGACACATGATAAATTAGATGACTTAAGAACTGTCCTTAATTGACGCCATAGCTATAAAAATGAACAAATCAGTAAACCAGTCATGAAGAAAAGAACAATTCCCAATAAAAACAGTAGCGAGATTGAATTGACCGGCGCCGGCACCATTTGCCAGATGTTCTAAGGCAGTCGTGGATATGAGATATCATGTCAAAACGAACCAATCTCAAAAACAAAACAAGCGAGAAGGAAGTGAACAGCGCTGGCACGCTTTGCCACATTTCGTGAGGCTGTCGTCGATTTCAGATATAAATTCAATGTTAATCATATAGTGAAGTTGGTCGGGTGATTCAAAACAAGTCTATCTAAGGCACTGGCGCCGGCGGTCAGTGAACCAAAAATCTGGCAGGGTCATCGACCTAGTGCACACTTCCATGGAGAAATAATTCAATAGGATGTGTGCAGTGCTAACTCCTATACCGTCCGGTTTATAAATTCAATGAATTAGCACAAGGGCTCCCGCTAGTTATCATGGACCGTAGCCGCGCCGGCACCATCTGACTCAAACACCGGCAGAGAGACTCGGAAAAACACAAAATCCACTCATTACTTGAGGTCTTAATCTAGTCACTGATGCGAGTATCCTCAAAAAATTCATCAACCTGATATCGCGCTCTTGGCAAAACACCATTTACCACAAGTCTATGAGAGAATAAACCGTATTAATCTGTGTCGTCGTAATACTTTGAAAACACTTAATGATTCAGACACTTACTTAGCCGCAAAAGCAATCTCGCGGTTCCAGTAACCTAGAAACAAAAAAGCTATGACCCAACATTGTAGTAGATAGAATTCCTCACAAAGCAGTGCGCAATGTCATTACTAAACTTTGGAAACATACCCTAGTCGGGGTATTTGCGCCGGCGCCATACACCCAACATAAACACGGAAGCCACAGTACTAGACAGAGGTGAACAATAACATACCTCTCCGCCGAGCCACTGCGAAATCGATCCCGCCTTCTTCTTCTTCTTGCGCAAGCCGCCCTCCGAGTCCGAACCCCGCTTAGCCTTGCCCATCCTACCCAGTGATCCAGTGCCCGAACCCCTAGCAGCGGCGGATCCAGAGAGAAGCCCGTCGAGGAGTGATGGCGCAGATAACATGTTAACCACCTGTCTTGTCTTAGCGTGACCCGACTTATGAAGATAACCAAGAGGTACTTCTACACTAATAATAACAGGCAACGATCATGACACGAGAGGAAGGGCACGAGAGGAAGCTGGTAGTGATTGCGAGGATATGGTCAACTGGAGTGCATCTATTTATACGGGACCGGGAATTGTCCACACGTACCATCGAGGAAACAGAGTTCCGTTGGGAGAATGCTTCTCATTCGTCAATAACTTAGATCGGCAGATCGAGCTCGTAATAGATTTCGGCAGAATGTTACTGTTGAAGACTTTGATGCGATACTTAATTTTGCATCACCGGTTTGACGGCTATGGTTTAATTCGTATGAATTTGCCCGTTACCATGAGCGCTTTTGTGAATTTACCACATTTTATATGGATTATCCCGTTGCAATCTGTTGAACAGAATCCCCTAAGAACTTATAAAGAAGACCAAGCCGAAACGCATCGACGTGACTTACAGTGGTTGTTTAGTTTGAGTCCACAGATCCAAGGCTGTCCACGAATTATGATACCAGTCCCTTGGATTTTTAAATTTCTATAGCACACTAGTAGAATGGCGCACACTAGTAGAATGATCTTACGCTTATCGGGGGAACTGTCCCATTTGAAGTATTCGTCCAGCGATGCTGACATAGAAAAAACAGAGCTGGAACTCGTATTGGCGTTTAATTTGCAAGAGGGGACTGTACACGTCAAGCAAATAGATTCACAGGGTGCTTTCAGGGGGGATTATTGGCCCGAGAGGAAAGAAGGTCAGTCCAGATTCAATCTGCCGGTACTTGATGGTGCCTCTTTCATTGTGTTTGGTGAGAAACATTCCGATGCTTCGCGGCCTCAGAGTGCTGCTGGAATAGTTTCAAGGACACCTATACCACTGATCGAGCTAGACGATACCTCTGTTGACACCGCCAGCACGAGTAGCCAGATGTCGTTCCGGAGAAGAGAGTTACAAGGTACATCTTCAGTTTCGCGAGTTCCTAATAGGCTGGAAGACTATCCTATTGAACGAATTGACGACACGCCATGTGGTGGTGGCAATTCTCCTCGAGCAACAACAGGAGCTCAAGCTGTGGACGGATTTGCAACACCAAATGGGTTTCGGAGTGAACCTCCACAGGTTCATATGGCGGGCCCGTCATTAGTCCACAATGCATGTGCCTCAACACAAGTGGTTGACAGTGTTGAGGGCTTCGAGATGGAAGATATATCGTACCCAAGCATGCCAAGAGCGAATGTTGCAGTCAAAGCAGAGGAACTCGCCCATATCCCAGGTAGCCGGTCCATACTACCCCTGTTGATTGGCTTGGCACACCGAGGATGTACAGGGGAGTTAGCTCTCCTTCCATTTGATGATTTTCAAAAGATCAAATGCAATTATCTTCCGATGGTTTATGATGGCAATATAATTTTTGAACTTCCACCGGTTTTAGACGATGATACAATCTCTACAGACATTTCTTTTGATGGTCACCCATGGGTAAAGTCAAATAGTTACAAGTCAAACCTCATAGAAGACACAGGCCTCCGTGTTCGGAAATCGTTCTGTAGTGGTTCGTTCATATGCAGGAGTCCGGAATGCGGCCACCTCCCCCTGCATGGGGCACCGAACACACTTTTTTGGGATGGCCGGTGCCAGGCCAAGCCTAAAACCGGCATTGTACCCATAGATGGTGATTGGAGGTGCTCGTTTTGCAAATGGACTCCTACCTGTGTGTCGGAGTGTTCGAGCATACTTTGGGTCGTTCACCACGAGTCCGACCTCTATACTCGAGCCGTGGTCCATACTGGCAAACATTCCCATCCATCTCCTCCCGGAAGAAGTCGGGAAGCATATGCCAACATGACAGTCACCATACAGAAGTACCTTGATCAGAACCCCTGGCTCATGGATGCGCCTGGGTGGGTTGGATTTCGGTGTGCTCATAGAGATTTCCTTGATTTGATTATGCAAACCACCAATGTTGAGGAGCAAGAATATCTGACAGAATCGCAGCTAAATGAAATTCTGGAATCTGCTCCACCTTATCACGACAAGGGACGGGTCAAACATGTTGTGACGAAATTTAGGTCTGACCAAGAGCGCTGTATATTCGCCTTGAAGAAGTACTCACGTTACAGCTATATTCAAGACAGTCATTTTCCAGGTCGGTCTCACAATGGAATTAATGTTTGTATTCAAGATGTCAACTGTGGGCGTTGGGAGCGGCGTTGCCATTGTGCAAAGGATGACATCTGGGGATCTCAAAGACTCATTTATCATGTTTGACCATATCAAACGTGTGAACTTGTGGACAACAATGGCTGCGCACGTATATGACCACAGTATTCAAAGGCTCCTGACAATTGCAGTTTGTGAGATGAAACTAGAAAACACGGAGAACCAAGTGAAGTTCTGGGAGCTACTGATAGAGACCGTAGTTCACAGTGGTAAGCCTCGACCAAAGTTTAAAGGGTTTATGGCCGATGCCGCTCCAGCAAATTATAACGCTGTCAGAAAAGTATTTGGACAGTCGGAGGGCTTGGATGGCAACGTCGAAGGCGAAGAACCAGTCCTTAATCCAAATGACCCAATCCTACGGACTTGCTATTTTCATTTTGTTCAAAGTATCCGCAAACATACGAACAAGTGGGTACTAGAGAAGTACCGCACTCACCATGTGGAACTCTGCAAGCGATGGGCAGCTGCTCCTACGAACGAGGAATTCCGAGAAATTGCATTTGAACTCGAGGAGTTCTGGACTAACTTGGGAGCTGTGCATAAGGACAATCTCCGAAATATGATGGCATGGATGACCTGGTGGATGGCCAGGCGCACACTTTTTGCATATCATCATCTCAATGAACTTGAACTTGACCTAGAGAGAGAAGCGCTTGTGCCGAATACAAATCTATGCGAAGCAGTCCATAGTTCAATGTGGGCAACTTCGGCCAGCGGATTCAAAGTGAAAATGGATTTGTATACAGTTTGTGCAGAAGATATGACAAGATCATTACTCCAGCAACAATTCTGTTTGGCCGCTACGAAAGGACTATTGCGTGGCACAGGTCCTTCAAAGGCCGAATTGATGTGGCGGAATGCAGCCAGGTCTCACAAACCTGAGAGAGTTGCCATGGCCGTGAAGGCTGCTGTCGAAGGTACGCCGTTTCACTCACGTGGCTTGGGTTTAGAGGGTGACCTGGACCGAACTCAGAGTGTTAGATGTCAGTCTCGCCCAGGGAAGCGTAAAATGGCAAGGTCACATCGACCAGACAAGGACAGTCGAAGCGTTAGACCTCCTCTCAGACATCAGCCTCCTGGATTCAAGAATTATGAAAACCTAGGAAGAAGGGAACTTGGTTTCGAAGGGATGGTGGCAAATCAAACTCCTGATTGGGTGGACCAGGCTGAATTCTCATTCGCTACTCCATCACCGCCCCCATCTTTTCATAGGAATCTGTTTGACTCGCCTCAAGCGCGAATCCCACTTTCACGGCAGGATTCACTTCAGCATCAACGGAGCAACGATCCAGTTCGTGAGATGGCGCCAGCGCCAACTACCAACCCAAATCCATTTAGATCGACCCGTTTGTTAGGGCCACTTCAGGACGAGGTCATGGCGCCGGCGCCAGCACCTGTCCCTGTCAATCTTCACCCAAGCCAATCATACCCGTCGGAGTATCCATCGTCGCCAACACATTATTTCTCATCCAACAATAATCGCCCGCAAGGAGTGACCTCTCGTATCCCAAGGGAAGATGATTATTCTCAATCAGAGTCTATCCGGTTTCAAGAATTGTTCCCACTCGAAGGCGCTGTGCGTTATCAAGAGAACGCAAGTGAGTACTCCTTCAAGGTTCCAGGTACAGCTTGCAGCACTGAATCGACTCCATACGAAATTCGTATGCAGACATCAAATGCAGGTTTCAGCAGTCCATCCTCTCCATTTCAGACCCAAGCTCGTATGCTATCATCAAGTACAGGCTTCAGCAGTCCATCCACTCCTTACCAGACCCAAGCTCGTCTGCAAACATCAGGGACCACGGCAACCGTGATGTTATTTCTGGTATTCAGAACTTCTCGCATCCGTCTATGCAACCAAGTATGGGGACTTGGAGTCCGCTAAATTCACCCTATCAGACGGCATATCCAGGTCCAAGACATCGCACGCACCCATCTCAAGCATTCCAGTTTGGACTTCCAGTAATCGAGAAAGATACCGATCACAAGGACTGGGCTATCCGAAGATGTCTTCCAAATGAAAATCCAAGATGTTCAGCGGTTATTAATCGCAATGGTCAATGGGAAACATGTGCTAGAGATATCAAAGCGGTGCATAATGCAAGCCATGCCGCACCAAGCTTTTACGGAACGATGGAGCATCGATACACAAAAAGTTTTCAAGTATTTTGGTTCTGCGCACCATATGTAAATGGCTGTGTCGCAAGCAATCATGTACAGCTGCTTCGGGGTGGGAAGCCGCCACCTCTACCAAGGATTTGGCCTGTTGAAACAGGGACAAAGTTGACACCAGAAGAGGCCAATAAGCTAGCAAGCGGAGGGTTTGCCGTTGTCGAAATTTCCGAAATTCATGGGGGAGGTCAAGGTCAAAGGTCACAACAATATCAGAGGGACATGAATACTCCACCGAAGCCATCGACTCACGACCCTTCGAAGAGACCTGCACGGCGATGTGGAAAGAAGGTAAATCGAAGGTCCTTGACCGATGCAGGGGAGTCTCGTAGAAAGGAGAGATTAATGATGACTGCCCAAGTGCGTCTGTTGGATGAGGATCCAGCATCAGGAACATACCGATTCAGTTTGAATACCATATCCCGAACGTTCAACAAACCAGTAAGCTATGTTGTCACCATCAGTGACACACCCGGCTGTAATTGTCAATTTTTTGTAAGCAGTGTGGCAGACAGCAAGAACGGTTACCATTTTATGACGTGTAAACACATGTATCATGTTTACAACGTTGTTTTAGGCTTGACACTGGAGGATGAGAGGCCTCATCAAGCAACATTAAGTCGACTGGAAGTTGATGAGATCATGAGCAATTGGAGCAGCCTGCAATAGAGAATGCTGACTAGTGTACTACTTAGACGACTTATATTTGGCGCGGGCGCCAAGTGAGGGCAGAATGAACATCCTGGTTTAATCCAGTCGAATTGTAATTTGCCGACATTTTTTATTGACCATCTTTCGTAAACCAGATTATATCTATGTCCGCGTCTGTTTACACTCGCACAAGACTCTCGAATTTATTTTAGATTTGAAGTACACAAATTAGATTCCCGGCCTTCACTCACGTACATGAGATTGCTGTTGGTTAAGCTGGTAATGATGATGAGTAATACTGGTAGATGGATTCCTGTAATTTAACTTTCAATTTGGAAGTACTCCTCTAATCTGAAACTGGTTTCAGAATGCTATTAGAAAGTAATTGATGAAACAGTCATGAGAACAAATAACATGAGAATTGCAGACAATCGCAAATAAACTCCGATCAGCGATTTCACGATGTAATAAAGTTCCGTTCCCAGTGGTTCAATCACAAACAGGAATATTTAAAATGTAACTTGTATATCTTGATTCGAATGGGGCATGGCGCCGGCGCCATTAACCATCTAGTCCGCTGAAACGGCCTAGTCATTGACGGTCTCTCAAAAATATCATGGCAGGTAACTGTCCAACATCTATAACGCAGCTGTTTTCCTAAGAATTTATTGGGATTCACGAAAAATTGGTGAAGATCCGAATCCTTAAGTCATTAATCAATGTGAGAGGCCATCTGAGATTGTCAGGATTTCAAAAAATAAACATTATAATCTATTTCATGCATTTGGCGCCGGCGCCGCTTCGACATATTACATTGATTAAAGCATGACAATTTACAAACGGCTATAACACAGCATTGCATATAAACATCGGGTTGTCTACGTTGAAGTCACAACTACTGAACTCTTCTCTCTTGTGGAGCATCATACAGTGGAACTATATTGGTGAACTGGTTTCTCTCTTGACTTCCTGAGTAGAGTGTAGTGTTTGCTTGATATTAGATATGTCGAGTGGGGCTCCACTGAATGTTAGTCCTCGTCCGCGCCCTTCTAGAGTGTCTGCAATTCTTGCACACAAGTGCCGCCTGGCGAATGAAGCGAGTAGGAGTCTTAGCCTCGGGGAAGTCCGCGAGCGGATGTTGAGGGACGAGCTCACATTAGAGGTTCCTTCCCTTCCTGAGGAAGGTGACGGTTGTAGTGAGTTAGCCCAACTTGAGGAAATTCTGCGTGACGTACACAATCGCTATGAGCTATGTGCTAATTCTGTAAAAGACGTTATCTCGCAAGCAAAGAATATCGACGCGACCACGGTAGACCCGGAGGTTCGGAGCGAGACTAGAGCTAATCTGATTGAGCTTCGAGAGAAGATGTTTGAGCTCAGACAGGAGCGTTCTCGTGCTGAAACTAACTTGCGCAACCATCCTGGCTTCAATGAATTTAATTCTCTTCTTACTCTCCTGCTTGAGGCTGAGAGGGAGTCATCATACCTTTGTGAGGTCCTTGACGAGCTTCAAGCTGAGAACGACTTGGTGCTGGAGACACTGAATAGCTACGCAGAGCATACTCACCTTAAACTGTCAAGGCGAATTCACAGTCCGAGAGTACCAGCGCCTGATGATGGTCGGAGATGCGAAATGTACGACCACGGCTTCCCTGCCAATGAAGTGCAGATCTCACCCTGTGGCCATTTCTATCATATATTTTGTCTTGCCATACGAGTGGCAATTTATCCAGATTGTTCACGACAGTCATGCAGAGAGCCGTTTCCACCTTGCTGGCTCCGAAATTTCGGATTTCCTTCTATTGTTGAATCGGAATCGAGCACGGATGGATCTTCTGACTCTTCCTCCTCCGGTGGCTGCAGCAATGGTGCGATTCGTTGTTTGTTTAAATCCTTCACTTAGGTAATGCAGTGTACATTCTTGTGTGTGCATACTGTCTTTGATTTAACTTTTGGGTTGTATCAACAGACCGAGCAAGCAGTCCAAGCAGCGACTTTCATCCCACTGCGACTCAGGAAGGTAATGAGGAAGGGGAAGCATTCGAGAATGGAGATTCTCCTCCAACCTCCCAGACTAAGCGCCGCAGAGTTGAACAGTAAAAAGAAGTTGAAGGGACTAAATTTTCCTAGCATTGGCAAACTTTGATACTTTGCAGACAGTTGTAGCATCAAGTTAGAGGAACCGTATTAGTCGGTTTAATACTGATAGTAGGAGCAAGATCCGCATACCTAAATCTCCTATGTACTTTTTTGTTAATATTTAATAAGTAATTTTCACGACTTAATCAAATGTTCTTTTTGTCCAATAATGCAGAACTTTAAGATCAAATGCAGTATGTAGTAATTTAACCAGTATTTAGGAGCTCCGTATCGTAAGAATCATTGAAAACCTTAAAGTACCAATGAAATGCAGTAAAAATCGATCGATCTCAGAGGAAGAAAACAATCAAATAGTCCCATTTGCCAGCTCGATTTTAAAATACCCATGAACAAATCTGATTGTATTGGTTTGAAGGGGGCCAAAAAAAATTTATATTAAATAATTATAGATAATCAAAATCGAACTCTATTTAAATAAACGCCTTTTCAGTGAAAAAATTACATTTACAAGAAGCGAAAACAAAAACTCAGTTTTAGGGCCAATGACTAGAATAGGGCGCTTATAAAGGTAGATATTTGAATCATAAAAATGGTAAATACTAATAGACAAATAATAGTTTTGCATGCTCAACATCTGTTTCTGCAGCGTTATGACCAATTCAAAGATTCCCTGAAATGCACAAAAGCCGATGACTGAATAATAAAAAACTATTCTTAGAGTAAGCTGTTATATCCTATTTGCAGTGCTTGCACATGTCAAAACTGACAAAGGTAGTATTACTTCATCACTTCCCCTAGTGGCTGTTTCGATTATGCATGGTCCGGCGTTTATGAAGGAGTGTCCGCTCTCATTTTCGGCTACAGTTGCTTGAACCATTAGACGCCGTGAGAATGTCGCAGAACTCGGCTTTTCGTCATCGCCCTAACGTACGACGTGGTCAAATTAGAGATAGTGGGCTGAAGATTAGAGATAGTGTACAGAAGGAACACGGTAGTTCGAGGGTAGATGAACGCAAGTACCATCGAGTTAGCAACGGCGTGTGGAACACACTAAAGCGCTCGATGGTGATCGAGGAGGAGGAGGCGGAAAGGTGCACCTTCATCGAGACAGAAGACGAGGTCTACCACACACCGCCACAAAGTCCGGGTGAAGTAACCTCCAACGACGACCCACGACTCCACGATCCCATGCTTATAGGGAAGGAGGTCTCGAGCCGGCTGTATACACCATCCCGCGCACAGCTCATGCTTACCTTGCATGACACAATAGTGCGAGACCTGACTCGGCCCGAGGCAAGTCGACTACCGCCTGCGGCCTTGGAGCCAACCAGAGTTGAGGGGCGGCGAAAGCAGGTCATGTCATATTTTCCTGGTAGAGATGGAGCACCGGGACGCACAGTAAGATATGTGCATTCTAAGGAAGAGGAGAAGTAGCAGATAGAGAATGTAGATATCATGTAATAGAGTGGTTTGCAAGCATCATGTAGTAGGTCGCGAAGTATGTATAATTGTTCTTTATTTAAAGGGTCGCTGACTACTATGTTGAATTTTCAAAATTCTACCAACTGGATTATGCTCGATAATGTTTGAGCAATGTGATTTACGTCAGGTAGAGGGTTGTTATTCCGACTGATTTTCAGGTTTTCTTTTTATACTTTTGGACAATCCGCAAAGCTATTGAAATGGCATCCCCCATTAAATCAAATTTTTGAGCATTTCTACAATTTTCTATGAATTTTTTAGTCTGAAGCCATGGAGTGACCATTGACCATTCACTACAGTCCTACATAATATATGAGCGGTTGGATTCTGAAAAAAAGAACACTTTGGCACCAATTAGAACCAATCGTATACTTACAGTTCTCACAAGTATGGACGTAATTCGATCCAACTTGAACAATTTCTTAAGAAAGCCTGGTTAGTTCCTCACACCCCTTCCCCAATCAGTAGGGGTAGGGATTGCAACCCGCTCGGGGTATAACCCTCTACCTTAAGGGGTGTCATTGCTCATTCATGGGACTACTTGCGGTACCCTTATACATGCAATCATATCCATACAATCGTTCAAAACGAAATTAGAAACATTCAGACTCGTGTACGTAAAGCAAGAAGGAATTTCGGATATTTCAGCAAGTGTTATGGAATGTATACTAAATATTAATTATTTGTTAGAATGGCGCCAGCGCCACAACTGCACGCAATCTCAGTCTCCCCGATTATCACAAATCAATAATCTCTCGCAACAGTAAGTTGAATGTTGAATACTTAACAAAAAACAGGAATAAGAGTTCAAAGGACCTGCATATACGCAGACTCATGAGCAAATCTGAGTTCTTATTCTCATCGCCGCATCTAAACTCTGCTCGGCCATTGCCGTACATGGCGCCAGCGCCAATTGCTTGCAAGTAATAGTGAGCACATAGGCAAATTCTATTCATATACACAAAAGGTCAAAATTTCATTCAATCAAATATTGGTTTCTAAGACTGTTGCAATTTACACCCGTGAATTCAGCCCAATATCAAGTTAATGACGTCGAAATTTGTTATTGAAATACCTCAAAGATCAGGGCCCCTGCAACTAAGTGTCTCGACAAAATTATTTTTCCCACCTAATCATCCAATTTCTAGTGTCCAGACCGGCCAATCACGAAATGTAGAGAAATGGATGTTAATAAAGCTATGCATATATATTATTTAGAGATGCTCAGGTTCATATTTTTCTGATACAAATGGTAGAATCCATTCAAATTTCAAGTTTACTGAAATTTTAGCAACGTCCACAAGAGTAGTAATGTTTAGGATCACTTGCTTACACATGATCAAGGTCTGTCAGTAGATAATGATTCGTTTTCGCCATTTGAAAATAAACGGGTGAGCTAGTATACAAACTACAGCGAACGGTAAACACAAAGAGCTGGAGGTGACACTATAAGTCATACCAGACTTGCTTCTCAAACTTCAGAGTCCTATGTTCACCAGTGATCCATCGAGTCTGTTTCTATCAATTTCGGACTGACGGTATACACAATGTCGTTAATAGATGGGATTCCTGAGGAGGTCGTCCTGAAAGTCCTACTTCCAAAGCTCAGAGTTCCTCTGAATCGTCGTAGGGAATGTGATTGCGGCACACTGATTGTGAGAGAGAGTCTGAATAGGATTAGACGTGTTTGGGCATCATCTGCTATGTGGAAATCAATCATCGAATCCACTGCGGAATGGGCGGCTTGGCGGCTAGCCCGTTGGGAAGCCGATCAATTCCGAGTCGAGTCCACTGGAAATGGTGCGTTTAAACTCTTGACCTGGCTATCAATTTTATGTCCGAATCGAGTCCACTGGAAATGATGCGATTAAACTCTTGACCTGGCTATCAATTTTATGTGGTTGATGCTGATTACATCATCTGACATCATACTTGATTCGTTGTTAGCAGAATACACGCTAATTGACATCGATCCCAGCCACCCCTTGTTCGGTAAATCGGACGTGCTCGAGAACTTCCTGATTAACTTAAACGCTTTCGTGAAATCGAGAGCAATATGGGTGTATTGCAGAAGACATCCTCCTCTTTCTCCTCGCGAATTGCATGCTCCTCTGCAAGAACTCTCTATTCCGGAGCTTGTTCGACTGCGGAATGTCCTGACAAAATCCATCTTCGGATACAACAAGGTTTCGGCAGGGCAGATATGGGTTACGCCCTTGGATCGGCTAGACTGATCTCTAAAGTGTTTACTACAATGTCCGCTCTTCAATGATGTCTGCCTTAGCATTATTCTGTATTTTAGTTACTACCATACACATTTTGTTTTATCTAGCACTACCCTTTGTATGTAGTTGATCTAATCACATGGCGCCGGCGCCATTCTTCATAACGAGTGTGTGCCGATATGCATTGGGATTTAAAATCTTTGTTTTTTGGAATCATCCCAGAAAATATGTTCAGCGTTCTTTATAACCAACTTGGGTGCCCCTCAACTGACTATTTTTGACTTTGCAACGTACTAATTCCAAAATGGTCCATTCAGTTGTGGATGGTTCACCATACTCTGAGAAAGTGATGCTATTGCACAGCCACTACTCGGATTACGTTGGACTAATATTCATTGGTGTCTGGAATTCAGTCATCGTATGACCATTCTTTTGGATATTTTTAGAATCGATAGACTTAGTGATGAAAATATCAAAAATCGCAAGTTTTACACAGCTCCATATAGTTGAGGAGTGCGTTGAAAATAATACTATCGTTACTTAGTTCTCTTCAAAATATTAAAAAAGAAACTATAGTTTCATTGGAGATGCATTCGACAGTGTGTTCACATTATCTTGCATTTGGTTAAACCAATCGGACGGGCGAAGGAATTGATCCATTTTACAAACGTAAAAAATAAATGTATAATTAAGCCAGTTAATCATCCAAGGGCACCTAGGAATATGAACCTTTATATAAAAAGTGGTGGGTCCAAGGGCAATAGATTATGGCCAGCATTGGTTTAAACAACAAATTCATAAACATTAGTAGTGTAGCCTTCGGCATAATAGCTAGAATTATGAGTTTATTAATACTGTGCAATAGTAGGAAATAATTGAATTGGCCAAGCGGTAATAGTTATAGTGAAGTTTGTCGAGGAACTAAACAGCAGCATAAAAATTTAATATTACAGGAATGTTGAATAACAAAGTTCATATAGCTTTTGTAAACAGATATCTTGGAAATGTAATTTGGTTATTCCAAGTGCGAATTGCGATATCGACTGACATATGAGAACAGTGACGGCTATTCATACAATGCATCGAATAGGCCTGAGTAGGTCTGGCCTCGATGCACCCGCCAATTCCTTTAAGCCGGCGATAGCAGAGCAGTCCACCTAAATATGATCGTTGGATATCAATGTGGCCATCTCATTCCTCCCAAAAATTGAATGACCCTAAATTACTAGATCAAAAATTAGCACAACGACCCTCTCGACATATCTTACTGTGTGTATGGATATCGTAATTCCAAGGCAGTGCTGTGACTCATATATAAGTGAAACTCTCGAGCCAGATTTAATCCAGTGTGCACTTCCAGCTTTGGGCATTGTGTGTGGATGCTTGTCGAGATACACAGCAGGGTCTTCCATTTGTAGAAAGAGTATAGCGATCAGGTGTGACGTTGCAGTTATGGCTGAGAGAGTTGATGCACTGCCTTTAGATCAAGTAGTCCCGGAAGTTTCTCTCCCAGACCCAGCCAAAGCCTCGGTTAACCTGTAGCACACGGAGTATACAGCGGAGACAGATTGTGCCAAGGTTTTAGTTGAGCTCGTCGCTGCTTCTCAGGAGCTTTCGTCCGTGGAGTGTGCAGCAACCTCGAATACCTTAGCGGCCGACGCTCATCTACCAGCACCAGTCGCAAGCTCAGACGGATGCTTGATCCCTCCAAAGTCATTGAAGCGGGCGTGTACAACAGTAGTATATCGGAGACGTAAGCAACAAGTAGTCACGACAGAGTTCGCTGCCCCTACGACAATTAAGCTTGCGGAGCGGCTGAGGTACAACTTTAGCCGTAGTCTCTCGCTAGATGAAACTAGTCCACCTGACTCAGCGGTAGCAGACCAAGTTTTAAGATATCTTCGCAAAACACCGGATCAGCACGCAGACACGGACATTGATCATGTGTGTGAAGAGCCTGGCTTTCCTCCCAAACAATGTGATTAATATTAGTGAGGGTCTCTTACAGCTAGCACCGCTTTCGAGAAGGTTTAAGGATCAGTGACTCTGTCTGTAACTCGTGGATGTGCTACACGTCCTTATGCTAATGAATACTATTGATTTTTAGCGATCTCCGGTTTCAAGTAGTGAACCTGTTCATGACATAGATGTTGCTCTTGCATCCAACTCGCTATTGAATGGCGCAGGCGCCAATCGTGTTCAATTTTCGTGCATACCCTTCTATATTCCGTCTTCACAGGGCTGCACCTAAGAAATCATCACAATTATGGACACGGTGCACCTACTATCATATCCGCGCCTTCATTCGTTGTCTTGAGTTTCTAGCCTATAAAGTTTGAGAGTGAGCTCATCAGAACAAAGCTGCGAGTCTCTTGTCCGGTCGAGATAGGATCTGATGGCGCCAGCGCCAATTGCAAGGGGCCAACGTAAAAAAATATACATTCCTTTATTGCACGTTCGGAAGTGGGGTACCATCAGGGTCATAGGTCTCGACAGGGGATTACCGATATATGAAACCGACCAGCTACCTGAGTTTTTACTAAAATTGAAGAAGGGAGTTACTCTCTCGAGGGATTGATAAATACTGCCAGAATTTAAACTTGTGTCTTTGCACTTACTCCGACATTTAAAACAACTTGAGTTACGGAGGAGTGAGTCTTGTAATTTACTTGTTATTGTTTTATCCAAAAAAATGATATTCTCTTCTTTATCCAATTCCATATATGCTTGAAATACCGTATGCTTTAAATTTCCATTCTTTGTCTTTTCTATCATTCATCCATGATAATTTCAGGGGCATTTCTCTCTATAATCGCATACTCATTAAAATGGCCACTTCTAATTATATTGGCCGTTACACTAGTTATATAAAGAGAGAAAATGAATTGAGATCACACTGTTTGAGCGATGTGGTGACAGCGCCAATCAAACAACACCTCCTCAAAGCGTCGAAATTAAAATATGATGGCAACAACTGCAATGACGTCTAACTCATCGACTTAGCATAGACTGCACGTCAAATTTACTATAGTCGTTCTAACTATCAATCAATTTAGATTTGATTTTGACAGTAAATTGGAATCTCTCTCTTTCTTGAGTCTTAACAGGCCGATTTAAAAAGAAGAATTGCAATACGAAGCATCCAAACACTTGAGTTTCTTTTCAAACGTTTATTTCATAATTGTAGTTCTGATAATTGGCTTTGACCAGCATACGAATGTTTGATATTAAACTTTTATAGGATTAAAGCCTCTAAATAACTATTTATAAAAATACAAATAAATTTTCGATAACATATGACCAAACTCCGCGAATGAAGATGCACATAAAATTTGCGGGGGTGTTTCTTTACGGGCATTATGTTGGTCTTTTGCAATGGAAATTCAACATTTCACTCTAAAATGAAAAATAAAAGAATGCACAAAAACTTAGGAATGCAATGATTTCTCAATAATACTAATCAAGTAAGTGAAGCAAATCATCACTTTTTAATTTTGCAAAAATGGGTGTAAATTTCCTTGCTATTAAAAACTAAATAATAGTACCGCACTAACGTAGTTCTTCAGTTCTTTGGTAATTTCGACATTTATTCAATATATGAATTAAGTTTAATTTTTACAATATTCCTGCATATCAAATTTTTCAATGATTAGAAGCCTTGAATACAAGTTACAAAGAGTTATAAATATCACAATTTACAAAAATATTAGTGCTCTTCAATCTTGTATATCATGCATAACTCTAACAAATGCTTACATACTTGAAGTGACATACTTCCGTAACCTTATCTTCTTGTCTTTTCACTAAAAAGAAGATTTAGTATTAAAACATAACAAACATCAATTTAAAGAATGTGGCAACTGTGGTGATAATTAACAACCACAAAAAAGTTAAAATAATGAAATAAGAACCGAAATAAAACGACAAATTACTAGAATTAATTAGCACCTTTTCATGCCGATAAGCAGTTCAATTTTTATGTAAAGAGTCGTCTAATGATATTTAGTATCCACGCCTTCGTAAAACCAAAAAATTGTCAAATTTATATACTGTATCACGCCAATACGTATTAATCATTTTCAACGTCATGAAACTTGTATATTTGGATCGCTGCAAGTAATATTGTTTTTATTTAACTATGACATTAAACGATAATGAATCTCGTATTTCCTTGATGTCTAATTTTCAAAAACTTATATATTATATTTCTTTTATTGTTATAATAATTTGTGTTGTAATCTAATAATGTTAACACAATGGAAAAAAAAATGAAACTAGTGAAGTATTTGAGTTACGACACGTGTAAAATTCTAGTATCTTGAAATTAGTATTTTACCATTTTATACCGAGGTAGTAGTTTAAGAGTTGGTTATTGAGGGTGGGAGAGGGCTTTTATAGGCTGATTCTGCTTCACTTTAGACCACATAGGTGGAGCTGTAAGGTACCAAAATCTGAAAGAAACTGAGTCAATGATGAAAATTCGCTCGATGGATTTGAAGGGTCTTATCTTATTGCATCTTAATTCTTTGATTTTTAAAAGTTTGAGTTTTTTTTATTTTTAACAATATTTGCATGTTAAAACAAGGGCTATTAAACCCAAAATCAATGAGATCAATCCTAGCTAATTCGCTACCGCTGTTTTGAGTGAACTCTAAAATTACTTAACGAGCAACAGGTCTTATTAAACTCGTTGCCTGTATTCAAACCCTTCGCCCTCCGCACGATGGGTTTAGAAAGTCTAGTATTGCTTAGATATTTTTATGTGAAATATATATTTTATTTAAAAAATTTAATGAAATTTATTTATTAATCTATTATCCTAAATTTTTCCCCAAAGAAACGGTTACAGTCAGAATTTGGAACTGTATATTTCATTGAAGCTAGCATATATTTTCGTTTTCATCCCCTACATGAGCCGTGACCTTTCGGATTGTGAAACTGTTAGTGGACAGGGCTATGGGCACTCTGAATGACGCACTCCCAAACGCTCTCTTCTTTTATACCCAATGTGAATTCATGTTTCTAAAAACAAATGAGGTTAATTAAATTTATTTAAAAACCAGATATAACATATTTACGGTTGAAATAATCTTTTATATTTATATTTATACTATTTAAAATGTTTAATTTTTTGTAAACCGAAATTGAAGTGGATAAATTTTTATTCATTAATAACTAAAAAAAAAGATTATTTATAAAATGATTTTTAATTCAAAATTAAAAAGATGTTTGCAATGATATAAAATTAAAAGAAATTAAAAGTCCTTTACTTAAAATATAAACCATTGTAACAATTCAAAAGTTTGATAACCTTTTTCACCTTTATTTACCTTTAAGGCATTAACATATTTCGGTTAAATGCATTAATACAAAAGTAGAAATTTCTCGATTTTATTTAGGTTCGCAAAACTTTAGGGCTTTGAAAGCTAGATGTATAACTTTATATCATAAATCTTTATTTAATTCAAGTTATTGTTTATTCTACAATTATTAGTGAAAATATTTTATTATTTAAAGGTAAATATATTAAGTATTTTTTATTTTTCTAGAGTAAATGTTAAGAATCTTTTTGTACTCTATAGTTATTGCTTAGATTTATCTAATTTTTAACAATTTTAATACAGCAATAAAACATATATGTTCATTACCTTTTTTAATAAAGCGAGTATGTTTTTAATATTTTGAACGTGCAAATGTTCTTTTTGTCCAATAATAAACCGTTGTAAGTCAGCAGCAGTGCATTTTAGATTTGCTCTTCAGATAAATTTCTTAAAAAATGAAGATAAATTACTTTCCATGAAATTGTATTTAATTTAAGGTTCTTTTAAAAATTATATTCATTACAAAGATAACCTGCATTTTGAGGAGTAAAATCGCAATACAAAACGCACGACACTCATAAAATACAATGCTATTATAAAAACTTTAATTCTACTAGTGCAAATAAATTTAAGATGTATAAATTGTATTTTACCCTGTAATTATAAATATTGCAGTGTACCACTTATTTCAAAAGTTTTAAATTCTATCTTCAACCTAACAACAAATCAGCTGAAGAATTGGAACGCCTCACTCACGCACATATCTGAATAAAACGATATTTACAGAGTGCTTTTTTCTATTAACATGCAGGATCAAACAATTGAAAACAGTCTTATTAATGATAGGTCCTGCATCAAATATGTTAAAGAATCCTAAATTGTTAATGTTTTCATATTATATAAAAAGATGGTGTTTAACGTATATTTTTTATAAAACTTAACGATTCCTTGACACGTCTGGTTTGTTTTATAATTCAGAAATTCATGATCATTGTGAATGAACGAAGTGGTTTAACATAATGTTAAATGAATTCTACTCAAGTCTTTTATTTTAAGGTTTAACCAATGGAGTCGTTATCCAAGAAATGAAGCGTAATGTTTCATTGAAAATTTTAAACGAACCGTAATGTTTTCGTTTCACACTAACTGCTGCTTCGTTCTTTATTATTCGCTAATGTTTTAGGAAACAATGCTAATTCACAAGAATTCAAATTACATTGAAGTTTTAGCAATATAATGGTATTGCAATAAAATTAATTATCAATGGCTTTAACGTTCAAAAAATATGAATACATGGGTTGCAAGAACTGATATTTCTACCAATTATCCAATGATTACGAAGAGGTTTGACTCTTCAAGCCAATTCGCAGTTTAATGTTATATTGCATGTTGATTTAAATGACACATTTTTTATAATTAATTATTCTTTATTATCATTTGTGTTTTATTGAAAAGAAATGAAAAAAAAAACGTTAATTATATTTAAATTGTTCTTAAATTCAATTAACAAGGCTTAAATGAATGAGCATAAACATTGTTACAATTGTAAATTATATATAAAATTCATTTTAAATAAAACATTCAAGTTCACATTTTCACTTTTTATTGACTGAAGAATAATAATAATTTTACTCAAAGCGAATTTAATAGCATTTGCATAATTGTAATAAATATTCAAAATGTGATACGTGAAAACAAAACAAATTAAAACATTATACTTCTTTAAAACATAAGATTAAATCTTGAAACACTTCAAGTCAAAATCTTATGGTCACTTTAGTTCAAAATTAATATTATTGAATTTTAATATAAAAGAATGTTATATAAAATAGAAAGTTACATATTTAATTTGAAATTTGATGTGAAAATCTCCGTGTATTGCAATTATATAGAATCGCTATATGAATTTCTTTAAAATGATTCTAGTAGTTACAAATATCTACTGTAAATTAATTACAATTGCCGCATAACTGTTCAAAAGAACGATTTTCTTATAGCTACAAATGTCTTAAAAGTGCGAAAAAAATAAATTTTACGTGTGGAAAAGACTTGGTTTTGTTTTTAGTAAAAACACGCTTACAATGCACAAGCTCTATTGTATTACTTCAAAATATAATGCTGGAATACAGCGAAAGAGATAAACATGGATATTCACGAAATGTTCTTCTATTGTCTTTATGAAATGGTTTAGTACCATAAAACACATTAGAAAAGACGATTGCTCACTGGCAATTCCTATGGTGTTGGATGTAGAAGCGGTATCTGCTGAAGTCGGCTCAAACTCTTTCGATAAATTTTAATGAATAATCGTTAATGTTATATAAGAAGTAACAAATTAATGCATATTGTACTAAGAGTGCTTAAATGATCTACAACTAAAAGACTATTCTTACAAGTATTATTAATATAACATATTGATGTAAACATGTAAATAGTCTACTCTCGAAAGGGGGGAGTAGATCTTTACTTCCATACCTTTGTCCTGTGGGCATTGGATTGGGGGTGGATCGAACAGACACTTCATTCACGTCGGTCCCCTCCGGGGACCGATGTTTCTCTCTCTCTCTAAACATGTAAAAAATTAAATTTATCTTTGGTATAAGCCTTTATTGACGAATATCATTCACAAAGCATATTAATAGTCTGATTAACATATGAATTTCATTAACAAATACACGTTCAAAGTAACATGTTCATCACCGTCGTTTAATCTTTAGATTTTTTTTATGTTTTTTTTTTAAAAAAAAACTTACATTAAAGCATTATATAAACTTTTCGTTTTTAAGTTATTGTTTGCTTAATAATTCAATCATGTTCCATTTTTATAATCCTTTGTGTTAATAGATGTCAATAATAACTATTATGTTAACAATGTACGGTACTAAAAAAGAGTATCTCCTTAAGATTTTTTTGTTTTATAGATAAAAATGATCTGCTGTATTACCATTTCAATATTTCAGAAATAATATCCAAGAATTTATGATATTGTAATCCTCGGAACTTATTGTTTAAGAAAAGTTGATACAAATAAATAACAATTTTACTGATTTCTTATACAATAGATACTCTAGGACTTGCAGTTCCGAAAGATTTTGTAGGTTTCAATCACCAACTGAACGCAAGTTGTGATCGTTAACATTGATTTTATTCATCACCTCGTAAATTCTTGCTCCATTATTGTAATCTGAATTATTTACATTACAAAATTCGTCAAATTAAATAAAAATAAGTTATCCAAAAAATTATGTTTTATTAAAATGCAATTTTTTTAAATTTTTTAAGCCATTATCTACATAAATTTTGAATAAAATGAGTCTTAATAACATTATACATAGCCTTAAGGCGTAATAAGACAAAGTCTTGTGGTTAGTATAAAACTCAAAACTCGAAATTTTAAATTAAAACTTAATATCACAATTATATTCAAATATAATTCATATTCATTTAAGAACTTTGAACTCTAATACTTTAATAATTAAACATTCAAAATAAAAATATATTTTTTATAGCTAACTTATTAACTTGATTTTATTTTTTATTTTTTATTTTTTGAAGCGAAAGGTAGTTTATTATACGAGTTAAAGTATAGAACAAGTGAATATAAAACATCACAAAAAACAGAAAAAGCGAAAAGCGAAAAGCGGAATAAAGCTCCATTTGTTTCAAAAAAAAAAAAAAAAAAAAAAAAAAAAAGCGAAAAGTGACTTAAAAACACTCTAGTTTGTATCAACTTGATTCTTAAATTATAGATTGATTTTGCAATGAAAATTCTAATGTAAAATGTACTAAATTTTTAACATAGTATTCTTTACATTAATATTAAATCCAACGGTGTTTAATATTGTTATTATATGTAACTAGTCAATAGAGTTAATGTAGTTATATAATTAGATTGGTGATCCAAAATAATATCTTACAAAGAAATAAGAAATTTGAACTAAAAATAAAATAAAAAACAAAAAGAATTAGTGATTTATTAGTTATGCCTTTAATTTATGACTTTAAACTTTTTTGTTTTTTATTTATTATTCATAAATTAATAATCTTATTCATTGTATATACTAAGTGCATTCAGTTTATGCGGCGAATCGCTAATTTTGTTGTTATTTAACTGTCTAATATCAAGTTGAATGCTCAGAATATATTAATGAATTGCTATAAAACCGAGTATACATACTAAATCAAAGTAAGTATACTATTTAATATTAAGTTTGTTAATTGCTAATTTTCTTTGTAATTAAAAAAAACCTCAATTTTCAATACGTTTACATATTTTTATGTAAATAATTCAATCAAAATACTTTTGAATAAAATCTAGCGTAAATTGACAAATTTTATTGATTTTGAAATATTAAATGTTAACTATGCTATGGAATTTTTTCGAAGGAATAATTTCATAATGAACACTACTTTAATTGAATACTTTGTTACAAGGGATAAGCCTCGTCTTTCTAATATAAATAAAAATACGATGACATAAGAACTATATATATTGAAGAATAACGTCCTATATTTAATTACAAAAAAACTTAAATGACTGATAAATTAGTAGATTCAATCAAAAAGTTTTAAAGTCTCGCTATGTGCGAGTGCTCTTCTTGGTTTTGCAATTGTGTATATTCTTTTGCGATGCAATAAAATTTCACTATTTGACACCTGAAAAAATACACATTGAATTAGGTTATACACTTTACACCGTGGTATTAGGTGATGAAAGTTACTAGAATTAAGAAAGACGAACATGAAATTAATTGACTTTTTGTGTGAGTTTGTGTAATTAAGAAGTGTATTTATTGTAAATACTAGATTCCGTCATAATTCGCTTAATGTGGATACTAGAATTTGTTCAAAAACGTTTTGAACTTTGTATTGCATACTCCATTGACAACGTTCAAATTGGATTTGGACAACGATCAAATTTAGTTTCTGTCCTTTTAGATGTGGATACAACCGAACTCGATGGCCAGTTACGCCTACGTGTCTCGATTTCAACAGAATGCAGACATGAACCGAATCTTCAGCCGATTAACATTTGCTGAAACTGGAATTGAGTTATTTTACTTTACATTGTATTCTGTTGATAATTTACTTTACATTAAGAATAAAATTGTTCGTTCTCACACGGCTTTGCATTTACATTTAAAATTTAAATATGTAATTCGCATGGAATTTGGTTTCACAGTTCACTGAATTCTTTTGGTTCCTGTGTTTTATTTCATTGGTAATAAAAGCGCCATTTGTCCAAAAATAAATATAAAAACATAATGATATGTAATTCGCATGGAATCTTGTTTCCCAACGAAACATAGGAATAGAAGCATCATCGCGGCGAATACCACTTGCAACTACGATCATATGACATCTGCTTTAGATGGACTGAAGATAAGCTATAGTGTAATACCGAAGCCTCCACCACCACTATATGACGATGATCTTGATTGTTTCATATATTTCTTTTTTTGTCTTTTTGAGAACAAATGGAATATTTATTACCACTGTCAAGTAAGAGGGACAAAACATACACACATTAAACCGAGCTCCAAAGTTTGGCGACAGTAGAGATTGAGTTCCATTTCTTGGTCTCCATTAATTTGACATGCACAAAGATTTACGTGGAGCTTCAAGTCGTCATCTCCTCGGAGAGCTTGCTTCGGATAGAAGCTGGTACAAAGTGTAGAATATGGTTCAGAGTACTCTTTAATTGGTGACAGCAATATGTCATGTTTGGAGGTACTAACGGTACAGAATTTCGTGTTGTCCCAAAAATCATTACAAATGAAGTGGCTCCTCATGACTGAGTTGATTCCGGCATTACGTTTTTTCTGCTTGGAGAGCAAAATTTTCATTTTGATCCCTGGCCTGTGGCCCTTCTGGAGCTCCGCATCTGGGATGCAGTGATTGATCTGGCTCGAGCACATTGGCTTCAAGTGCAGGCCCTCGCCTTCTCTCAACCCGACTCTCTCCCCAGCGCTCGTCTTACCTTCCGCAGCTACTGGGCGCGTACCAAGCTCCTCTGCGATTTCCAGGGTCCCCGGCCACTTTCGAGTCACCAGCGACCCGAGTGTGGCACTTTTCTCTAGTTCGAGGTGTTATCTTAGTTCGTAATCCAGGAAGTTTTTTGATAGTTGGGTCTTCTTTCTAGGTTCAGGTTATTATCAGGAGGTAAAAATCTAGGTTTTACAAAAAATTATTTGGCCAGGTAAGTTCTCTTGCCATGGCTTTGCGACGGTGTTCTTTTTCTTCTTAATGCAATGGAAATCCACCATTTGACTCAAAAAAAATAAAATAAAAAATAAAAAATCATTTTGTTTGGAAGATTCATAATCATAACCGCTCTTACGGTTTGTTAGAGTGATACAGGCGACTGCTGCAAGGGTCTTCGATTTCCACCGTGGTTTTGAACCGAAGTCAGAGGTAACACGTTTTTTCAACGCGAGTAACAAATGCTTTGACTCAGAACGCTGCGATGAATTGTGCGTACATGAGATCTTAAAGGTTCAATGCCAAGAGTAGCGGTGACAGTTTGTAACCATTCTACTACTGCGCATCAATACCAGGCAAGTGTAAGTTCAGCTTGAAATGATTCAGTATTGACTGATCAACATATTTGTATGACAATTTCAAGGAGTGAGATCAAGCTCATGTTTTTGAAACTGCATGGCCTCAAACTTTTAAAACTAACTTTTTCAATCTACAATTACAATTTTCTTTGGGAGTTACAACTGGGCAGGCAAGAGTACAGTCGCAGATGGAGAGCAACCAAGAAACTGAGGAGCGGTTTTCCAGAAAGGTATCCTCTAACATGCAATGCTTGTGAAGGATTGTTTGCTGGCACCCTATGTCCCGCATCACTCACTGTTACAAACGACAAGCCCTTGTACAGATGCGTCCATTGTCCTACCTGATAACAACGCTATCATACCTTAGTCATGTTCGTTCTTGTAAATATAAATCTATGAACAACAATTCCAATCGGAGAATGAGATTAATACCTGGGTGGAATGATGCAATGGACTTACTGGAGGTCACTGAGATTTACCAGGCACTCCTAAAGCCAAATACGATAGCGTTGTTTGATAGCACTACGGCACTTGGAACTACTCCGCTCACTGCCGTATTTTACCTCTCGTGTAACATAGCATAAAGTTAAAGTCAATGACATTTGTCTCAATGGTCTGAATTCTGTAGGAGAAAAAATTCAGTCTGTGATTAGGTTACAGGGATTTTATTGTTAATAAATTTTCTTTTGGACAAGTGGTGCCGATAATACGAAGAGATTTTCTACTTGGTACTCGAAATCATGTCACTCCACCACAAATGCAACCTGGCCCCTTCATCGAAGGTGATTTAGAATGCAGGACATATTATTTCGAATCCAGACCAAAGAACATTTGAAACAGATGATCCAGTCTTCAGAATTCTGGCGAGTGGCGCAGGCGCCAATCGGCGTGGACATTATGTCGGTTAGTGGCGCAGGCGCCAATGGGGACACGAAGGCGAGGTGACCTGACAAGTTTTGCAGAGATATTTGATAACATACGAAAGAAAGTAAATGAAAGTATAAACATGTTCAAACAGAAAAATAGTAAAACGCATGAACCCCAAGTTTTCAAAACTCGAGTTTAGATGTAGCCAATCGTGATTG
>CM026426.1:54561264-54855374 GCA_014871385.1 Ceratodon purpureus | reverse complement strand
TTTTTTGGAAACACCCAATCTCGTAGGGTCAATTTAATTTATGGTGTCTTGAAGTAAATGACAAGCATCACCAAAATTTGCCCCCATTTGCATTTACACACCATTTAAATGTTTATATTTTGTTTTTTTGGAACACCATGAATCTCGTAAGGGTCAATTTAATTTATAGTGTCTTGAAGTAATGACAAGCATCACCAAAATTTGCCCCCATTTTGCATTTACACACCATTTAAATGTTTATATTATGTTTTTTGAAAACACCATTATCTCGTAAGGGTCAATTTAATTTATAGTGTCTTGAAGTAAATGACAAGCATCACCAAAATTTGCCCCCATTTTGCATTTACACACCATTTAAAATGTTTTTTTTTTGTTTTTTTTTTGGAAACACCATTACTCTCGTAAGGAGTCAATTTAATTTATGGTGTCTTGAAGTAAATGACAAGCATCACACCAAAATTTAGCCCCCATTTTGCATTTACACACCATTTAAATGTTTTTATTTTTTTTTTTTTTGGAAAACACCATTAATCTCGTAAGGGTCAATTTAATTTATAGTGTCTTGAAGTAAATGACAAGCATCACCAAAATTTGCCCCCATTTTGCATTTACACACCATTTAAATGTTTTATATTTTGTTTTTTTGGAAACACCATTAATCTCGTAAGGGTCAATTTAATTTATAGTGTCTTGAAGTAAATGACAAGCATCACCCAAATTTGCCCCCATTTTGCATTTACACACCATTTAAAATGTTTATATTTATGTTTTTTGGAAACAACCATTAATCTCGTAAGGGTCAATTTAATTTATAGTGTCTTGAAGTAAATGACAAGCATCACCAAAATTTGCCCCCATTTTGCATTTACACACCATTTAAATGTTTTTTTTTTTTTTTTTGGAAACACCATTACTCTCGTAAGGGTCAATTTAATTTATGGTGTCTTGAAGTAAATGACAAGCATCACCAAAATTTTGCCCCCATTTTGCATTTACACACCATTTAAATGTTTTTTTTTTTTTTTTTTTTTTGGAAACACCATTACTCTCGTAAGGGTCAATTTAATTTATGGTGTCTTGAAGTAAATGACATCATCACCAAAATTTGCCCCCAGTTTGCATTTACACACCATTAAATGATTTTTTTTTTTTTTTTTTGGAAACACCATTACTCTCGTAAGGGTCAATTTAATTTATGGTGTCTTGAAGTAAATGACAAGCATCACCAAAATTTGCCCCCATTTTGCATTTACACACCATTTAAATGTTTTTTTTTTGTTTTTTCGAAGTCACATAAATCTCGTAAGGATCAATTTAATTTATGGTGTCTTGAAGTAAATGACAAGCATCACCAAAATTTACCCCCATTTTGCATTTACGCACCATTTAAATGTTTTTTTTTTTTTTTTTGGAAACACCATTACTCTCGTAAGGGTCAATTTAATTTATAGTGTCTTGAAGTAAATGACAAGCATGACCAAAATTTGCCCCCATTTTGCATTTACACACCATTTAAATGTTTTTATTTTTATTTTTTTTGAAACACCATTACTCTCGTAAGGGTCAATTTAATTTATAGTGTCTTGAAGTAAATGACAAGCATCACCAAATTTGCCCCATTTTGCATTTACACACCATTTAAATGTTTTTTTTTTTTTTTTTGAAGTCACATAAATCTCGTAAGGGTCAATTTAATTTATAGTGTCTTGAAGTAAATGACAAGCATCACCAAAATTTGCCCCCATTTTGCATTTACACACCATTTAAATGTTTTTTTTTTTTTGTTTTTTTTCGAAGTCACATAAATCTCGTAAGGGTCAATTTAATTTATAGTGTCTTGAAGTAAATGACAAGCATCACCAAAATTTGTCCCCATTTTGCATTTACACACCATTTAAATGTTTTTATTTTTATTTTTTTTGAAACACCATTACTCTCGTAAGGGTCAATTTAATTTATAGTGTCTTGAAGTAAATGACAAGCATTACCAAAATTTACCCCCATTTTGCATTTACACACCATTTAAATGTTTTTTTTTTTTTTTTTTTGGAAACACCATTAATCTCGTAAGGGTCAATTTAATTTATAGTGTCTTGAAGTAAATGACAAGCATCACCAAAATTTGCCCCCATTTTGCATTTACACACCATTTAAATGTTTATATTATGTTTTTTGAAAACACCATTAATCTCGTAAGGGTCAATTTAATTTATAGTGTCTTGAAGTAAATGACAAGCATCACCAAAATTTACCCCCATTTTGCATTTACACACCATTTAAATGTTTTTTTTTTTTTTTTTTGGAAACACCATTACTCTCGTAAGGGTCAATTTAATTTATGGTGTCTTGAAGTAAATGACAAGCATCACCAAAATTTGCCCCCATTTTGCATTTACACACCATTTAAATGTTTTTTTTTTTTTTTTTTTTGGAAACACCATTACTCTCGTAAGGGTCAATTTAATTTATGGTGTCTTGAAGTAAATGACAATCATCACCAAAATTTGCCCCCAGTTTGCATTTACACACCATTTAAATGATTTTTTTTTTTTTTTTTTGGAAACACCATTACTCTCGTAAGGGTCAATTTAATTTATGGTGTCTTGAAGTAAATGACAAGCATCACCAAAATTTGCCCCCATTTTGCATTTACACACCATTTAAATGTTTTTTTTTTGTTTTTTCGAAGTCACATAAATCTCGTAAGGATCAATTTAATTTATGGTGTCTTGAAGTAAATGACAAGCATCACCAAAATTTACCCCCATTTTGCATTTACGCACCATTTAAATGTTTTTTTTTTTTTTTTTTGGAAACACCATTACTCTCGTAAGGGTCAATTTAATTTATAGTGTCTTGAAGTAAATGACAAGCATCACCAAAATTTGCCCCCATTTTGCATTTACACACCATTTAAATGTTTTTATTTTTATTTTTTTTGAAACACCATTACTCTCGTAAGGGTCAATTTAATTTATAGTGTCTTGAAGTAAATGACAAGCATCACCAAAATTTGCCCCCATTTTGCATTTACACACCATTTAAATGTTTTTTTTTTTTTTTTTTGAAGTCACATAAATCTCGTAAGGGTCAATTTAATTTATAGTGTCTTGAAGTAAATGACAAGCATCACCAAAATTTGCCCCCATTTTGCATTTACACACCATTTAAATGTTTTTTTTTTTGTTTTTTTCGAAGTCACATAAATCTCGTAAGGGTCAATTTAATTTATAGTGTCTTGAAGTAAATGACAAGCATCACCAAAATTTGTCCCCATTTTGCATTTACACACCATTTAAATGTTTTTATTTTTATTTTTTTTGAAACACCATTACTCTCGTAAGGGTCAATTTAATTTATAGTGTCTTGAAGTAAATGACAAGCATTACCAAAATTTACCCCCATTTTGCATTTACACACCATTTAAATGTTTTTTTTTTTTTTTTTTTTGGAAACACCATTAATCTCGTAAGGGTCAATTTAATTTATAGTGTCTTGAAGTAAATGACAAGCATCACCAAAATTTGCCCCCATTTTGCATTTACACACCATTTAAATGTTTATATTATGTTTTTTGAAAAACACCATTAATCTCGTAAGGGTCAATTTAATTTATAGTGTCTTGAAGTAAATGACAAGCATCACCAAAATTTGCCCCCATTTTGCATTTACACACCATTTAAATGTTTTTTTTTTTTTGTTTTTTTGGAAACACCATTAATCTCGTAAGGGTCAATTTAATTTATAGTGTCTTGAAGTAAATGACAAGCATCACCTAAATTTGCCCCCATTTTGCATTTACACACCATTTAAATGTTTATATTATGATTTTTGGGAAACACCATTAATCTCGTAAGGGTCAATTTAATTTATAGTGTCTTGAAGTAAATGACAAGCATCACCAAAATTTGCCCCCATTTTGCATTTACACACCATTTAAATGTTTTTTTTTTTGTTTTTTTTCGAAGTCACATAAATCTCGTAAGGGTCAATTTAATTTATAGTGTCTTGAAGTAAATGACAAGCATCACCAAAATTTGTCCCCATTTTGCATTTACACACCATTTAAATGTTTTTATTTTTATTTTTTTTGAAACACCATTACTCTCGTAAGGGTCAATTTAATTTATAGTGTCTTGAAGTAAATGACAAGCATCACCAAAATTTACCCCCATTTTGCATTTACACACCATTTAAATGTTTTTTTTTTTTTTTTTTTTTGGAAACACCATTAATCTCGTAAGGGTCAATTTAATTTATAGTGTCTTGAAGTAAATGACAAGCATCACCAAAATTTGCAACCATTTTGCATTTACACACCATTTAAATGTTTATATTATGTTTTTTGAAAAACACCATTAATCTCGTAAGGGTCAATTTAATTTATAGTGTCTTGAAGTAAATGACAAGCATCACCAAAATTTGCCCCCATTTTGCATTTACACACCATTTAAATGTTTTTTTTTTTTTTTTTTTTGGAAACACCATTACTCTCGTAAGGATCAATTTAATTTATGGTGTCTTGAAGTAAATGACAAGCATCACCAAAATTTACCCCCATTTTGCATTTACACACCATTTAAATGTTTTTTTTTTTTTTTTTTTTTTGGAAACACCATTAATCTCGTAAGGGTCAATTTAATTTATAGTGTCTTGAAGTAAATGACAAGCATCACCAAAATTTGCCCCCATTTTGCATTTACACACCATTTAAATGTTTATATTTTGTTTTTTTGGAAACACCATTAATCTCGTAAGGGTCAATTTAATTTATAGTGTCTTGAAGTAAATGACAAGCATCACCTAAATTTGCCCCCATTTTGCATTTACACACCATTTAAATGTTTATATTATGATTTTTGGGAAACACCATTAATCTCGTAAGGGTCAATTTAATTTATAGTGTCTTGAAGTAAATGACAAGCATCACCAAAATTTGCCCCCATTTTGCATTTACACACCATTTAAATGTTTTTTTTTTTTCTTTTTTTGGAAACACCATTACGCTCGTAAGGGTCAATTTAATTTATGGTGTCTTGAAGTAAATGACAAGCATCACCAAAATTTGCCCCCATTTTGCATTTACACACCATTTAAATGTTTTTTTTTTTTTTTTTTTGGAAACACCATTACTCTCGTAAGGGTCAATTTAATTTATGGTGTCTTGAAGTAAATGACAAGCATCACCAAAATTTGCCCCCATTTTGCATTTACACACCATTTAAATGTTTTTTTTTTGTTTTTTCGAAGTCACATAAATCTCGTAAGGGTCAATTTAATTTATAGTGTCTTGAAGTAAATGACAAGCATCACCAAAATTTGTCCCCATTTTGCATTTACACACCATTTAAATGTTTTTTTTTTTTTTTTTTTTTTTGGAAACACCATTACTCTCGTAAGGATCAATTTAATTTATGGTGTCTTGAAGTAAATGACAAGCATCACCAAAATTTACCCCCATTTTGCATTTACACACCATTTAAATGTTTTTTTTTTTTTTTTTTTTTGGAAACACCATTAATCTCGTAAGGGTCAATTTAATTTATAGTGTCTTGAAGTAAATGACAAGCATCACCAAAATTTGCCCCCATTTTGCATTTACACACCATTTAAATGTTTATATTTTGTTTTTTTGGAAACACCATTAATCTCGTAAGGGTCAATTTAATTTATAGTGTCTTGAAGTAAATGACAAGCATCACCTAAATTTGCCCCCATTTTGCATTTACACACCATTTAAATGTTTATATTATGATTTTTGGGAAACACCATTAATCTCGTAAGGGTCAATTTAATTTATAGTGTCTTGAAGTAAATGACAAGCATCACCAAAATTTGCCCCCATTTTGCATTTACACACCATTTAAATGTTTTTTTTTTTTCTTTTTTTGGAAACACCATTACGCTCGTAAGGGTCAATTTAATTTATGGTGTCTTGAAGTAAATGACATGCATCACCAAAATTTGCCCCCATTTTGCATTTACACACCATTTAAATGTTTTTTTTTTTTTTTTTTTTTTTGGAAACACCATTACTCTCGTAAGGGTCAATTTAATTTATGGTGTCTTGAAGTAAATGACAATCATCACCAAAATTTGCCCCCAGTTTGCATTTACACACCATTTAAATGATTTTTTTTTTTTTTTTTTGGAAACACCATTACTCTCGTAAGGGTCAATTTAATTTATGGTGTCTTGAAGTAAATGACAAGCATCACCAAAATTTGCCCCCATTTTGCATTTACACACCATTTAAATGTTTTTTTTTTTTTTTTTTCGAAGTCACATAAATCTCGTAAGGATCAATTTAATTTATGGTGTCTTGTAGTAAATGACAAGCATCACCAAAATTTGGCCCCATTTTGCATTTACACACCATTTAAATGTTTTTTTGTTTTTTTTTTTTTTTTGGAAACACCATTACTCTCGTAAGGGTCAATTTAATTTATGGTGTCTTGAAGTAAATGACAAGCATCACCAAAATTTGCCCCCATTTTGCATTTACACACCATTTAAATGTTTTTTTTTTGTTTTTTCGAAGTCACATAAATGTCGTAAGGATCAATTTAATTTATGGTGTCTTGAAGTAAATGACAAACATCACCAAAATTTACCCCCATTTTGCATTTACGCACCATTTAAATGTTTTTTTTTTTTTTTTGGAAACACCATTACTCTCGTAAGGGTCAATTTAATTTATAGTGTCTTGAAGTAAATGACAAGCATGACCAAAATTTGCCCCCATTTTGCATTTACACACCATTTAAATTTTTTTTTTTTTTTTTTTTTTTTTCGAAGTCACATAAATCTCGTAAGGGTCAATTTAATTTATGGTGTCTTGAAGTAAATGACAATCATCACCAAAATTTGCCCCCATTTTGCATTTACACACCATTTAAATGTTTTTTTTTTTTTTTTTTGAAGTCACATAAATCTCGTAAGGGTCAATTTAATTTATAGTGTCTTGAAGTAAATGACAAGCATCACCAAAATTTGCCCCCATTTTGCATTTACACACCATTTAAATGTTTTTTTTTTTGTTTTTTTTCGAAGTCACATAAATCTCGTAAGGGTCAATTTAATTTATAGTGTCTTGAAGTAAATGACAAGCATCACCAAAATTTGCCCCCATTTTGCATTTACACACCATTTAAATGTTTTTATTATTATTTTTTTTGAAACACCATTACTCTCGTAAGGGTCAATTTAATTTATAGTGTCTTGAAGTAAATGACAAGCATCACCAAAATTCGCCCCCATTTTGCATTTACACACCATTTAAATGTTTTTTTTTTTTTTTTTTTTTTTTGGAAACACCATTACTCTCGTAAGGATCAATTTAATTTGTGGAGTCTTGAAGTAAATGACAAGCATCACCAAAATTTGCCCCCATTTTGCATTTACACACCATTTAAATGTTTTTTTTTTTTTTTTTTGAAGTCACATAAATCTCGTAAGGGTCAATTTAATTTATAGTGTCTTGAAGTAAATGACAAGCATGACCAAAATTTGCCCCCATTTTGCATTTACACACCATTTAAATTTTTTTTTTTTTTTTTTTTTTTTTTTCGAAGTCACATAAATCTCGTAAGGGTCAATTTAATTTATAGTGTCTTGAAGTAAATGACAAGCATCACCAAAATTTGCCCCCATTTTGCATTTACACACCATTTAAATGTTTTTTTTTTTGTTTTTTTTCGAAGTCACATAAATCTCGTAAGGGTCAATTTAATTTATAGTGTCTTGAAGTAAATGACAAGCATCACCAAAATTTGTCCCCATTTTGCATTTACACACCATTTAAATGTTTTTATTATTATTTTTTTTGAAACACCATTACTCTCGTAAGGGTCAATTTAATTTATAGTGTCTTGAAGTAAATGACAAGCATCACCAAAATTCGCCCCCATTTTGCATTTACACACCATTTAAATGTTTTTTTTTTTTTTTTTTTTTTTGGAAACACCATTACTCTCGTAAGGATCAATTTAATTTGTGGAGTCTTGAAGTAAATGACAAGCATCACCAAAATTTGCCCCCATTTTGCATTTACACACCATTTAAATGTTTTTTTTTTTTTTTTTTTGAAGTCACATAAATCTCGTAAGGGTCAATTTAATTTATAGTGTCTTGAAGTAAATGACAAGCATCACCTAAATTTGCCCCCATTTCGCATTTACACACCATTTAAATGTTTATATTATGTTTTTTGAAAAACACCATTAATCTCGTAAGGGTCAATTTAATTTATAGTGTCTTGAAGTAAATGACAAGCATCACCAAAATTTGCCCCCAGTTTGCATTTACACACCATTTAAATGTTTTTTTTTTTTTTTTTTTTGGAAACACCATTAATCTCGTAAGGGTCAATTTAATTTATAGTGTCTTGAAGTAAATGACAAGCATCACCAAAATTTGCCCCCATTTTGCATTTACACACCATTTAAATGTTTATATTATGTTTTTTGAAAAACACCATTAATCTCGTAAGGGTCAATTTAATTTATAGTGTCTTGAAGTAAATGACAAGCATCACCAAAATTTACCCCCATTTTGCATTTACGCACCATTTAAATGTTTTTTTTTTTTTTTTGGAAACACCATTACTCTCGTAAGGGTCAATTTAATTTATGGTGTCTTGAAGTAAATGACAATCATCACCAAAATTTGCCCCCAGTTTGCATTTACACACCATTTAAATGTTTTTTTTTTTTTTTTTTTTGGAAACACCATTAATCTCGTAAGGGTCAATTTAATTTATAGTGTCTTGAAGTAAATGACAAGCATCACCAAAATTTGCCCCCATTTTGCATTTACACACCATTTAAATGTTTATATTATGTTTTTTGAAAAACACCATTAATCTCGTAAGGGTCAATTTAATTTATAGTGTCTTGAAGTAAATGACAAGCATCACCAAAATTTGCCCCCATTTTGCATTTACACACCATTTAAATGTTTTTTTTTTTTTTTTTTTTTTTGGAAACACCATTACTCTCGTAAGGGTCAATTTAATTTATGGTGTCTTGAAGTAAATGACAAGCATCACCAAAATTTGCCCCCATTTTGCATTTATACACCATTTAAATGTTTTTTTTTTGTTTTTTCGAAGTCACATAAATCTCGTAAGGATCAATTTAATTTATGGTGTCTTGAAGTAAATGACAAGCATCACCAAAATTTACCCCCATTTTGCATTTACGCACCATTTAAATGTTTTTTTTTTTTTTTTTTGGAAACACCATTACTCTCGTAAGGGTCAATTTAATTTATAGTGTCTTGAAGTAAATGACAAGCATCACCAAAATTTGCCCCCATTTTGCATTTACACACCATTTAAATTTTTTTTTTTTTTTTTTTTTTTTTTCGAAGTCACATAAATCTCGTAAGGGTCAATTTAATTTATGGTGTCTTGAAGTAAATGACAATCATCACCAAAATTTGCCCCCATTTTGCATTTACACACCATTTAAATGTTTTTTTTTTTTTTTTTTGAAGTCACATAAATCTCGTAAGGGTCATTTTAATTTATAGTGTCTTGAAGTAAATGACAAGCATCACCAAAATTTGCCCCCATTTTGCATTTACACACCATTTAAATGTTTTTTTTTTTGTTTTTTTTCGAAGTCACATAAATCTCGTAAGGGTCAATTTAATTTATAGTGTCTTGAAGTAAATGACAAGCATCACCAAAATTTGTCCCCATTTTGCATTTACACACCATTTAAATGTTTTTATTTTTATTTTTTTTGAAACACCATTACTCTCGTAAGGGTCAATTTAATTTATAGTGTCTTGAAGTAAATGACAAGCATCACCAAAATTTGTCCCCATTTTGCATTTACACACCATTTAAATGTTTTTATTTTTATTTTTTTTGAAACACCATTACTCTCGTAAGGGTCAATTTAATTTATAGTGTCTTGAAGTAAATGACAAGCATCACCAAAATTTACCCCCATTTTGCATTTACACACCATTTAAATGTTTTTTTTTTTTTTTTTTTTGGAAACACCATTAATCTCGTAAGGGTCAATTTAATTTATAGTGTCTTGAAGTAAATGACAAGCATCACCAAAATTTGCCCCCATTTTGCATTTACACACCATTTAAATGTTTTTTTTTTTTTTTTTTTTTTTGGAAACACCTTTACTCTCGTAAGGATCAATTTAATTTATGGTGTCTTGAAGTAAATGACAAGCATCACCAAAATTTACCCCCATTTTGCATTTACACACCATTTAAATGTTTTTTTTTTTTTTTTTTTTTTGGAAACACCATTAATCTCGTAAGGGTCAATTTAATTTATAGTGTCTTGAAGTAAATGACAAGCATCACCAAAATTTGCCCCCATTTTGCATTTACACACCATTTAAATGTTTATATTTTGTTTTTTTGGAAACACCATTAATCTCGTAAGGGTCAATTTAATTTATAGTGTCTTGAAGTAAATGACAAGCATCACCTAAATTTGCCCCCATTTTGCATTTACACACCATTTAAATGTTTATATTATGATTTTTGGGAAACACCATTAATCTCGTAAGGGTCAATTTAATTTATAGTGTCTTGAAGTAAATGACAAGCATCACCAAAATTTGCCCCCATTTTGCATTTACACACCATTTAAATGTTTTTTTTTTTTTCTTTTTTTGGAAACACCATTAATCTCGTAAGGGTCAATTTAATTTATAGTGTCTTGAAGTAAATGACAAGCATCACCAAAATTTGCCCCCATTTTGCATTTACACACCATTTAAATGTTTTTTTTTTTTTTTTTTTTTTTTGGAAACACCATTACTCTCGTAAGGGTCAATTTAATTTATGGTGTCTTGAAGTAAATGACAATCATCACCAAAATTTGCCCCCAGTTTGCATTTACACACCATTTAAATGATTTTTTTTTTTTTTTTTCGAAGTCACATAAATCTCGTAAGGATCAATTTAATTTATGGTGTCTTGTAGTAAATGACAAGCATCACCAAAATTTGGCCCCATTTTGCATTTACACACCATTTAAATGTTTTTTTGTTTTTTTTTTTTTTTTGGAAACACCATTACTCTCGTAAGGGTCAATTTAATTTATGGTGTCTTGAAGTAAATGACAAGCATCACCAAAATTTGCCCCCATTTTGCATTTACACACCATTTAAATGTTTTTTTTTTGTTTTTTCGAAGTCACATAAATCTCGTAAGGATCAATTTAATTTATGGTGTCTTGAAGTAAATGACAAGCATCACCAAAATTTACCCCCATTTTGCATTTACGCACCATTTAAATGTTTTTTTTTTTTTTTTGGAAACACCATTACTCTCGTAAGGGTCAATTTAATTTATAGTGTCTTGAAGTAAATGACAAGCATGACCAAAATTTGCCCCCATTTTGCATTTACACACCATTTAAATTTTTTTTTTTTTTTTTTTTTTTTTCGAAGTCACATAAATCTCGTAAGGGTCAATTTAATTTATGGTGTCTTGAAGTAAATGACAATCATCACCAAAATTTGCCCCCATTTTGCATTTACACACCATTTAAATGTTTTTTTTTTTTTTTTTTTGAAGTCACATAAATCTCGTAAGGGTCAATTTAATTTATAGTGTCTTGAAGTAAATGACAAGCATCACCAAAATTTGCCCCCATTTTGCATTTACACACCATTTAAATGTTTTTTTTTTTGTTTTTTTTCGAAGTCACATAAATCTCGTAAGGGTCAATTTAATTTATAGTGTCTTGAAGTAAATGACAAGCATCACCAAAATTTGTCCCCATTTTGCATTTACACACCATTTAAATGTTTTTATTTTTATTTTTTTTGAAACACCATTATTCTCGTAAGGGTCAATTTAATTTATAGTGTCTTGAAGTAAATGACAAGCATCACCAAAATTTGGCCCCATTTTGCATTTACACACCATTTAAATGTTTTTTTTTTTTTTTTTTTTTTTTTGGAAACACCAGTACTCTCGTAAGGATCAATTTAATTTGTGGTGTCTTGAAGTAAATGACAAGCATCACCAAAATTTGCCCCCATTTTGCATTTACACACCATTTAAATGTTTTTATTTTGTTTTTTTGGAAACACCATTAATCTCGTAAGGGTCAATTTAATTTATAGTGTCTTGAAGTAAATGACAAGCATCACCAAAATTTGCCCCCATTTTGCATTTACACACCATTTAAATGTTTTTTTTTTTGTTTTTTTTCGAAGTCACATAAATCTCGTAAGGGTCAATTTAATTTATAGTGTCTTGAAGTAAATGACAAGCATCACCAAAATTTGCCCCCATTTTGCATTTACACACCATTTAAATTTTTATTTTATTTTTTTTTTTTTTTGGAAACACCATTACTCTCGTAAGGGTCAATTTAATTTATGGTGTCTTGAAGTAAATGACAAGCATCACCAAAATTTGCCCCCATTTTGCATTTACACACCATTTAAATGTTTTTTTTTTGTTTTTTTTGGAAACACCATTACTCTCGTAAGGGTCAATTTAATTTATGGTGTCTTGAAGTAAATGACAAGCATCACCAAAATTTGCCCCCATTTTGCATTTACACACCATTTAAATGTTTTTTTGTTTTTTTTTTTTTTTTGGAAACACCATTACTCTCGTAAGGGTCAATTTAATTTATGGTGTCTTGAAGTAAATGACAAGCATCACCAAAATTTGCCCCCATTTTGCATTTACACACCATTTAAATGTTTTTTTTCTTTTAATGAGGAATTTATATTTTTGAAAAACGCTATGTGTCTCTCGACCATTTATTTCATTCCATGTAACATCCCCCTCACGACTAAATTCCCTACTCTTGTGAGCAAGGCACCTTTCTTTTGTTTGCTTAGCACTGCACCTCGGGTTAACTTCCGAGGCATTGTAGTATTCTTGTACCATATACTCGAACCCAATTTCTACTCCACTGTAGCATTTGTTACCGCTTATGGTGACCTGCGCTCATATTGCAGGGACTGCTGAACTCCGTGCGCGTTTATGGTGGAGCTGCGTCGAGGGATCACACCTTTGACGATTCTCACGTGGGGGAGTCCTTGACGCCACGAAGCGATCTTGCCACCGTGTCGGGAAACACGAAGGACGTAGCTCGGTCGTTGCTGGATATGAGGACATTTCCGGTGGATCACCAGACTCAGACTACGGAACCTGAAGGTGGCGCAGAAGACGTGGGAGAGGGTGCTGACGGGCTGGATGACTTGGACTTTATTGTCCAGAACTTCGCTGCGGTTCCGCGAATGAATGAATCCGCACCAGCAGGAGAGGAGGACGCGGGAGTTCACAGGGATACGGAGGGGACGGATAGGGATGCTGTGGACCCGGAAAGGATTTCTCCTCTTCAAGAGCAGGAGACGGAGGGAGGAGTAGCTGATAGTCAGCATGAACCGTGCATCCCACCATCGGGAGATATCCTGATGACAGAAGGCAGTGCACCAATTCCAAACCATCACCCCCCCGTACCTAAAGAGTGCGGTCCTCAGAGTTCGCTGTCCGTCACTCCTTATGTGATCCCTTGCAGCCCCCCGCCTCCTCTCCCATCCAGCCCCCCGCCTCTTCTCCCATCCTGCCCCTCGCCTCCTCTCTCACGGAGTACATCTCCCGAGGAGACCCATCAGTCTCCCCCCGTGGCTCCTGACATGAACAAAGATGTTGTTGACGACACTCTGAAGGATTTAGACGCGTTCAGCCCGGAGAAGAAGAGATGCGACGCGGAAGCCCTGGTGTGTGACGATGTCAAGGCATGTGACGATGTCAAGGCATGTGACGATGTCAAGGACAAAGACGCGGAAGAGGAGGAGGAAGACCTGGAATTATATGAAGGGCTCCCGGACAAGGCACTGACGGAGGTATCCACTGAGCGAGATCTAGTCGTGGTGGAGAAATCTAAGAACGCAGATTGTGAATGTCGCTCACTTGTGCTGCAGAAGGGGTTGAAGCATTTGCAACAATCCCTTTTGCCGGACCTTCCCTTGGGAACAACATCCGGCCCCCCGGCCACACGAGGCAAGGGTAAGTCTGGGCCTAGCACCGGAACGGGGGTCAAGGGGAAGGGAAAAGGTTCCGGTGCTGAGAGAGAGCCTATGGGAAAAAGCACTCCAGCATGAGTTCATGCTAGTCTGGACGAACAGGTAAGGGATCACATATCCCAGCGAGGGAATTACACCCCACCCTCTCGCAAGGCTAAGCATCTTGAAGCAGTTAGACAGGCTCACGAGTTCGTTTACAAGGACTATAATGATAAAATCCCATTTACTAATAACTTTGAAAAAAAACATTTACCAGATTCCGACGTCTAAAACGGTTGGCATTTCATCGGAAGCCCAAGATCCAAATTCGGACGACACTGCGGAAGGTATCTAGTCGGACTCTAATTGTAGGACTGATAGTTCTAATGTCCTCAGATTGGACATGTGTAGAACGTGTAGTGTCTCCCGTAGATGCTTGAGGAATTTAGTAAACATCTGCATCGAGGGATCTCCCGATGCTTGGATCTACTATGACATTTTTTCAATGGACATCTATATCGAGGGATTTCCCGATGCTGAATGTTGATCACACCTGTTTACAGTGGACATCTTTATCGAGGGATCTCCCAAAGCTGAATTCTGATGAGACTTTTTTTTGTTGCATTTTCCAGGGCCCCCTCTCCCATCCTCTGTTCGAGCAAAGGTGATTGGAAAGGTACCCGGTCGAAGGTATTCGGTTGTACTAGACTTAAACGGGGTTCTCGTTCACCGTGGGATTTTTGTCAAGGGAAAAAAGCGCCCTATAATGATCAGACCTGGATGCCAGGAATTCCTGAACTAGCTTCATACTCAGGCAACGGTAGCCTTTTGGACCATCATCGCGCCTAGGAATATACCTGAAACTCTTCCTGTTGTTCTTTAGGGCACCTCCTTACAGCTGCCAGATGTGCAGGTTCTTAGCCAGAACGAATGCACACGTTCGTCATATGTGGAGTCGTCAAAACCAGACAAGCCGTTCTTTCTAAAGGATCTCCGTGTCTTTGCTAAGTTGCTGGTATTGGAGTCCGTTGAGAAAGTCCTACTAGTGGATGATAGTCCACAGAAGAACCTTCTCAACGACCCGCATAACGCTGTCCACCCCCCAACCTGGTCCGGGGATGGTGGTGATAGGTTTCTTACGATGACACTGAAACCGTGGCTGGAGGGTCTATTCAGCTCAGGGGAAGCTGTCCCAGAGTATGTGAAACGGGCCCCGCTTCCGTTTGGTCAGTTCCCCATGGACCGGTCGTCGGACTTGGCACTAAAGATATTGAGGGCGCTGTAGCTTAGTACAAATGACTCTGGATTTTGGAACACTCATTTTATTCACAGTTCCTTATTGTCAATACTTACATTCCCACACATGACCATTCTATCTTGGGAAGATTGTAGTTTAGTGCAAATGACTTTGGATTATGGAACACTCATTTTATTCAGAGTTCTTCATTGTCAACACATACATTCTCTCACATGACCATGTAATGAAGCTGTAGCTCCCTCATGTTTGATAGCAGAATGAAACTAACCGAGTTCCTGAAAATTTGCATTTGTCTTCTTGAACGCAATGGAGTTCTGGAACTTTGAATTTGTTTTGTTTTAAAATCGCTTTGCTGTGGTAATACTCTTTCAAGACATGGTCTGACCACCTCTGTGTGCCATGGCGTTGGGAGGCGCCATCGAGATATCCCCCGATGAACTATGTTAGCAAATTCGTCATTTACAAACATCGGGAGATCCCCCGATGTTTAGTCTCAGATGTAGAAATGTCCTGATGTTTTTATTTCAACTGTGCAGAAGGCGATAGTTCTCTCGGTTAATGGCGTCCTGTGCTTCGAGGATTATAAAGGATTCAGCCCGCCGTTGCTGGACTTAGGGAATGTCATTTGCCGTCCTGGAATTCGACCGTTCTTTCGAAAGCTTCTTGAAGATTTCCATGTCGGAATATGGTCATGTATGCCCCCATCCCGCTTGGACCTTGTCTTAGCGCATCTGCTTCCACTGGAGCTTAGGTCGCAGTTAATTTTTGTGTATGGTCAAGACAAGTGTGTTCGACAGAAGCCTTATCCATTCTTCCAGAAGTTCCTGCAACGACTTCGTATGGATAAAAAAACTCGCAGGTTTTGCAAACCGGGTAAAGTTCTCATGGTAGATGACTGTGAATGGAAGAATGTAATGAATGGAAATCATTCCTGCTATTTCCCGACTCCTTGGAAGGGTGAAATGCACCTACCTAATCCGCGAAACGTCATACCAGACGTCGGCACAGCCTTACTTCCATTCATTATGGATTTGGTTCATTATGACTCCGTTACTGAGTTCCTTCAGAAAACTCCCATGGATGGGGAATTGTGTAGGAGATCACTTAGGCAATGGTACACCAGTAGAGTAGAACAATAGACAGTACATACAGTGAGTTGCTTACAATCCCGTGTCCCTATGTACTACAATGTATTAGTGGTAATAATATGGCACCGTTCATTCGAATGACTTTCATGACGATACCTCATATTTATGTAACCCGTTTTTGTAATGTAAATGACTATTTCACCATCATCGGTCTATGTGTATTATCTGTAATGTTATATTACTTAGTTTGTCCATACCATTTCACTCGTGCAATTGTGAGATGGATGTTGTTCTTCCGGAAGACACCTATAACGGGAAATCTCCTGATCCATGGTTTTGCAAAACACACATTATTCATTACATTACTTTGTCCATACATTTGTTCTTCCGGAACGGCACTATATCGGAAGATCTCTTGATCCATGGACTTACAAATCATACAATGTTTAAACATTACTTAGTCCACACATTTCCCTCGTCTTGGAACAACTCTATATCGGAAGATCGCCTGATCCAATCATTCAAATAATACACTATTCATAACAATCGGGGAAGGTTTTACTAAGCCCCTTTCATTTTCCTTTGCTTTTTCTGGACGATCTACAGTCCATAACTCAATGAATAGTCCAGAAATAGTTAAATATGGCATAATTCCAGTGGCTTGATAAGGTGCATATGTGGGTGGTTGGATTTCGAAATCTAAAATATTGTGGACAAGATACTAATGCGGCCATGGAGGGTTATTACGGGTTTGCGAAGTCCATACTCAAGTCTGAAAGGAGTAGAATGACAGGTAGAAGGTTGATTGGTGCATAACGGCCCAAACAGAGGACGTCGTAGATCATTATTGGTACAAGGCTTTGCGTAAAGAGAAGGGTTTTGTGGACAACAAGAAGGGACAACAGAGCCCAGTGTCCTTTGCGTCAGCTAAGTCACAGCGGTGACCAACGTCTGCTAACCCTGTTACCAATGCCGAGACTACGTTCTCGTTCTGTTTTGTCAGTGTCACACAGTCTGTGATACTGAGTTTTGATTCCTCTTGTTGCAGGCTTTCAACGCTACTCGCGATCGGATTCTCACAACCGACTCCGCCGAGGTCCTCGCCAACAGTTTCTTCATGGATACCAGTGTCACCCACCGCAACAATGTCCGCCACATCGGCCGTCTCTCCGGAAGCTTGGTTGTGAATAGAATCACAATCAGAAGGTATGACTTCAGACATCTCAGTCAAAATATTACCTTCGCCTATTCCTGAATCACCGAGCACGGGTTTAGGACAACTCGTACAATCTGACATTCGCATGTCTCGTGAATAGTCCTTACAGTGCTTCTCATCATCCTCTCAAATGATGTTGGCCATACCGTAAATAGTCTTCTAGAGTTTGAGTCGGAGCTCGGACACGACTGGGTTCATGGGCATAAGTGAGACGCACAGAATCCATCCTATATCCCGCTCCTCTCGTACCTTGAGTTGGTATCGCCAATTAGAGAACGGTTCTTTCCAGAGCTTAGGGTCTGTTGTAGTCCAGGCATCTTCGAATTGCTGAGGCTGGCATATCGCAAATTCCTGCATCGTTCTCAATTGCACCAGTCTAACCCAATTCAACAGGTTGGTTACCATGTCCTCGCCCAACCCGGAGTTGATGAGCTGGATTTCCTCAAGAACTTTGGTCCTAAAAGCGGAATCCATTACATTCAACGACAACGTTGCAAATAGGGTAGTTCCTTCCGAAATCAGCATGGACAAAGCCTTCAATATATCCTCCTGCTTCCGACATTCATCTTTGAACATTGTGGAAATTGATTTCCACGGTTGGCACGCCGGAATACTAATTCCGGTAGAAAAATGATAAAAAAATTAAAAATTTTGTGTTAGGAACACGGAAGTTCTACTTAGATAAATGAAACAGTCAGTTAAGACGGTTGGCTGAATAAATAAGAGAACCGGAAGGTCAGCCGGGTGAGATCCGGTAGTCTGAGTCGAAGGAGTGGGAGCATCGTCCATGTGACGGAACCCTGACACAGCGGACTTAGGGTAACCGCCGGAGGGTGCGATTCACGCGGGAAAGGTGGCTGCGACCATTAAAGCGCCGCCGGTCGCGACCGTCCAATGATGAAAGGCTACGACCGTCCGTTATGATGAGCTACGAACGGGCGGGGTTGAGTGCAGGTATAAAAGGAGGAAGAGCAACCGTGCTCCTCCTTTCTTTTGTCGTTTTGTGGAGTGCTGGAGCCTTGTGTTCCTCGGCAGAGTGCGCAGTTAGGGTTGTGACGGTAGGAGAGAGACGGTGAAACGAAAGTGTTTCCATTATTTGAGGGATTGTGGTGAGGATCGTGCGTGCAGGTGCTACCGAAGTGACAGTGAGGAGAACTTAGCAGGATGGGTAGAAAGGGGAAAGAACCGGCGGAGGAGGGACAGTTGTTGAAGGTACAACGGGTCATGCCGTTGATGCCGGCAGACGACGGAGAGTGGGAGCTCCTCTGGGCCGCCTTAGATGTCATGGGCTGTGCGTTACTATTGGACAAGGCGTGGGGGTAGAAACATTCCCTTCCGGCACAGGAGATCCTCGTCAAGAACCCCGACAATCAAGGAACCATCCGGGGAGAACCGGAGCAGTGGACGGCACAAGAATGGAGGAATACGTACGGCTTCACCAACGTTGGGGAGGTCTCGGCACCGGAGGCCCGGGACTTTGTGTGGACGTATATCAAGGGGCCCGGAGACAAGAGAGAGGGGTGGGACCTTGACGACATCAAGGATCCGAGAGCCCGGAGGGTAGTAGGGTTTATGAACCCTATTTTCCATCCGGAAAAGCCCAAACGGATAACCATCAAGTGGGTGTCTATTTTCCTCGGAGCCATGGACGGTGAATTCTTCGTAGACTGGGGCCTCATGATAAAGACGATAGTCGACCGGCAGGTAGCCAACCTCCGGAAGACCAAGAAACAGGCCACCTGCCTTCCGTCTTTCCTCATTCACCTCTACCGTCACCGGGGGCTGTTGAACCCTAAGGAGATCCTGGAGTATGATGAACTGAAGAGCATGCAACGGTACGCTGAACCGGAAGAGGTGTCCAATCAGGATGATGATGACGATTTAATGGAGGTCTCCCCCACGACGGCCAAGAGACCCCGTCCCAGCCCGGAGAAGGGACAGCCGTCTGGATCACCTCGGACTCCCACCCCGACCAAGTGAACCCTGAACACGGAAGTCTTCAAACCCACCGGACCATTGGAGCACACCGGGGAACCGTACCAGGACTTAGTCAACCTTTCGGAGCAGGTGTCGGCGTATGCCCAGTTCCTACAGTCAACTAGGCAGCTGGAGGGCCGGTTGGCCAAGGAAGTAGTTTCCCTTACGGGCTCTAACCGGTTGGAGGAATGCCTGGTTATCCTTCGCAAGCACCGGGACTTAGCCAGTCTACAGGCCAAGCACATTGACCAGATGGAGCAGTACCGGGAGAGGATTAACAAGCTCGAGCAGGAGGTACACGATGCCCAAAGGGACTTCAATGACGCCCGTGACCGGGCAGCCCATGCCATCGAGTCGGTTGTAGAGGTCAAGGCCACCTTAGCTCTTCCGGTGGATGTGGCCAATCAGTGCGCCGTCTACCAAGCCTTCTTGACCCGCCAACCGGATCCGGCTCGGAAGTTGATCGTGCAATTCATGCACAAACGGACGCAGGTCCTGAGGAACACTTGGTTGCAGATGAGGCACTTCGTGGAAATCATCAGCGCCGGAAAGGACGGTCCGTCAAGACCACCAGAGCCACCGGCAGATCAGGAGGAGCCCAGACCATCGGCACCAACCAGGGAACCGGCACAGGTGCCACCTTCAGCCTCTCCGGTACAGTCGACCATCCGGCCAGTGCAACCGGAGCCAGGACAACCGTTGGAGGATCCTATCCCGGATACCTTGGACAGTTTGCACAATCTGCCCACCCTGGCTGGAATTGAGACTGTTAACCCCGGGAACATCTCTTTGGAACCGGACCAAGGCCCACTACCGGAAGACTTTGTACCGGTACAGGGATCTCTGGAACATCTCCAGGTGGATCTCAGCGCAATTCCGGTGGCTGCACGATCTCCCTCCCCGGCGGTTCAAGCAGGACGATCCCGGAAGGCCATCGACCAACCGGCATGTGATACCCCGGAAGAAGGCCCCTCGCTGAAGAGGCTGAAGAAAGGATTACAGAAGAAGGAACGGTTGGATGGAACTCGACACAGCCCCCGGTTCGATAAGAACAAGGAGTAGAAGTTAGGATAAGGACCGGATAAAAGGGCAGCGACTAACGATGGGGCTCAAGTGCACCCGGCTGTCAATCCGGATAGATAGTGGCAGCAACTAGGAATAGAAGGCGGCCACCGGTCCGGGATTCCCGGATCCAAGATCCGGAATTTCTGGATCTCGGTTGGCCACTTGGTTGCTTTAGGATCGGTAGGTTTTAGTATTTAAGCTGGACGTTTTTCCAAGGCCGGGGCCTTGTTTTGTACGCTGTTTTGTTGTTGCAATTGAGAATATACTTTTGGATTTGTTGCGTCGACCGGCTGGCTGACGAGTCCGTTACCGTAATGGTTTGTTGGTACTATTGTCTTCATTAGTGTTCCGGAGGAGTGTTGAACAGTGGGATAGTTTGGAGAGCGCCCGGAGAGATTGGGAAGGTGTCAAGCGTCGAGTGTTGACGGTTTTAAGTCCCGGAAGGAGCCCGGAGGGGAGGAGAGACGTACTGCAGCAGGGCTGGTAGTCTCAAGGACACAGAGGGCCGTGTGTACACCGGGATCCGGAAACGAACCGGTTGCTTCCTGTCGATGGGATAAAAGCCGGATTTCCTATTGCGAATCAATCCGGAAAGGAGATGATATAGTTAGGATGCCGTACAACCGTAAGGTGATGTCATTGTAGTATGATTTCCGTATCCATAACCGGCACTGAGTAGCTATCTGGACCGGTACCTAGCCATACGGAAGGATTATTACTCCATTCTCCGGGTGGTAGATAGGAACAGTGGGGTGTCTAGCCACTTTAAGTCACGGGACGGTGGAGAATCCAGCCACTTGAAAGGATAGACGGATCAGTGGGAACCGGCCACTAGTCTAAAAAGCCGGAAAATAGAAACGAGGCAAAAACTACCGGATTCAGCCAACCGGTCGAAAGACGGAATACGGTGGGATTCGGGTGGTGATTTCCGTTATAATCCAAAAGGAGGAAAACTATAGGTCTTCGTGGGAACGAACACGGAGTGGATTACTTTGGAAGGTATTTAGTGTGAATTAAGTGCCTTCCGGAGGAATACTGATGCCACGTCGTGCTACAAACATTTCAGCTGTAATTCCATAAGCGGGACATGTAAATTGGCAAAAAATCCCGTATTTGTTCCTAAAGAAAATCCGCATAATGTACACGAAATGTGAAGGACGTGGCGGGTTCACTCGCGTTTCGTGGAGAATGCGACGCACCTTGTGTGCCTCTATTACTGCGACATATCGAAGAGAAGACGTTGACAGGTATCAATAATGTAGTAATGGAACAATCTTGAATCTCTGAAGCCAAGACACTCTACCCTAAACAAGAAAAGAATAAAACTTTGCAACGGATAAAATACTAGAAGTCTTACAGTCGTGCGTCCATGGCAGGGATGGCAACTTCTGCAGTAGTCCGTCGTCCTTTGATACAATCTGCCACATGGGACACCAATGCCAGACGTGTGCCTCTTGTAAACTCCCATTCTTAGAGTGAAATTCCTAAATCGTAGACTCCAAACTCTTAGTGCGTCTTTTGATGATGTCGTTCCCGTATGCCGCTAGTGCTTCTTCGTATAAGAAGTAATCTAGTGTCCATTGAATGTATTGACGGAGATTCTCCAGCTCTTTATAAACAGTGCCCTCTTCCACGCACAGAACTAATCCATCAATGGCAATTGAAACCGCGGCAATGACATCAGCAGGTAGAGGCGTCTTCCGGTCCCCCTGAACAACAAACTCCCCTGTTAAATTTGAGAGTACTCCAAGGTGAAAGTTGTTACATATCTCTAGGATGGTCACTCTGTTCAGGCAAGAGGAGAATTAATAAACAGCTCATGCAGGAGACGATAACTCACCTTTCTATAATAAGTCCACCAATACACGAGTTGCATCAGCTTCAACTTGAAATCTGTATACTTCAGGGCAGCCTCCCATTCCTCTACAAAATGATCTCCACTTGTACACTCCCACGTTCAGGGCAGAGCAACATCCCCGCTTATCTCCTTCAGATGGTACAGTCCAGGCATGCAAGGTTTCAAAGGACAAACGGGAGGGGGAATCTGGACCTGTAAGCACTCCTCGGATGGACAATTCTTCTTGATGTACTCGTCTTCTGCTTTCTTGAAATCCGCAAGCCCTCTATCCTGCGCCACTTCCATATCGAGGTGATACAAAAGGAGATGAGGAGTGCCCATCCCTTCCGCTCAGAATTGGCGGAGGTTAGCATTGTTTCTCCATCCGTCAATATTATGAATTGTGACGTCTGTTGTGTCCTCGGAGATAGCAGGTGTAGATGGGCGAGTTGGTAACACTGTTACATCATCAGCCAAGAACCCTGTAACATTGTGACTCTCTGTGACATTGTGACTCTCTGTAACATCGTGACACTATGACTCTGGCCCGACAGGTAGCATCCATGCGAATATGGCAACCTATGGTCCAGAAACCAAATCCACAAGTTAATTGGAGGGCTTTAGATATGTAATCATTTGAGAAAGTAAATCCAGCCGTATAAGATAAAGTTATAAAGCCAACTTACGTCAAAAGTAGAATTCGTCGTGCACCTCGGTAATTTCAATTTCCGATGCACAAGGGGATCTCAGACAAAAACCTTGAAAGTCTCCAAGTCGTCGTCACTGCAGGCTTTTTGTTTTAGTAGATCTCTACCAAATCCATGCACACCATCCCCTCTTACGTCTGGCTCCTCTGCCCGATTAGTGTCACAGAACATTGGACTAGTACTATCCTCTGTTGCCAATATCCCTCCTTCGTAATGTGGATCCAAATCTGACATCATCATTTTCTCCACCGCCCGTATCTATTGTGAGACATCTGTAGAACCCCTCTTCACTTGTCCCGAACTAACCCTAGGACTCCGATGAGCTTCGGTGACACTGTTGTTGATGCACACATTGACACCACTTCCAGTTGCTCCTCCCTGTGCCTTAGTAGAGTCACCGCCCCAGCTCCTTTGCTTTTTTTTGGCCCATTTTTCTTCATTTTCTGTGCCTCGGCGCTCAATATCTTGGCGATGGTGGGCTTTTCAATACCCGTTCCCCTCAATCTGCATTCACGTCCTGCTTCCACTGCTGGCCCTTTGTAGAGTAAATCCCCCGAGTGACGAGGTCTGTCTCGAAATCATCCGCATCATCGTCCACACCGACCTCGTCATCTCCTTCATCTTCTGAATTCACATGTTGTTTATCCTAAGTCTTGGAAACCGCGCCTGTCTTCTTCCCTAGCACCTAGACCTTCTTCCCATCCCCTGTTCTGAAATCAGGACATGGAAGCAGGAGCGCTTTCTTTCCATCCGGGTACTTGGCTTGGTCACATCCTTCCACAAACCTATGCTTGTTAAGCATCATTTTATTAGAGTAATGATTCTTACCGCAATATATGCAGAGGAAGAACTTGCGCCTGCCACAGGGTTTAACGCCTTCTTTTGCCATCGTTGCAAATTTGCGCTTCAGATCCTCTACCCGTTGTTGGCTGGGGTAGGTAACATTGTAGGTCTGTATGTAGATCTTCACTCTTAATGTCACTGGTTCCGGCGCCATTTCTTCACCACTGCAAGGGGCAGGCATTTTTCCACAGGTAGGGCAGTTCGCAGTACTAACCCAAATGTACTTGAATCTGTTCCAAAGGCCAACTACACGCCCACAGCCTCCTGGACACCTCACGGAATTGTAGTACCAGCTCTCCTCTTTGTAATTCACTTGATCCCTGCAGTATTCATTGAGAAGAAGTGCTCGTTACGACAGCATTTAGATGGGGTTCATCGAATACACTGAATCCGAAGAAAGCAGAAAAAACACGAAAGAAGACAATTGCAATTGCGGAATTGAAAGAGCTCGGAATATCTGTATACGCGGAAGAACCTCGGAATACTCCAAAAAAACACTCCAATGTTACTTGTCCTAACAGGCTTCATCGTGCGTGTGCAACGGCAGTTCTTGCGAACGCGTGACTCACTCCCCATCACCAAAAGAATTGAAGTCTACGAAACAGAAGACAGAGAGGCTCCGGAAACTTACCCGCATTGTGTTCCTCAAGTAACCCCTTTCATGTTGTAGTCGTCTGCGGTTGCACACCTTGAATGCGCCATTGCAACACCGACCTCAATCTATCAAGTCCTCGCCCGCTACGCTTTCATTGCACAATTACATCGACTCTAAACGTACATGGTCTACAATTACATTGAAGTTACAATCATCACCTATAATAAATTTCGTGATAATGTCCTTCAAAAGGCCACAAACCCTAAACATTCTCAGTGCAACATAGCCCCTGCGCTAGAACAAAACAACCCGGAAACATTGCAAAAAAGACGGGGCGGAGCTTCGGAACTGAGCTAGGGAAACATTGATTGTCGAAAACCCTAAACTAGTGTGGGGGAGGAGAAGCGAAGGAGACGACTGCTGACGTCATGCCAGCGTCACAATGTTTTATCCGTCGGGCAGTGTTACAAAAACCAGTGTCTCGCGGGTGGTGTCACGAGGTAATGGTCATGTCACGGGGTTCAGAGTCACGCGCTGTGTCACATAAGGCAGTAGTTACGCTAGCCGAAAATTACCGCGTCGACGGCTTCAGGTGGAAAACAGGCGTTTGATGTGGCCCGCCACGGGGGTGCGCAGAGCGCACTGCTCCCGCCCTATCCTTCACTACATGGCATTTAGCCTTCTCCTGGGGAGATGAGGTGACAAAATGAGTTATTGCCAGGATGTTTGGCAAAGACCTCTTCACAACCTCTACCTCACCTATGCTAATTTTGCCCCCACATAAATGTTGTTAGATCAGGAAGCTTCAGGTGAAATGGTTACTTTACAGCCAGTACTGAAGGTGAAGAATATCTAAAAGAGTGTGGCAAATGTTTGGAAGCTGAGTTCGAATTTTTATCATACAAGTAGGAAGTGCCCCCACGCACTTCATGATATTGAGGGAGAATATTGATTGCTTGTTGTGTTGAGTAACCTTGTGGCACTAGTGGAAAGAGAAGAGTTCTCCTCGAAACCCTTCCTCGACCATGTAATCCGCCGAGGGCTTCAGATTAGCAATGGCTGTCAGGTTTATTTCCGTCATGACTGCTGCTCTTCGCTGCCACGTGTATTGCTGGGACTGGCTGGGCGGGTTAGTGTATACATTCATCCTCTACTTTCTGTCACCGTGCTTGGAAGTTATCCTTGACGACTTTTCACACTTTTCCCCCGTAACGCGGTGTTCTTTGTGTGAACTGGAATTACCCAACTTCACCACAAACCCGACGACGGTTGCTGCAGGGGATGAGAAGACGGACTAATAACAGGGATGAGGAAGGCAAGGTAAACGACGTAACATTCATACTGTAATTTCATTGAGTTTTAACGGCAGAGGAGGTTCGATATTCATGTCCGGGTATGAACCCTGGTCATACACCGTAGTGAATGAATTTTTTCGTTTCTGTCCGTGAGGATGAACAACAAATTAGAGTCCTCGTATCCTTTGTTCACAGCGGGATTCTAGTTCTGAAGAAATGAATACACTCCTGTAAGAAGAAAGACCAATGTCCACTGCACTTAACGCAGACTGTATCGAAAAAAACTGTTTCATAGTTCCACAACCACTATGTACAGAAGGTTTAGGGGACTAAAATGCAGAATGACGGAGTCCTGGGCAATTGAGACCACATTCCTGTACACGTAAGATAGACTTCCTAAATGTTGAATCTATTCCGCACTGTCTACGAACTCCACCGGGCGGGAGTGCTCCTTTAAGGCACTGCCATGGCCTCCGACTCCAGAAACTCAATTACTGCATTGATCCATTCCAGCTGCTCCTGAGAGCTTGGTGAACTTGCCGAGAATTGCACCTCCATTACCTGAAGCTCTTTTGCAACTGTGATTGCCTCCTCCTCGCAATCCTTAATTCTGGCCTGCATGGTTTCCATTTTTTGAGCAAATCTTGTTACATTGTTCCGTGTGCCTCGCTCCAGCATCTTCGTCAAGACCTCCACTTGCTGTAATGTTATCATCAAATCTGGTCCAACTTTTCTGGATATACCTGTGGATAGGTTCCTCTCTGCCTCACTCATCTTCTCGTACGCCGTCTGATGAGTTGCACAAGCTTTGTCGTGTGCACGGCTCCACTCTAGATGCTTTTCCCGCAGCCCCTGTAGACGTTCTTGTACTAATGCTACAGCCGAGCGCTTCCGTGTCATATTTTTGTTTTCGCGGTTGATGGTCTCTCGTAGACGTTCTTTTCTTTTGATAGCTGCCGTCTCGAGGTCGGCCCTCATACTTCGAAGACCTCCCATTACTGACTTCGACTTCCCACAAACACATTCTGCGCTGCAAATGTCTGCTGTTGCCCTGCGATCTGTTCGTGGTGGAGGGACATGTGGCGTCTGCTCCTCTGTTTTGCACACCTCCGGTGGGACAACGTCATTAGTCCTTTTAGGAGACGTGCCCCGGGCCTGCGATGAAGAGAATACAATATCGTGTTAGCAGATGTTAATGAGGCATCGCACGAATGAGACTTCGTGAATCCCAAGGGCTATTACGCACACGACAAAACAAGGAGTGCAGCACAATGTACGACTGGAATTTCAATCTCAAGCACTGCAATTCAGAGTGGCCTAAATCCGAGATTAGGGGATTCGGAATCCGGGTCCATAATTTACTAACCTCTGCTGAATTGGGTGCATGATGCTCTGCATTGTGAATATCCGACGCGGTACCCCCTTCTGCTACCGGCTGCTCTGCATCGTCGTCGCCAGAAGAATCCTGTCATGCGGCGCAAGTACATCAGTGCTGACGATCAAATACAATGGTTTCGGACAATCAAAGGATGCTCACGACCATGGCTAGATTTTGGAGACATTATGAACACTAGGATTGGGTTCACTTCTACCATAAAGAAGAGTGCCGAAGTACAATGTCTGAGTACAAACCTCGTGCACATCGTCTGACTCACTTCCGTCGTCACCCTCTGCAGGAAGAGGCAGAACTTTTGGGTGTGTCCAAGGCAGTGCCGCCCGGACATCCGCAAACTCTGGAAGTGGCTCAAACGGCGCTCTCTTCAGATGAGAGAAGCACCTGATTCTGGCGAAAGCGGCCCAATTGACGTCGGAACCCCGGCTCTCCACTAAAAGCCCTCGAGCGAAATGCAGTGGAAGTATCCGGTACTCCATGGTCCGCTGGTGTACTCGAGCAAACAATTCTTCTACGTACAGGTGATATTCTTCGCCGTCGGAGTCACGAAACTCGTATCCTGGACCGCATTTCTCCCCCCAGCGTGCAACTACCTCTTTGGAGGGGGCGACATTTCTGAAGGTGGGATCGCTTGGGATGAAGCCCGTTGCGGGAAGCAGCATACAATCCTCGAACCACAGAGCCCATTCCTCCTCTGTCATGGCCACGAGTACACAGTTGAACTTCACCAAACTACGAAAGCAGAAGAGCGATGAACCAAAAAAAATAAACGCTGAGTCCAGCAACGATACACGCAATGTGTACAAATGGTTTCCTAACTGAGCTGCTTCACTCCTATCTGTGGGAATTCACGAGGAAGGAAACTTGAGACCTCGTTCCTGACGCCCATGACATTGATGTCCTACAGGTGCTATTAGTGTTCTAGGGATATGGTAGTCTCCATCGCAGCTCTAGGAGCGTAGCATGTCACATAAGATCAAATCGAAGACCAGGAGATCTGTTTCCATGATTACATTTGCAATTAAAAGTTGATGTCAATATTGATTATGAAGTGATATCTCTAGGCATGGGGGAGGGGGGGAAAACCGTGAGCATCCAAAACCGTTCGACATTACACGGACCTATTGTGCGACTTAACTACTTATCCTCTGTATGGGAGGTTTCATGAAACAGCAGACGTCCTTGCATGACAAGCTTAAAATATACCTCACGACTTGAACCGGAATGAAACCTACAATCCAGGGCTGCAGTATTCTTCAAGAAGCAATGTAGACATAAACAATCATCCTCTCTTTGGCTTTCAAATCTTAACTTCTCTCTCGAGCTGTTGCATGAAAATAAGAAAAAAAAAAAAAAAAATCAGTGATGTGGATGCAATCCTAATCCTATGCCAACAGCAAATGAAAACATGTTACCTGGTACTATATTGAATGCGACATCATAGATATAGTCATAAAAGCAATCTACTAGTGCCATTCAGAATTGAAGATATAAACTGCACTTGAAAAGGGGTTACGAAGAATTTGAAGAGAAGAGAATCTTCGACAAACTCAGACCTGTAAGTACAGTCGGACAAATTGGAGTGGGTATTCCAAGAACCAGAAGGAAAACTTGGGCATCGTTTACTGAAAGCCCCACCGGGCATCGTTCAATCCTTGACCCCTCGGGCTAGAACAGAAGGACCTCATAGTCCACAATCATAATCAGAGCGCTTCGTCGTCCTTTGCTGAATTGAGTCGTCGTCGAGACATAGAATTCTCAGATTTCGAAACCTTCCCCTAATATGTGCGAATGATACAACATACACCAGAACAAAACCGAATATGCTTCAAAATTGAACTAAACTGTAACGATTGTCATAAGCCTGAGAGTAAAGTCTGTTATAAAAATACTCTTCACTCTTTCCAAGCCGGTAAAACACAGTTCCCTAAAAAAAAATCAGATCCTCCCCCCCGCATCGTTCACCCTTCACTACTACCGACAAAGGTGTCTACATATCTAGAGGAATATCAGAGGTTCACTGCTGTAAGTATCAATGCACTTAAACCTGGATTGAATCTCTTCATGCTACCCGAAGGCTACTTCTTTATTTGTTCTGTACAGCCCTAAATAAAATCATTGCCCAAAACGAACGGACATCTCCACCGGCATCTGTCCAACACTGGTTACAATAAATCCAAAGCACTATCAATGCCGACCCACTTCTGTCCCAATTGCATGAATACAGCTACATTAAACTGTAACAACAGTAACGTCGATATATCTACAACCACTACCAATGAAATAAACTCAGACGCTCATGTCAGTCCAGAAAACAATCCGCGCGCAGACATGGAATTCGTATCGCTATGTGCGAACATGGGATTCAAGCCAACTAAAATTCATTACGCTTTCCAAACACCTGACTCCACCAAGCCAGAACCGTGCAGACACAATTCAGAAGGTCAAGGGATAACATCGACTGAAACGTCGTACATTCTGGGAGCAACATTACACCACATAAGTACATCAGTAGAAAATAATACAGAAGTACTCGCAAACCTTCACCATATTTGTTCCAAGTCATGCCGGTGACGTGTCGGAAGACGAACTACTCCATCCACTGTACATTAAACTCATCGACATGCTGGTCATCCTCGAAATGGCTATCGTCGTCGTCTCTGTTGGCCATGGCATCCAGTACTTGGACCTCCGGCAGGGGGATTGACTCTACTTCGGCTTCCTCCGGAGTAGAATTCTGTGTGACTGAGGACAATGCGGTACTACTCCTAGGCATTACTGCAATGGCCGCAGTTCCCGAAGCTCCAAATTCAATAATGTCTCCATCTCCCACAATTCGCTTGCTCCTAGCATCTGCTCGTAATACCACTTTCCATTCAGCGTCTACTGCATCGGGCATAAAAAAAACCTGACTGACACTTAATGGGAATACATAAGGGTTGTGATTGGGCCCGTATCTTGCCCGGTAGCGGACTGTCCAAAACCCATACGAATCTTTCTTCACCGACCGCCTTCCATCTTGCGTAGGCGGAATCCAGTCCACCTTCATAACAACACATTTCAGAGTGCCGTATGACACTAAGAGGATACTCTTTAGAACACCAACATCTATTGACGTTGTGACTGACTCCGGGGTTAACGCTGCTATACCGCAATCGAAACTCACATGCGTAGGTCCATCCTCGTCTGGGCAACACCGATATTTGCTCCCATATGCCCACATTGTTTCATACGAAAGGGCATGAGAAGAAGGTGCGCAATGTAAGGCATCAAGCATGGGATCCAAGGGAAAGTTCTCATTCTTCAGTCTCCTCACATGCTGGTTGAGCCATGTAGAGAAATCCGGGAAATTGTAGTAAAGATGCTCCGGATAAACGTATCGGAAAGCACCTTGTCGTCTGTCACGGGCCCAATCAGCGCGAGCGCTTTCCCTAAACCTCTGCCTCTGAATGAGGTGTTCTTGTTGCTGAACCTCCCACTCCCTGTGTAGAGAACAATTTTGTTATTGAAATGCGCGCAAGATAATTTAAAATGACATGGAGTGGAACCTGATTCAGCATCCCTCGCAGACTAAATGACAATGCTTTTTTTACCTTAGAAGATCCTCTGTATACACAGAGTTCTTCACAACGTAACTGTGTATACTGTCCTTCTCTTGCTGAGTTAGCCTCTTGAATCTCCCTTTTCCAATCAGTAGTTCTCCCGAGTCACGCATTTCCTCCTCGGCATCCCAAATCCTCCTTTTCGTGTGTTGGTATAAGGAAAAATATTCCGTGCAGAAGCCTAGTGCTTCGTCAACCGCGTATCCAGACGCCATTCCAGCTTCGGGTCGGGATTTATCGCGAACATATCTTACCAAAGTGCCCAGGTATCTCTCCATTGAATAACACCAACGGTACTGAACAGGGCCACAGATCTCAAGTTCATCGACAAGATGTAACATAAGATGGGGCATTATGTCCCAGAATCCGGGAGGGAACCATATTTCCATCAGACATACGGTTTCCGCTACATATTCTCGCAAAGAAGGAATGTCCGTTGATTTAATGACCTTGGAGCATATTCTATGGAAACAGTTCCCCACTCTGATTATTGTGTTCCTGGGACCCTTTTTCAGGGAATGTCTTATGGCTGATGGAAGAATTTGTTGAAGAAGCACATGATGATCATGGCTCTTCATTCCAGACAACTTCTTCTCGCCTACATGCTTTATAAGCGTCGAGCTATACCCAGAGGGAACCTTTGTCCGAGATATTACATCCATGAAAGACACCTTCTCTGATTCTGTGAAGACAAATGGAGCTTTCGGTTTGATATAACCTGTTTCGGTCTCTTGCAACCACAGCGCTCTGCGTGGATTTACTTGACCATGATGCACCTCCTCTTCCATGTCTCTTCGCAAAGCTGTAGTGTCTTTATCCCCGAAGAGATGACGCATAATATTATCCGAAATATTACGTTCGACGTGCATTATATCCAGGGTGTTCCGTATCAACAAGCCCTGCACAGAATGATCACTCAAAATAAAATCTTAGCCTCTCACCGAGGATAAAGACGATGGTATAGCAGATTCTAGAAAAGAGAGAAACTGTATTGCATTCTGCTTAAAATTATCCACAGAAAGTAGTTACTGTGTCCACGCCCCCAGGCAAACAGCAACCACAGCCTTCCCCCCGCACCTCCAAACATCATCGCTCCCCATGCCGTTTTAGTACGAACTGTGACTTCAAAGCAATACTCATAAACATAGAAGTGTAGGTACTTGACAGAGAGATACTTGACGTATTGATTTTTGTCTCGACTAATCCAGTTGTTGAGAATCCAATCCAAACGTCGCTCCTCAAACTTAGTCACACAAAAAAAATAGATTCCCCATTACGAACAGGAGACCCCTCAGATATTCAGTATCCTCTAGAGCTGCTTCCCTAAACTTCCGTCAAAAACGGTGAGTCGGGGAACATAATCCTGAAGCAGCACAGTTTCCTGGTATGACCTCTACTAAGCCGAATATTACACTCATCTCGCTATCACTGTGATAATTGTCCTCAAGAATCATGTTATACTGAGAGAAGTTTTTTAATTTATTTTCAACGACCCTGAAACATGTCAGCGAATTTTCTGGAATTATTTCCTAAGGAACCACAATTTATCGAACCTCAAAGAGACCAGACACATGAGGAAGAATAAAATAAATATGAAGAGCTCTCTTATGAAGTGTGACTAAATAGGGTCACACTCTTATGGTACCCCCTCTGACATCCCCTTCATGTTAATAACCTAGTATAGTCCGGAATCCGGGCCATTTACAGAAAATACAGTCGGCAACCAGTTCGAAACCGTGCAGAAAATACAGACCGATACCGGTAGAAAATTACAATGCGGCAATTCAAACACGAACGTCCAGGCAAATGAAGTAACGGCCGGGAAAAGGATAATACAAATCCTTCAGTCGAGGGTCTTACTACCGTCACGCTGGAAGAACTCACCATGTGCTCATCTCCGACGTAAACAGCATTAGAGTTGAAATCATAGAATTAAACCACGAATACAAGATAATACTACTACAGAACCAAACGAATATGACCTGGAACGCTATAACAAAAAACTAAGTCGGACTCTCAGAATATATCGATGACATAGCACTCCAGGGACGTCATAGAATTCTAAAATTCTACCACCAAGACACTGTCATTGTTTCGGGGCCCCTAAAAACGATGAACTAAAACGGTTCATCATGAGAGAACGTCCACCTGAGTGTCCAAAAAAATGCCTGAGCAAACGAAAAGACTATACCTACGACAATTATGTCTCTCTGACGGTTTACTAGAATACGCCCCTCATGTCACATCAAGGTCGCCCACACGGAATGCGCGTAAATCAAATCAGCATGTACACAGCCTGTGACTCGAGACCAAGTAAGTCAAGACACTGTAAGACCTCTCCAGACCAGGGGATAAGTGAACAACAATTTCCATATAGTACACTTGATCTATGGTTTAGATTTTTTTTTTTTTTAAAGAAACTCCTTAGACAATGCTCACTTAATCGAAAACAGATTTCAATTACAGAGCAGGCCATATGTATGATAACAAAGTCAGCCATGACACAGAAACAGCATCCAAATTACAAAGAATCGATTACAACGAGGCCAGGGTGGGTCAGGATTCACCTTCCAGTAAGGAAGCGAGAAGAGTGCGCTCACTCTCTTTATTCCATGTACCCTTGCCGGGTCATCACACTTCGGTGTCCCCCCTCGTTGAAGCCATCCCTGTCGTAGAGTGCCCCAACGAATTACCTCCTCTGGAGTGACTGGCGGTGGCCTGGGACGTAGCTCAGCCCTACCATCGAAGTCGTCAATGTTGGATGTTCGATCTCTATGACCCACTGGTAGAAATCTGCGTGCCTGATTGTTAAAAATAATTTTGCTCAGAGCACGGGACCTACGGGATATTGTGTTAGGGCCGCAAATTGGGCAAGCTCGGTAGCCTTTAGTGACGCAGCCAGCCACGATTCCGTATGCCGGGAAATCGTGGATGGTCCACAGTAAAGCTGCACGAAGTGTGAAGCTGCTCTGCCCATTGTAACGTGCGGCGTCCTGTACTCTTACCCCTTCGTTCCATAGCGTATTCAACTCCTCAACCAATGGCGCTATATATGTATCAAAATTATCACCAGTGACACTAGCCCTACCCGGAATGATCAGAGACAGAATTATCGAGTGCTTCTTGGTACTCATCCATGGTGGAATGTTGTAGTTTGACAGGATTACAGGCCAAGTACTCCATGTCGATCTCTTGATGGAGAAGGGATTAACCCCGTCCGTTGCCAAGCCCATCCTCAAATTCCTGTCCTCCCGTGCGAATTCCGGGTCGATTTCATCAAGCCTCCTCCATTGCGGAGAGTCCGCTGCATGACGCATAGACCCATCCTCACTCCTGTTCTGACGATGCCACGTCTGGAAAGATGCTTGGAGCGGGGTACTGAAAATCCTCTCTAGTCGGGGAATTAGGGGAAACCAACGGAGGACTTTTACCGGGACAGATGACTTACCAACAATGCGGTACCTCTGTGCACCGCAGACTGAACAAGCACGGAGTTCTCCATTCACCGGTCCACGAAAAAGCATGCAGGTTTTCGGGCCAGGGCAGACGTGTATAGTCTCATAAGCCAAGCCAAGTTGCTTCAAGGTTTTAGAGGCAGCATACTCTGATTTGGGCAAGGAGTTGATGCCGGGCAACATGCTGCGATGTAGAAGGGCAAACAACTCGTCTATGAGCATGTTCGAAGCGTTGTGCGTTCGCAAGCATGTTAGCAGGAGTAGTGTTGCGCTAAGTGACGTCAATGCTGCTCCAGCAAACAGTGGAGTACGTGCGCTCTCTTCTAAAATCTCCATCTCGGAAGGAGCAACGTCCCCCATCCCTTGAAGATCATCGTCTCGTAAATTCTCGGCGTGATCATCCTCTGCTCCCTCGTCTTCTCTGTTGTCCATGGCATGACCTTCCGGTACCTCACCCTCGTCGCCGGTGCCTTCTGCCCCCTCTCTATCTTCCGGATAATCCCCTCTCTCTAAATCAGCTTCACCTTCATCCATTGCTCCAAGCCCGCCTTCGCCGAGATTGTCATAGACATGAAACGCATGTTGGACCATGCTGGCCATATCCAAATCCTGGTCTACCAGTACTCCAGTGCCCGGCAGAAATCCTGGTCCTCTAACTCCATAACCCTGTCTTATCTCATTATCCCATTCATCGTCCGATTCATCAGTTGCGAAACCCTAATTCGAAAACAAACATTCAGAACCCCTCTTACATGACGACCTGAATATGAAGGTCATATGGTAGAAAACCCTAAATAACATATTGAGTATAGCATAGTGGGGAGAGTACATTGAACAGAAAGAACCATACCTGCGTACTTCCGCGATGGTAAGGGTGGCGACCATAAAGGTGAAGGTGTTGGGAAACCACAGTTCTTAATCGCAAGGAATGGTTTTCTCCTAGGCAAATATTGCACTTACAGACACGTTTCGCTTGTCTCTCTCTATCCGCCAAAATCTCCTCTCGAAACAGCAGCTTCCGATCGCGCTCCTGTTGGCGTCTTTTATCGTGCAGCGGTAGCCTTCCTGGTATCTCCATATCGACAAGTCTCTCATTCAGCCATGCGTAAAGTGTCCCAATCGTTGCCGCCCCCGACCTCTATAGTTTCACTAGTCCTGCACTAAAACCCTCCTGCGTCCGGAAACTGAAGAGTTTTTCATCCGTCACTGCATTAGTCCTCTTCCTATGAAACGACGAAGTCACAACTTCTCACATGGGAGCTTCTCTCAGTCCCCATTAATGTCTGCAATAAATTCAGAGCGTACTTCAGGTCTCTGTAGTCCGTAATGCATTGAAAATAGATGGTGCGTAGTACTGAAGTGATTTGTAGTACCTAGTCTGGGTTTCCGAAGAAGGCGGTATTGCTGGATTGAAAATCGAGAAACCGACCTGCGAGGAGATGTATAATTCAACAGAAATGGCAGGAACCGATTGCACTGATCGACAACATAGTAATAACTCACTCCTTTCTGCCGATGTTGGCTCGCTTCAGACGGCAACACAGTGTGCGATAGTCTGGGGGAAGAACTCCATTGTCGGGACAATCTTTTTTGTTTCTGCTGGGGACGAGGCTGTCTTTTCCAAAAATTTGTGAATGTGGTTCACTCCATCTTTCCCAGTAATGTTTTCCAGTACGTCCTGGAACCCGATTTTCGGAGAGGGTACTGTGACAGCGTGCCACGGAAGGGGATGGGAATATCCAGCACTTAAATAGGTGATGTTCAGGGGTTATGTGCATAATAGCAATGACGTGGTGTGGTAGGGTCAAGAGTATCCGCATCTCATATGTTGCAACTGTCCAATGCCTTATTATGGCTTTCTGCGGCGCTGATTCTTCGACCAAGGTCTGAGAATGTCACGATCTTCTTTATTGCGGAGGGTACGCTTCTCCTGGACGTAGTCTAAATTGAGCTTCGGTTAAAAGGCCGCCTGTATGACAATGTTGTCGTCTGCGTCCGAGACGTAGGTCTTTTTTTATAAGCGCTGTGCTTGCATATTATGGGAAATAAACGTGGAGAACCAATCTTAAACTAATGTACAATGAGACTGTTGGAATTGCCCTCTTGGGATTTATAGGACTAATGATGACCACTAATCTGAGTTTCATATGAGCGTTTGAGGGAGAGAAGTTGTGCAGGGCACGAAGTTTTTCTCTTCAGGAGCTCTTCATTTCCACACCCCGCTACCTCGGACATGACTTCCCCCGCGTTTAGCGTTTCTGTGATACCCACTTGCCGTAACTCTGAAGAGGTACGTACCACTCCCACGAGGAAGAAGAGAAGGAGGGCCCATGGGGATCGTCTGGAGGCGTCACACGGGGAGGCACGGCCACAGAACGTAATTCAGTTGTCGAAGTGGCTGGAGACGGTTCTGCATCACCTACATGTGTACTGCAAGAACACTGAATCACCAGATTTTTCGTCCTTGACCTTGCTCTTAGACCCCGACTTCGCGTATGTATGGACACCTGCGTGCACGAAGCAATTTCGGGAACTCATCCGTCGTAGCGGTGTATCATTTGAAGGGCACTTACATGATTTCGCACATACAATGCCAGCCGACGGAGGCTCACCTGAATCAGAGAAACATTTGTACGTTTCGCACGAGAGCGAAGTCCCTATGTCGCCCACATCCTCCGCGCACGACGTCGTCGATTTGAACACCGAGGAGGGCGATTATCTTCGTAGAGTTTAGACGCGGATACATAGAATGACATACATGTACGTGAGGGATTCATATATCTTGCCGCTATTTATAAGAAATGTAACTAAATTCCCGTCAGGAGTTCTTTTTGTCGTCTTGCATTTTTTCGAGTGCCTACAATAATGAGCTCTGTGGTGACGACTCCTAAATCCAAATGAATTACACTTTTAGAAAAGGATGTGTTGCCACGTTAGGCGATGATGCATCCAATGGCAATAGTACAATCTATTATAGGAACACTTTGTACTCGTGCAGTATCTGTAAATGGGGTGTCACTAACAGATTCCTAGGACGCAACTATGACTGCCTTCGAAGTAGTTTATTATTTAGCATTTCGTTCCGAGGAAATATCGCACTTTCTCTGACACAGCCGCCATGACCGGCAGTCGATCATTAGAGTGTAGACTCTGTTCACACAATAATGCAAATAGGCAGCTTACTCCTGAAGTACTACTTGTCTCTGCAACATTGCAGGGCGCGTCTCCTTTTTTTCTTGCTCACTCTCTTCCCTCCCTCTACATACATGTCATGAACCCCACACCACGGACGGCCGTAATGTGTTTCTCGAAGCATGAGTATTCCGCTGTTGGAGTACGGGGGAAATATTAATTCACTGACCTCCCAGCTGGAGTCGTAAGGTATGTGCTGCTGCCGTTACTGTGGAACGCTATAGCCGACGAGGAGCTCCTGCCCACAGAAGTGATCATGCGATCCGTCTGCGGAATTTGGCGTAAGTACGTGGGACGACGCCCAGAATGGACATACGGGGTGTGGCTGCACGAGCATGAACGGACACGAAGGTGGATATCAACAACATTCCATACAGGTGAGTTTGAGGTATGTCCACTGCAGAATGCTTCTTTAGCACTAACTCCAGTCTTAAACAGCACGTTCGGAAGAGGTCGACAGGTATCCCAATGACTAGAAACTTTTACGATGCCGTAATGGGAGTGTCTGATGATGTGTGTGCATTGTGTCTTTGTGCAGCTTTCAGGTCTTCTTTCGAATGTTGATAGTGAACGCCTGACATGACGGAACGACTTAATGCATCTGTACGCAAATGAAAGCCGAAGTAGTGTAGTTCTTTTCGCCAACATATGGTGACATGTTTCCGATCGGTATTTTAACGGGAAAAAAAATGTTTCCTCAGAGGTGTACGGTACTCGTAACTCATTTCATGATAGTCCAACATCATTTGTCACGAGTCGAACTCAGTATCCACTTTATGCAGACAACACATATGGCCGCAATGTCTACGCTCGGGAATAAGTCTGTTTTAATTATTGCATCTCTGGCTCTCTGATTGACGTCCAGACGATCCTGTGAAAGAAGTCTGTCTCAGTCAACTTACAAATCATAACCTACCGGAACCAGACGTAAGAAACTGCAAAGAGTTCGCCCCTTCCCAGAATCACGATTGTCTGAGTATACAGGCGCCTCTCTCTCTATGCACGGACTGAGGGCGTCGTCTATAAATAAAATCCTGGATGATAACGTGAGTGATGGAATCGGTGATAATTAACTCCAGCACCGCATGTCGAACTTCCCAGCAACCATTGATAACCTAATATCATATCGCCTCTCACCTTTGTCGACGATGACTTCGCGAGTCTGAGCCGGTCACATATCCCCTCGCTGACACGATATGATTCTAGATTGCCACACCTGATCTCCTTTGACACATACGTCTACATCTTCCCTCTGTTCTATTCGAGGCAAGCGTAGGTCGTAAAAATCCTAACTTCTTTGTTTTCAGTGATTCAGTTGCGACGTGTGATAACTTTTAGATACGTCTATTTACGAACACGATTTCCGGTCTACACACTTCCTCCAACCCTTACAGTTTTCTGTCCAGTATAATTTGTTTGCTCAGCCCTAATGGCGGCTGGGACATTACGCCGGGATGGAGGACTAAGTGCACGGAAGCGGAGTCACGAAACTCCCTCACTTAGCCCCAGCTGCAGCCATTTCTCAGATTCCGGGTCTTCAAACTCGGTCTGTGCCCTAGATTTCTGTACGTACTGCTTTCAAGTCATATCGTCAAGCATGTCTAGTAGAGCCCCTCAACGTCCCGGTGTATTCCCGGCCAGGATGTACGACCTTCCTCATAGAGATGGAGGTTATTCCCAATGTGAAAATGCGATACATGCCTCCAATTCCTCTCCGTTTGTGCTCGGACAGAATGCCACTCCCAACGCCGGGCCGCCGACACACAGGAATCCTTTCACAGCACACCTTCGGCCCCCTGTTCCCAACACATTCAGCGCTCCAACAGCGACTCGTGGAGGCACCAGTACCGCTGCAGATCTGCAGGGTAGACCTCAGCAGGTAAGTTCCATTCCACCTAATGCAATCTTCAGTTCTTGGAAGTCCTCTTTCTCCATTGTCACAATTTCAGGGTGTTCCCTAATCACTTGATTTAAGGGAGACAATAAGATGATTAGAAGTGACGGATTACATCTTAGAAATACGACACGTAGCCATTAATGTCATACGTAATCACCTACCTCGCCATCAATTATCGTTTAGCAAAGCTGTACAGTGCGTAAACTTATCGTTCCCTGCAGGAATATCCGGAAATTCCAGCAATGTCACATATTCGCCATGCAAGAGGACCGCACCACGACAACGTCATACGTCCTGAGGCAAGAGCTGTACCATCCAATCGGAACGTAACACCCCTGTACACGCCATCGCTGCAGGAGCTTGCTGGACCGGAGAGGACACCGTCTTTGCAGCGAGAGCGTGAGCGCCTGACCAGAGTAGCAGAGGAAGCGAGATGCACACGGGAGGAGAAAGAGCGCTTGAACAAAAAGAGGTGCATTCAAAATAGTTTGAAGACACCTTACCTTGCTGAGATGAAGAAGGCGCACGCGGAACAGAGATCGCCAAGTGCAATGATTCCTACTTCACCCACGGGCGAGGTAATTGGCTTGAAAACCGTATTTCATAATGCAGTTCGAACATTAGCCCGTCGATGTGTAAATTACTCATACAGGTCCTACGTAGGGAAGAAAGGTGAATGGAAAGCTGTCATTGACGCCATAATGATGTCACTGGAGTTGGTATATGAATTCCCTTACCCACTGTCTCGAACGTACGTCTCTAAGTTCCTCAAGGGAGCTCTCGCTGACGATCGGAAAGTCTACAAAGCATATTTCATTGCTAATCGAGGAGAGCAACACCCTGAAATGCCGGATGAGGCTTACCTAGTGTGGAGCGAGTGGTGGTCGAGCCCGGAGGGGAAAATTGAAGCTGCAGACATGAAAGCACTACATGCGATGAGGAAGCCCAAGCAGCCACGGCATCCAACAGGCGAGCAATCGCAAGCTCCAGAAACAGAGACGGGACTTGCAGCGGCAGACAACGACTTTAGTGACAGATCTGCTTTCAATACGAGCTCAGAGGTTCTTTTGAAATACATTTTACACACACATTGCTGTTCTCATTTTTTTTTTAAATGGAATGGAACATTCTGGGGTCAATGTATGCGACGTGAGGTTGTTAGAGGAAGGAAAATCCGTCATTACTGACCGGTGTGCTCAAACGCATGTTAGGAGCTAGGAGATGGCTCCATTGGAGCCTGGTGTAATTCTGCTCCTGCACGTCTAAGAAGCACAAGCACTCTGCCCAGCTCTGCGGTCCCAGGCTCCAGTGCAGACGATCCGACCTTCACAACCAACGATACAACAGGACCGAATGGGTACGCACCAACCTCAGCATCAGCGCAGGACCCATATGTACCCGAAGAAGTAACCCCGTATTTCCCCCGCGTAAGTGGCCCATCCTCTTTCCATTCCGTATTTATCTCGGAGGGTCACCATGGGAATATCTGATGATATTCATTGTTCGCAGAGACAATGCACACCCGAGTACCAGCGACGAGGAGAATATGAACAACTCACGAACAAAGAATCATCGGATTTTTCAATTCGACTAGGCTCGATGGAGGCACAGGTCCAAGAGATGTCGAGTCAAGTCTCAAATAACGTTTATGCCATTAACGAGGTACTCCTTGCTCAGCAATCAATCAAAGAGTTATTGACTTCGTTACTTCCCTCTAATGCATCGACTTCTGTTCCTGTAGCAAGAGGAGAGTACAACTCAGTTCCGATGCAGAGGAACACAACAGATCGGCGGAGAGATCACATTACCTCGGATCCATATGGAATAGCAGTTGTAGGTGCAGCTCACACAGCAAGCCCCCGGGACCACCAGTCTCAGCAACCGTCTCCACCTTCCTGGATGACAGCAGATACGGTGCCAGTAGGGACCATGTATGAGGCACAGAATTTACAGGCAACGCAGTGCACAACTGCATCAGGTGATGTATCTCAAACTGAAATCGTAGGAGGGAACGCTCACACTCCAACACAGACGGACACTGGATCCCCATACACGGAATCTGGTCAGACTCCACCGTTGGCAACAGGTGCAGCGCTTGATTCACGAGTATCAACCAGGAGCCGCGGAGCAACCGGGGACGTTGGTTCGGACATGGGAATCCTAGAAGGGGCGGAACGTACAAAATGCGCACCGAAAGAAAAGGCAGAAGCCATAGCGTGTACTCGCGCTTGTTGGATTCTGCATCCAGACGCCGGTGACAATATAGTCGCGGAGGGCAGGGCCGGAGGTTCCTGGAAATGCCCAACACAGAAATTCGGGCATTTATGCGGTTTCGGTGATCAAATGGTGCAAGTGCACCGAGTATTTTCTGGCAGTCACCGACTACTCCACTCAGAAGAGCGCAACCCAGGCTTCTCTACTTTGAGCGACGCTGTGGTCAAACCGAAGTACTCCAACGTTTACGTGAAATGGGATAGTCGCTTCCTGATTGCTAAACCTACGAAGAAGAACGCTGCTCTTTGATGGTTCATTTTTCATTTGCGCCCAGACATTCATGCTAGAAACAAAATGGACGCACTGTCCACATGTGTGACATTGTTTTGGACCTGGAATTTCACTACATAAATCTGTAAATTTCGCATTGACCTCATACGTGAATGTCAGTCTCTTCTTTTCCCGTTCTCATATTATCAAAAAATAATCGGAACCGCACTATCCTCACCGATGATCGGAGCCCTCTGCAGAATTTGTAACAGGGGCATGCATATGAGACATTTAAAATCCACGCTGAAAGGCCCGCGTGGTTCTGTGTCTCGGTCAGCAATTCCGGATCGTGCAGCGCTGATTCCGGGTATATATCGGACAGTGAACCGGGTATAGTTCCGTCCTACGTCCGGGTATACTCGTTATTGATAACCGGTTCGTATCCACACTAAACACGTATATTTAAATGAAAAGAAAATATTCAGGATATCAATCCATATGAAACGGCCATACACCGATGACGTGCAATTAATACTATCAGGGTATGGACCCAAGCATTAGAGCGAACCAGGGTATGAGTCCAAAATATATAAATCGGATACAGAAAAGGTTATACACCTGCATCCGGGGTTGGTCAGACGGGTATGTTTGACCTTGATTTCACCCCCCCGCAGGAAATTCACGCAATGTAACGGATGACGGACACCGATGAGACCACAGGTTCATCCGTCTTCATTTCGGATAAAAAACTACAACTTTCTACGAGGAGCACTTTACCACGCCACCTCTGACCCCTCGCAAAAGCAGCAGTGGACAGAAGTGCTCTGCAGTCCTCCACTTTCATTTTTGGAAAGATTGGCATTACCGATTCCTCGATAACGTGGAATGAGCCCTCGGCTGAGGAATGCATTGGATTCGTGGGGGAAACCGAGGACAGCTGCGAGGGCTGCAACACCCCCCCCACTACCATGGTATTGCACAATTTGTCGTTTGAGGCCTCTTTCCTTTCACATGAGGATTTTTATGTCGGGATTGTCTACATGTACACTTCAACCCGGCCTCGTTTCTTGCCCTAATTTTGTGCATTCTTTACACATCTCTCAGAGCTCTCTTCCATTCTGATTAACAATCAAGCTACTTTTTACCTATGATTGAAGTAACTATCTGCACCCCAAACTTCTCCTTCAAGTCCTCAGGGTCAAATCCAGTTTAACATTATGCTGCTTCTATGAGGAAATGGAAAAGGGACCCATATAAAATAGCTGATGAAGATCACAGTAAAGCAACATTAGTCATAAATCATGTATGAAGCTAGGATTCTAGCCAGAATTTCAGTGTTTTGTTCGTCCCGACTTCTGGATTTTCAGGCAGCACATTGAACACAGACTCTTTGAAATAAGATAGCATTCTGAACCAAATTCAATGCAAATGATAGGTCTGTGCTATGACAGTTATTGACCTCTAGAAAGTTCAGATATCAGACATCAACTGAATTCTACGGACAGCTGGTGTGCATTTCGCTACATACTCTCAGAAACTGCCCATTAACCCGATTGACAAGACCAAAGAAAGCATCTCAGGGGCTCAATTGCATTCAAAAGATCAAACCCATACATGTTCAGTATGCGCAGTATAACTTGCATTCCCACATGGATTAAATAATGATCAAACAACATAAACCTTAAACCCTGCACTCTAAACCCCAAAGAAACCACCCAATCAGCATATTCCTGTTCTCATACCTTGAGACGCACTAAATAAACCAGAGATACATCCACACAAACTCTTCAACCCTTCAACCTCCGAAACTGAGAAATCCTCTAAAGAATATACACAAGAATACATTCACCCATGGGTTGATAGGGCCTCTGAAAATTGAAGGTTGAGTAAAAGAACCAGAATTGATGTTGCCAGCTAAGATGCCTTCCATGGTGATGAACCCAAAAACAGAAGGCATTAATAACCGAATTCCTAGATGAAATAAAATTACAGCAGTAGCAGTAGCGTCAGAGTGGGTGATACAACACCCTCAAATGTAGCAAAATTTTCTATATCCTAGCATAATTCTAGTCGTGAAGAAGAGTTACAAAGAAATTTTCTCCCCACTCCCCATATTGCACTTGCTAACGCCAACTGTGACACCCCTTACTGCCATGCTCCTCACAAAAAAAGTGCAGCCATGCTCCTCACAAAAACAGTGCAGTCATGCTCCTCACAAAATAGTGCAGCCACAGTAGGACCGATGCGCATGGCGCGATCCGAAGTCCACTCCCTCAGCATTGGCCTCGCCATAGTCGCTGTTGCTGTCAAGATGCTTACTGGAAGATTTGGACGCCACAGAGGGACTCCTGGTCACGCCCATCACGCACGAAGCTTGAGAGTTGTGGGAGTGGTGGGAGTTGTGAGAACGGTGTGAATGATGCGAGTGGTGAGAGTCGTTGGAGGAGGCCTTGGAGGCGTGATTGAGAGTGCGAGCAGGAGTGCGAGCTGGGGTGCGTGCAGGGGTAAAGTCACGGATGGCAAATTCAATGGGAGTTGGAGGGGTGAGATCGGCTTCCATCTCTTGCTCCTCTTCCATGATCTGCACTGCCTCCCATAAGTTGCCATTGAATTCGCCGATGTCGTTTCTGGAGGACGTCCGGGGTGGGCTGTTGAGACCGAATTTTGAGTCGTTCGGGGATTTGTCGGACATGATGATGATACCCGGAGTGGACTTCAGGGCAAGGAGGAGGCGTCCGTCGGCGAGGCACTCGTCTGCGAGATCAGAAAGACAAGGGGACAAACGGGTTAGAAGGGCTAGACAAAGATTTAAGCTCTAGGGTTAAACGAGAATTGGTTGAAAGTGATTCTCTGATGCATAGATTGTGCATGGATTGAAGTAATAAGGGGGGCAGATGGCTGTTTGGAAATTGAGCGCTCAGATGGAGGGATACCTGAGCACTCTGATACTTTCCGGCTTTAATCTAGAAGGCAGGAGGTCTTTCTGTCGACTTTTCAGGTTTGAAAGCGAGAAGTATTACACTCAGTACAAGGTTAGCGTCATTTAAAAGCGAGAATGCACACCTTCGTTTAAGAATAACACGCAACCATATGGGTCGCGTAGGCATTTCTTAGAGGAAGACTGTGCTTTACCGTAATGTTTTGCAGATTTCTGGGACGATTCCGAGGTGGCGTTGCTGAGTTGCTTCTGGTGTCTCGGCTGCCGCGCCGGTGAAGGTCCATATTCTGAATCTGGAGGTGACTCGGAGTCCGCTTCCAAATCGGAGATTGCGGCAGTCTTCTTTTGTCCGAATTTGAAAGAAGACAAGTGCCTGCCATGGGAGAGTGCATTCGCGTTCTCCACAATTTGCTCCATCACTTGACATGCGCCATCCACTGGTTGCGTTCGGTTCTTACCAGATTCCCAGCTTGAATCACTTGACATATCAGTCACCTTACTTTCGTAGGATTTGTCGCTGATCAAGCTGTTGTTGCTAAGTCTGGAATCCAAGCGCTTTATGAACCGCAAGTTGTTGTTTGCTCCAGGGAAATTCTCGAGCTTCTTTGCTTCCTTGTGAGCAGAAACAAGAACGTCAGTTAGACCACACCCATCTAGGTCGACATCTGGTTGTGAATCCAAGAAGTCGACGAAGTAGTCAAATGAACTCTCACGAGAGTGCATCTTCGAGTCCTCCTGACTAGAACGCCCATTTGAAGGTCTTCGTTTTCGTGCATTCAGGCTGGCACTGCGCATGTATCCTGCAAGCTTCTCTAGCCCATCATTATATCTCAGTGTTTTGCTTTCGCTATTTGGAGCAGTGCCCCCTTCGCTGCTGGGGATTACCGCCTCTGGCGACTGCATGCACCTCACCTCTATTGGTAAGGGCAAGGGCAAAGTGGCTATCGACTTGAAAGGAATTCCAGCCATAGAGTCCCCAAATCTCCCGCTGTAATTCGGGTCATCCCAGAGAGCGTTGTCATATTGACTGTGAGCCGAGCAAGTTGTATCAATGCTGAGGGTCAGATCAATGCTGGTCGCAGATGCCAAAGAAACTCTGCTTCCAGCACTTTTGATAGAAGAGATTAACGAGACGTCTCCTTTTTTGTAACAGCCTCCACCGAATCCATCCTTGGGGCTCTTTACAAACGGGAACAATATCGCTGCTATTTGAGGAATAATATGTGATCGCTCGGACAAGCTTGAGTTAGAGTCATCAGCAACATGTCGCAATGGGGCACTAGGATTGTCCTCTTCAGGATCGCTCCCAGTTTCGCGAAAGTGGGGACCTTCCTGGACCTGTATATTCTCCAGACCTTCGACCCTTTGCGCACCTCTCTTATTCATAACCGGTTCCATCACCGACCTTGGTTCAGACACTGCATTTGAGCCGAATTCGGCAGTTTTCGAACTGAGGTCTTCTTTACTGTCACTCTTGCTGGGATGAACTTCAGTGGCCACTGTGTAGAGATGGTTGGGATTCTTTGTTTTCCTGGCGTCTGTAATACATCGTGCCTTCTCTGCATCGTACTCTGACGCATTAAAACTTTGAACCCTAGATATTGCAGCTCCTTCTCCATGCCGTTTCGTAACTGAAAAAAAATCAGGTGGCTTGAGCGGCCGTGAGGAAGACTCGAGAGTATCAAACTCCCGGATCAAGTCATTCTTGATCACTGATTCAGCTTTCTCACATTTGAGCTGCCTGTTTTTATTAACAACTGCCAGAGGAGATGTCGGGGATTGTTCATGGTGCGGCAACATCTCGTCTGAGGTTTCACTTTCACATACAGAAACTGGCGATATCATGATAACCTCAGGGTCAGACGAACTCTTCTCTTGCACACATCCTTCTTTAGGACTCTTTCGCCTTCCGGCTCCACCTACGGCAGGATCGATATCAGATGGATCAGAATTGTTCTCCAACGTCTCCTCTCGTGAAGACTTAGAGTGTTTGGATTCATCACCATCTTGAGAGTGCTCGCTGGAGTTCAGATTTGCATTTTCGGAGCTCATTTGTCGGCATTTCAGTTGCTGCATTCTGGATTTGACCACTGAATCTGCAGAATCTATTTCTGTATTCATTGCATCACTCACAAGCTCGGCCGTTACTTCATTCTTCAATTCAACTGCTCTACTATCTGATGTAAGGCCTGCGCTTTTCCTCACAGAAGCAGTTGGAGAATCCATAACGACATCATTGCTATCCAAATCTTTCCCTTCTTCTGCATTTTTCTTAGAAGCAGGCGTAAACTTGGAGTTGGAAACCACCAAAGCGTCATGAAAGTTTTTGTAGATTCCACACTCGTGTTGCCTACAGAAGCTTCGATACTGGTACTCCATCCCGCAACACCAATTAGCACCCATGTCTTCCATATCTCCCAACCCTTGATAAACCTTCACTGGCCCTTGGCTGACAACAAGTGCGGTTAGCCTTGGGCTTTTGGAGCCCATCTCCGTCCTGTTTAGCTGAGCCTCGTTCTCTGAAGTGCCTACCCAAGCATGGTTAGCTGTAGTAGCATCCTCTTTCTTGAGGGCGAACCCCGTCTGTATCCTTTTGACCGTGTCCTTCTGATCTACATAAGAGCTTTCCTCCGTCCCATGTGGAAAGCTCTCTTTCATGGCAGCTGGTGTCATGTCTACATGCTTCTCATAGTCTGAAGAGACAGCTTGGGGCTGACCATCCGTCTGATGAAGCTTACGCTGTAATATGGAGGTGTTGAAAGACGGGATGGAATTATTCGTCATGAATGGTTTGAAGCCACCTCCAGAACTTAAGGTTCTATAACCCTGCGCAGACCCTAAACTGTGTTACAAATGCAGAATCGCTGAAAAAAGACACTTTCTGCTTTCGTAAAATACTTTCTTAATGATGTCTGCAGGATGTGAAGCAATCAACAAAGAAAATATTGCTGTTAATGAGCTCATCAAAGAATTTGTCCACTCCAACATCAACCTCTAGATCTGAAAATTACCCATATCACAAGCCCTTTTTCGAGGGGAGCGTCTGGCACTTACAACTGAACGTGAAGCAGTGGGGTCTGATACTCTTCTCATCAAGGAGCTCTCAAAAGCAGGATCTTGTTGAAGTGCAGTTAATCTTCCCAAACTTTGTCCAACATTAGGACTTGACGGCATCTCCTTGTTGCCTTTCGAAATGCGACGTCCATCCAGTCCATATTCAGAAACGGTAACATTTCGAGACGGAATCCGATGATCACCTGTAGAAGCCCGACGATTTGGGCAGGGTTGTGAATTAAAACCTCTAACCGAAGTGTATTCAGAAGGTGGGGAAAGCCGATCGGATGGGCTTTTCGACACAAACTTGCTCCCTTCATCACAACTCCTGCTGAGATCCCGATTGGGGCTTGATCCTCGACTACCACTAAGATAACTTGAATCACGATCCTGGCTTTTAGAGAGAAAACTGTCAAAGTCCTGCGAAGAGCAACTCCGCCTCCTTCCGTTGCTGGGGTCATCATAGGACTTACTTATGACAGATCCAGGGGGACTAGAACCTCTCTTGAAGGAAGATGTACGCAGATTGGCAGGTGTCTCTAAGAGAAAATCATTAAAACTACCATTAGCTTTCTCAACTGACTCAAGTGTGCTAGACTTTCTTGCGATCGAGATGGCCTTGCTCGAAGTCACTGAACTTCTTTCAGGGGTTGATGAAGAGCTGTTCCTTCCTGCGGTTGAGCTAAAACTTCTAGGAGGCGAGCTTCCTCTACTTATAACGTTATTACTCTTTGCAGGGGAGAGACCTCGATTGTATCCAGCTCTTCCAGGGGAGCTTCCCCTGCTATTGATGCTGCTCACAGAAGGAGTTGAGGACCAACCAGTGCCGAATCGCGCGGGTGAGCTCCCTCTCGCGGAAGGGGAGGATTCTCGTACAAACGTTTTGGTAATCCCTGCAGGAGTAGATAGGTTTGCCGCATTAGAAGTAAGTAATGGTCGATTACTCAGAGTACCAGTGCTTGCTCGTCTCCCGGGCGAAGAATTGATCGTGGAAGCCCTTGTGAATGTAGCGGAAGAGCTCTTGACCGCACCAGCGCTTTTCCCTGCTGTAGCAATAGTTGGCCTACTGGCTGATCTTGACCTCGTCGTAGACGGAGAGCTAAACCGAATTGGAAGCCGAGGAGAGCCGGATGACTTCACTGTGGAGATTGATCTGGGCGAGGATGACCCTCTTGAGTTCAATGACGCTGTGCTTGGCCTGGGGCTTTTCGTCGAAGTGCTGAACGCTGGTCGCGGGCTCGTGGACGTAACGATATTTGATCTTTCCGGGCCTTTGCTGTCCCTACTAATGGGGCTTGCATTCCGTCTGGGCGCTAGCACAGCGAGATCCACCTCATTGGCTACATTCTGTTACAACCGGACACAACGGCAATAAGATCAAGGAGATGCCTCCTCCAACACTGCTCGATGATATTGAGTTGATGAAGCGGCTAAGCATCTAGCCAGAGAAAGGCACCATAAATCACAAATAACACGAGATTGTGGAAATACATAACGATGATAGACACAGTTAAGAACTCACCATTGAGGTCCTGATGGAAGCGAGACTACCATTCGTGACCACTTTCTGCTGCCCCGATTTTGGAGAAGGGGATACTTCCGGAACAGTCACAAGCCTGCAGAATTGTTGATGAGGAAAGAAGACATGTTCATGCTAAAGATGGGCACGAAAAAGCATAACGTTCAAGAGAAAGGAATAAAAATTAATAATTTCCGAAGATGTTATGCTCTTTATGACATAAATCAATATCTCGCCTTCATAAACTATAGATTGAGAAAAAAAACTGGGGAAAATGCATTATTATAATGAAGTGTTCCTCACCAATCGTCTTCACTCTTGTTGCCGTCAAGTTTCATCACATCGTCTCTGATCCCTCCTTGAGCTGATGCTACGAACTCAGAAGGCACGATTGAATCCATGGCAGCTGAAGTGACATGAAAGAGCACAATCTTTTTAGGTACAAAACATCTAGGTCAAAGAGTTATCAGTGCACTCTAGTTCTGGAGAGATTCAGTGACCCGAAACTACATCTAGCTAAATGAGGGGCATCAAACTAGACATGTGGTACGTTCCATTGGGGCCTATATTATTTACCGATTCAGTACACCTTCTTCCTAAAGGGGTAAAGCATTGAGTCAAGCACCTGCCTCTACTGAACTAAGTCCGAAACATCTCAACTTCGCGACGTTTATATACACATGCACCTAAGAACGGATCTAATTCGTACTAAACTGCCGCTATGAAGGGGAAATCCTCAATGAATATGCACAAAGCAAGTTTATTATGATGATCATTTGATAGCACCATTGTGCATGCTGCTGCGAGAATGACTAAATGTAAAAGGAGGGAGATAACATACCAAGAGATGAATCCAAGTCATCATGATTTGCCAGCTCCTCAAACAGGGCAAGATGCTCTTTATCTCTTCTGAAGCTTTCCCCTACTTTACGGCAGTACCGCCGCTCGACTTTCGCCATGGCTTCCACCGTCATGGCTTCTTGATCAGCCTTCACCTTAGAGATATTTAACCTCTCAACTCCATTTACTCACTCTCAAAAATGTTCCTAGTACATCAAATACAGTCCTAAATTTCGAATCGAGTAGAATGTTCGCCTCAAACGGGCCACAACTTGTGATTTCTGCCTTTACTCAGAACCAATATTAAGACCTGCAGGAGAAAATATCAACAAGTCACGATTCAAAACGCTTCCATCCATCATTACAATGGTCCAAGTAGCCAAGTGAAGTATCTGTAAAAATGTAATCGCCTTCAAACATCAACAACACATCTCCACCTCACTCACTTCGTAAACCAATATCTTTGTCTTGCCTCTTCTTGGTTCAAACCACAAACGTCATAACTCGAATGCTAATAATAGCATCGTCCAACTAAGTTATTCCAGAACCAGATGGTGAGAATTCCGACTCACTTTGAGCCCCGGTAACGACTCTACACGGACTACAAGCCGTTGGAAATACCCACAATGTTGTCAAATATTCTTGTTCGCTGAAACTGCTAAGCATAAGAAACGGTAGCTGCTGACCCTACAACTGAAGTCCACCACCAGCTCCATTCTTACAACTCATCTGAACGCTGCTGCTTTGTCTTGCCCTGACACAATCCATAGCCGATGCTAGCATTCCCTGCGCAAGATTACTACGGTCCAGAACGTCGTAAACCTGTCATCAAAACCATGGTGTGAACCTAATGCCACTACATAACTACCTCGGCTCCCATCCCAGCACTGCTCGTGTACGAGCCGCAATTCCAGGAGCCCAAAAGGCAAGTAGCCTCACAGCAAACGCCACTTCCCGATTTCAACAGATATAACATCGAAAAGACAAAAAGTACAACGACAACGCGGTAAGTGCAACCTGTCGCGTACCATTACACGACCACCCAGTCCGGCATGATCGGGTAAGTAGAACTACACATCGACAATAATCGCCAAAAGATGCTGATCCATTGACCGCCAATTCCATCAACCGTCCCCTATCTCCGATCATATGATCTCACTCTCTCGCGTCTAACGTCATCAAATTACCCCAGATCATAAGCCCCAGAAGATGAACCTAGACGCGGCTGATGAAGACTACGCTAGTATCATCATCAAGAAGATGGCCCAACCTAGCAGTGCAGTACACGAGCTCGATGCCAACACCACCTGTAAACCAGATCTGAAACTCCACCCAAATTCCTCCATCTAAATCACCACTAGACCCGCCAGGCGTTCTCTGGTCACAACAGAAGTCCACTCCAGAACGCAACACCAGCTGCATTGTCGTCAATAGGATAGGCCACCATCTCCCACCCTCTCGACATCCCTGCATACCGACTAGCAAGTTCTAGTAGAACTTTCGATCTGAACTCATCTCTAGATGCGCCAACACTGAGCTTGACCGGACACCAACTTGAAAAACCTCCTCACCGCACCCAACGTCCCCATCACGAACACCAGGCCCAGCGTCCACCTTTCAATCACCCGAATACAAGGTGCTTCCATTCCCTACCGAGAAGCGAAAACCCTTGACACTGCCTCGGGCGTCCTAGGCCGTCGATTGGCGTCGCCGCATGTTTGACTGTGTCATCCCTCTGATACAAGGGCCACACCGGGTCTCTCTATTTTGCCCCATCGAGCGTTGCAGCCGCCCCTCACGCGGGCAGGGGCAGCGCAACGCCCCCCGACCCTCCCCCTCCCCGAACCAGGCTGTCCCCGACCCTGGGCGAAGCCCCGCGCGCCCGTGGTGAGCCCCCGCGCCCGTGGTGAGCCCCCGCGCCCGGGCTCCCGCTCCCCGCCCTGTCTGTCCGTCAGCCATTCTTCATCCCCGTCCCGTCACCCTCGTCGAGCCTCCACCCCCGCGCCCCGCGACGTCTCCCCCGTTGTGCATTCAGCATGATTCGACGTTTTGCCCCTGAGTTTAGGACAGGCAGGTTTTGAATTCTAAGGTAGGGTTTACTCACAATGGCTATGGCGTTTAGGGTGTGTATTAGCAGAGGTTAGGGGTTTAGGATGTTTGTGCATTCTGTGATATCGTGGTCAGGGTTAGGTTAGGTGGCCATGAGCATTCCTTCTCCGGGATAGAGGGGCAGGCTGTCTTCGAGCGTCCAGGGTTGGTCAAGTGCGAGTTTGAGGCTGCGATTGAAGACTCGTAAACCCCTCGGAGGCTGTCGACCGACTGGAGTTCTGGAGGCCAGGTGGGCGATCCCGGGGCCCATGTTTCCTCCTAGGTTTTAGACTTCGGGAGGGTGCTGGCCAGGAGGCGGGGACGCGTTCTGTGTCCTTGGACAGCGGTGCCATTGTGACGGTGAGGAAGGCGATTGCATCTCGGACTGCAGGTGGGCACCAAGCTTCGGCAATGGAGGGCGTCTTCGTGCGTGTGGACACGCGACGTGGGCAGGAGGTGTCGGAAGCGTGAAATCAAGTGAGGCTACTGCCATGGGACCTCTATAGGCGCTGGTCAGTACTGAGCATCGTACCTCTCTTCCCGTTTGAGCTTTGCCCTTTGTTTTGAAGTTTTATGTTGTCTTGTAGTCACCTAGTTTTGCTGTCCTAATGTCTTCGTGTCTTCATGTTCTTCTCGATTTCCTGTCCTCGTCTCGGTCTGTCCTACCACTGTATTAGGGTTTAGGGTCGTATTCAAGGTTGGTCTCCTCTTCTTTCCATCTTCCGGGGACCTTGTGTTCGGGATCCGTCGCAGCTTCGAGGATCCAATTGGGCATGGTAAACCTCCGACAGTAGCTCCTCTTCAGTCCCATCGCGTCTCGGCTCCGCCTCTTCCCTTACGCTGTCCATGTTCTTCTTTGTCGAGTTCCTGTTCACCTTGGCTTCGTATCCCCACCTAGGTTCACCTTGGCTCTTCTCTCCCCACCTTTCCCCTCTGCCGTTGAATTTCTATTCGCCCTCGCGATGTCATTGCTCCGGGCCCTGACGATGGTGCCCTTCGCTGCCTAGATCCATGATCCCAGCACTCCAGACCTGTCTCGACTCTCCCGGCAGGACGCCTGCGATGTGCTGAGGCTGAGGGCGACAGAGCTGGACGTGAAGACGTTGTCGAAGGAATGGCAGTCCAAGATCGCGAAGATGGATCCAGGAGTTGTCCCGGGGGTAAGCGACTACAACTTCTCCCCTCGTATCTGCATGTTATCCTAAACATGATTTCCAAATTTTATTGTCATTCTCTTTGAATACCTTCTTCTATTCTACTTGGAGTTCTCAAGAATCGGGGCTCTGGTTTTGCAGCTCCAGGTGGAAGGAAAATTCGGCCCGGAGCGGGTCATAGTGTGCTGCAGCACATGGGTGGGATACGCTCCGAATAGGGACGCCTTCACCATGTCAGAATATGACTGGCTGATGGTGGAGGTTAACCTGCTGTGGCGAAGGACAAAGCCGGCACCGGAGGCAGTCGGGAAGGCCAGGACCAAGATCCCATTCTACTGCAAGTACTGCGACCTAGACATGGTGGACAAAGCAAACCTGGGATGGCATCGGCAAATGGAAATGTGCGAGGGTTACGAGTACAATGTCTGGGGCCCTCTCAAGATTTATCCGGCGATGGGGGTGAATGGAAATAAGGAGTCCCGGGTGGTGTTTCGGAAGTATAACATCAAGCTACCGTGGCAGATGCTCGGAAAAAAAACCAAGCCACCAGACACGGACGGAGACGAGTTGGAGACACATGGGGAAAGCACCGATTCAGGGGAAGATGGTACGAGCTCGGAGGAGGGGCAGGGTGGTTGCGCAGGTGTGGAGGTGGTCGAGATCTCCAGTCCAGAGAGGGAGACGGGGGGAGATACGAGGGGGGGGACCCAGCAAACGCCGACACAAGGGAAGCGGGCAAGGGAGGAAGAGCCGCCATCTGTCGCGGACCTGCTGCGTAAGAAGCGCAACGATTGGATGAAAGCGGGGTCGCCCAAGAGGCAGCGGCCCAGTCGAGCGCAAGGGAGTAAGGAGGGAGGGGGCCGCCGTGCTGACTGCAGTGGGCCGAAGGGCGGAGCAGGGCCATCCACTGCGGCCGGGAAGAGAGGGAGTAAGGGTGACCGCGGAGGAAGCACGGGGGTCGGGGGGAGAAGCCCTGCAGGGACGCCGAAGAATCAAGGGCAGAACGTTCCGGGGGTCGGGGGAAGGGCACGGGCCGCGACACAGCAGGCGGGAACGACTCCAACAAAGGTAACCGAGAGGCGGCCGCGTGTGGGTTCCCCAAGTTCGGAGCAGAAGACCACCTCGGAGGAGTGGGTCCCGTCGGTGAAGGGAGGTAGGCGGAATGTGGGAAATGCAGGTCCAGCAGCGGAGCGCGAGCCGGCATCGGGGTCGAAGGGGGATGGGAAGCCAGGAGGGAGTGAGGGAGCGCAGGCGTGGGGGAAAAACACAGAACATTTGGAGGGGAAGGACCACGATGGTGCGAAGGGGAAGGGGGCAGAGGCTTCGAAGGGGAAGGAGGCAGGGCAGCCGAAGGGGAAGGAGCAGGTGCAAGCCAAGGGGGGACGACAGAGTCGGCGACTGCAGATACAAGAGGAAGCAAGGGAGAAGGCGCGAACGCTCTACCCGGATAATCAGGTGAAGCCAGCCCCCAGGAAGCCCGGGCATCCGCCGGGCTTGTACTGCTTGCAGAAGCAAGTAGTGACAATTCTCGCGGCGGACTGCATGAAGGATCTTCACGGCCCGGTGGAGATGCTGCGGAAGCTGCAGGAGGTGGGCCAACTGCCTAGGATGGTAGCCCATGCATGGGGGGCGCTGCAATTCAATCCAGACCTCACGGTAAGTTTCCGTCGCCATTGCTGAATTCCTATGAGTGCTTTCCATGCATTCTCCGAGCAGCCCTTGTGTATTGGCGAGGATTAATCGTGGCTGCCCCCCGGTTTATGACTGCAGGATGCGCTGCCGATCCAGTCCCTCAAGCTCCTGGACAGGTGCAAAGAGGCGTTTACGTCCAAATGCGAGGCAGCCATCGAGAGGGAAATCCAAGACTTCTACTTGTATCACGACGACGTACTGAGCTACGCAACGCGGGTGAAGGAGCACGAGGAGTCCGTGGAGGCGAGGAAACAGTTGGTGAAGAACTGGGCTGCGTTTGTGGCTGAGGAGATGGCCAGATTCGACCGGGAGCTGAGTATTGCGGCGGAGGCTCGGGAATGGGGGTGGTCGCCTCTGTTCAGTCATATGATCCTCTTGCCTTTGCCACCCTGCCTCTGCAGGCCCTGTGAGCACTCCGAGGACGAGTTCCAGGGTCTCATCAAATGGATGGAGCGGGAGAACCGCTAGGCCAGGGAGAAGAACGAGCCGCCCCATTTTGCGAGGGCATTGAAACTCTTCAGTCGGAGCGAGACAGGGGCTCGCGTGCCCATGCTGTGTCCGGTGCTCGGGCTGACGGAGGACACTCTCATGAAGAGATCGAGGCAGGTCATGCTCACTATGGAGGAACTCATACGAGTGGGTAAAATTTATTTCCCCACGATGGATATTCATGGAGAAAGTTGGGAAGTCTTCCGAGAGGTGCTGGATGTCGGGGACGACAAGGGTGGGCAGGTGGAGAGCTACCAGCAGTGGAGGCGCGCCACCTTCATTCGTGCATGCATGGACGTGATGGATCAGGGGAAGGAGGATATATTGCGGGACATGTGGGTAACCAAGGCAGGAGTGGATCAAGAGAAGGTCGCGGGGGCTTTTAGGACAGTCTTGCTCCTTCGCGAGAACATCGACCTCGAGTACGGGTGGGGGTCTCTGGAGGCTACGGGGCAATGGCCGGCTGCGGGGGAGTCACTGTTTGATGCAGCGAAGGAGATGCTCTCAAACAGCCAGTACCACATGCATGCGAAGTTGGCCGACTGGAACATCTTAGTGGACTTGGATGACTTGGATTACTTACCGTTGCCCTCGCAGGTGATGTGTACGTTCGACATGCCGCTGGTCTTGCCGTGTCTGGAGGGCGACAGCGCTTTCAGCCGGATGGAGAGAAGTAACTCGGGCGAGCGCAATGCAGGGGGGGAGTGGCACCTCGCACCGGATGCTGGGCAAGTGGAAGGCAAGCACCCTGAAAACCCTTCGTGCGAGGCTTCGGGAGGCGTGGAGCCAGAGGTCCCTTCATGCGAGCAGGTGGAAGACGTGGAGCCCGTTGTACCGTCATGCGAATGAGTTGTTTCCTTGGCTGCCCCTTAGTTCTTCTAGGCAGAATTCGCAGGGTGCTACTTCTGTATTAGTCAGTCCGGGACAGTTTTTGCTTGCTCTTACTTGGTTCAGTTTAGGACGGGCGGTTTGTAGGGGGGACGCTAGGCAGCTGCCGAGGACGGGGTTGGGAGTACGTTAGGCCAGAGACCATTCGTATGTGACCACTGAAATTTAAATACACTTTCAAAATTCGTATGTTGCCTCCTCATGTGAATGTATTAACATTTAGTACAGAGTTTGATACTTAACTCGAAGCACGAAGAAGACTGATTAAAAGTGCAGAAACTCCGTAGGAAAAAAATCAGGCAACTCCATCTCAGCATTGCGCCATTAGGACAGAGCCGGAGGTCGGCAGCCCTGGAGATCAAGGTTTTACCATGCTAAGTCCTCTTCATTCCTGTGTCCTAAGCGCGGGACTGGCAGGGCTTTACGGGCGAGTTCATTTAAATTAAATGAACAGGTAGAGAGGAGGAAATTTAGGACAGGGGACATTTAGGACAGAAAGCATGGAAGGGCAAAAACAAAGAGGGACGACCACAGATGTCTGTCCTAAATACAATTCTGGTGAGGATTTCCTCGAAACTCGGCAAGAAGCGACTCCAAAATAAAGGTGTTTCAAAATTTAACGTGGAGACTTCTTGTACATGAAACTGGGGAATGGGGAAGAAGGGAAGACTGAAATTAGAAAGAATGGGGATGAAAATGAAAATGGGGAAGAATGGAAAACTGAAATTAAAGTAAATGGGGACGAAAATGAAAATGGGGAAGAATGGAAAACCAGAAAAAAAAAATAAAAAAATTGATGAAAATGAAACTGAGGATGCTAATGAAAGGGAATGGCAAATGGGGAGGAATTCAAACGCCCAAAATGGAAAAAAAAGGAAGAAAATGAAAATGACGAGAACGATGGAAATCAATATGAATCAGAAAAAACATTAAAAAAAAAAAACCAAGAGTAAGGGCAGGGAAAATTTAGGAAATAAGTGAAGTCCACAGAATATATGCAAAGAATTCAGAAATAAAATATATATATTTAGAAAAAATCCAGAAGAACTGAACAATGGAAAAAAAATAAGAGTAATCAACAAAGAAAAGAAAAAATAAAAAACATGTGCGGTCCGTGCGGACCAGGGGATAGAAAGGGGTGATCAAAAGGGGTCACGAGGTACTATTTTTGGTAAAATTTAGAATGCTGAGGAACTAAATGTTCTAAACTTTCAAGAAGTAAATGCTATGAATTTAATACAGTGAGGTGAAAGGATAGGAGGCTGTAGGCAATGCATGTGAGGACGAAGGTACTAAACTTGTGAAAAAAAATTAAAAATTTGTAATCCTCGAATAAAATAAAATAAAAGAAGACTCCGGAAAAAAAAAATAGAACTTAAAGGCGCTTTCATAGAAGGTTGTAGGGTTTAGGGTTATGTGACCTTTGGATGAAAAAGTTGGAGAAAAAAATCAGTACTTAGCGTTATGTTGGATCCATTTCACTGAGCAATAAGTTTTTAAATGCGGTGAGGATTTCCTCGAAAATACAAGGAGGCAGCGTCGTCCTAGAATTCCATCATTCCCCATGGCCAGGCTGACAAAAAAAAAAAAGATCGAGAAGACGGCGAGGGCGATGGGAAGGAGCGAGGGCGAAGAGTGGAGCGAGTAGAGCTAAGGAGGAGGAATGGGGAGGCGGCGTCGTACGCAAAGATGCTGGCTACGACAGTCCCTCGTTTCAGTAAGCGGTGAGGACGTTTATGCTAAGAAACATGTTCACGCAACCGAACATTAAAAGTATGAATCGAGAGTTGTAAACTTTGTCAAGTTCATAAACACATAAATAAGATCTACAAGGCAGGGAAAGCAAAATATTTAACTTCAATTCAAAACCTGGTGCAAAATTCTGAAGAACAAAGTGCTTATATCAAGTTTATGAATGCACCAAAGTAGGAATCTACAAGAAGGTGATAGCCTTCATGTTCGGAAGTGGAAAAACCCCAACGTTTACTAGGGCGGCTCCCTCTCTGAATACAAAGACATCTTCAATTGTGAGTCCAGAAAGATTTGGATAAGTTGTGGAGCTTCTCTACAGAGAAGAACTCCTACACATTTGAGGAGCGTCGATGCGTCAAATTAGTGAATCACTAGTGCGTAGTTCAACTTATCAATCCACATCTAATTGCCAAAAAAAGAGGTGTGAAGGTCAAAATTAACAGAATACTAAGTTCGGGTGTTCTTCAGATTCTTAACTGCCTCTTCATGTACTTCCCGATGAAGCTATTGTAAAGAAGTTGCAGGAAAAAATCAGGCTTCACTTTGTTTAGTGCCCCTTCACGACACTTCATGATGAAGGTCTTCTGAAGAAGTTGCAGGAAAAAATCGGGCTTCACTTTGTTTAGTGCCCCTTCACGGCACTTTATGATGAATGTCTTCTGAAGAAGTTGCAGGAAAAAATGAGGCTTCATTTTGTTTAATGCCCCTTCACGGCACTTCATGATGGAGGTCTTCTGAAGAAGTTGCAGAACAAAATCAGGCTTCACTTTGTTTAGTGCCCTTCACGGCAGTTCATGATGAAGGTCTTCTGAAGAAGTTGCAGGAAATAAGCAGGCCCCACTTTGTTGAATTATTCGATGCCCTTCCCGCCCTTGTAGCCGTATGCGTTAATTAAAATTAGCATCCTAAACTTGCAGAACCCTTTGAATTTTTATGGGACTCCTGAGAGAACTTGAATTTTCTGAATTTGCATGTAAAAAGCCTTTACATATGAAAACTTGATTTCGCAAACTCCAGCTATCGATCAGGCGTTGATTACAACTTTGGAGTTAACGCTGCAATTTTCCTGCACGCTAAAGACACCAGTGTAGTACTCCATCACGTTGTTGACTACATGAACCGGAGAGGCAATCTATTATTCTTGTAAGCCATGAGAAACGGAAGGGTGCTTGATTCATCAGTTTCATGATTCGCAGACCCTGAACAATTTTTTTATTGAAAACCGGGAAGTGAAATGTGTTCCTAAAGAAGAGAAGGTCTTTTAAATGACCCCTTCAAGAGCATGAGGTCTTCGTATGAGTTTATCTCACGCAGTATAACCATGATTTTATTTTTATTTCCTAAATCTCCTCTTCTTCTTAGCATACCACTCGAGAACATGCAATACTACATAAATATAACATGACCAAAGCCGGAGAACTGCAAAGTAAAAAGATTGAAAATCAAATATTCATTGAGTACCCTAGGTTGCTACGTTTGCAAATGGAGAAGGGTTACCAAGTGGCAATTAAATTAATGAAGCATGGATTATACAGTAATTTAGGACAGGTAACCAACTGCAGTGAACCACAGTGTGTAGGATTATTTAGGACAGGTAACCAATTGTAGTTAACCTCTGTGTAGGATAATTCAGGACAGGTAACCAACTGTTGTGAACCACAGTGTGTAGGATTATTTAGGACAGGTAACCAATTCTAGTTAACCTGTGTGTAGGATTATTTAGGACAGGCAACCATGGCTGAACCTTCTAGAGTGAAATTTGGTGGAGTGAAGGTTTTCTGAACTCCAGGTCTGCAATGTTGAATTCGGTGACCGCGGGACTGAGAACAGAATCTGAACTATAGTAATACGAAGTACTGCAACCGTGTCTCTTGTGCACAGTGATTCCAGAATTTTAAGGGTGGCCTAAAATTCCACACCCACTACAATTTCGAAGACGACCATAGATGACAGAAGGACTAGAGTGGGAGCCGAAGCCTCCTTGGGCAGGGAAAAGAGAAGCTGGGCATATGCCATAGCCTTCTTGTACTCTGAAAACTGAGGTAACAATACTCGTTTAAGTACACATACATACAGTACCTGCATACCCTGTCTATCCTGTACAGAGTACTCTTCCCCCCTAATAAACTCCTGTCCTCGTACTCCTCTGTCATATTACTCCCCTGTCCTACTCCCATTTCCTACTTCGCCCGGCAGCCCTTTTCTTAGTCCCAGTCTCGGAGCATGCTTTGAAGCGCCGCAGATTCTTGGGCCCTGCATTCACTTTGAAGGACGGCTGTGAGAGAGGGTGCAGCAAGCCTGCCTCGGATTTGGCTTTCAGTGCAACCATCTTTCCTGTGGCCTCAGCCTGGATAGCCAGGAAATGCTCCCGGAGACCCACATTCTCAAGCGCTAGAGTATCCGCTTCCTCCAGGAACCCCCTCATCTGGATGTACGTCTTCTCAGGATCGTCTGACTTTAGGACAGCCCCTCTGATGTCCTGGATTGCTGCTTCGCCTGTCCCGTCTCCCATGTCCAGGCCAGCAGTACTGCAGCCACTCTGAATCGTCCCCCTCAAGGTCCCAGCATACCGTATGATGTCTCCAGGGTGAACCTCCGTGTTTATCATCCTAAACACCTTCACCATATGCTTGCAGATGTTACCTCGCATGCCCAACGGGCAGTTGCAGTGAGCCCAGTCTGAATTTGGGCTGGTCACCACCCAGATCGCTGGAAAGTTAGTTTGAGACGCAACATAGGCCACGTCCTGGTCCTGGCAGATAGACACATGCTCGTCGGGGATCTCTGCAGCCCTTATGACTGCACTGGCCACAATCCCCTCTGCCTTCCCGTTCTTGATAAACCCGTACAGCTTACACTGGACAGCATACCAGTAGTGAATTAGTACATCCCTGACCAGATGGTAGATTAACCAGTCCACACGGCGGCCGTCGAACTTCTGCTTGGAATACCTGAGAATGGCCTTGAGGTTGGCGTGGTAACTCTCAACTGCTGCGTTGGTGTCCTGGTTGCAGTGGGGGATGTTGCGGAAACCCTTGACCCACATTTCCAGCTTGGGAATCCATGTTTCTTCAAAATACTGGAAGAATGCCTTTGCTTGTGGATACTTAGCCTTCAGGAAGTTGAAACGCTCCTGCGCAGCCTTACAGCAAGATCTCCCTGGAGGATACCGTTTCCATACATTAGGTCAGCACAGGCAGACAGAATCTCTGCCCTAAGATAGTTTGCCTTGATCTTCTGAGTCGCATTCTCCAGCCACGCCTTGCATGTATGCCACAGACACAGCAAAATCTTCACGTCGTCCTTCGTTCCTCCTTCAACAGCATCGGCCTCAGGCCAGACCTTCCTGCAAAGTGACATGAAAGCGGGCTGTTTCAGGGACGTGATGAACCCTAAACTGCTGCGTGTCCTAATCATATTTAAGACACTCCCCCGGAGATATAGTAGTCAGTGTCCTCACCTAATTGCATTCAGTTCAGCCTGGTCGTTGTCAACCAAGAAGGAGCTTGGTCTCCAATCAGGCTTCACAGCTATGCAACAATCCCGCAGCTTCGTAAGCCACGGTGTGATGTCCTGTTCCCGTGACCTACCCTGGATTGTGAAGGCTACTGGTATCCCCTGCTCCCATTCGTCGAACACCATCACCGTATATAGTGGATACTGCACCCGAGGACATGGAGAACAATATCAGAGATGGCTCGGACAGGAGGACAGGCAATTGAACTCGTATACAGCAAACAGGGCTTCATGTGTACAGAAGATTTGGAGGGTGACCGGCGTGCTAACCTTGGGGGCGTTGGTGGAGAAAGTCGCATCCATAGAGAGAGCCCTCCTGTGGCCATGTCTGACCATCATCTCTAGTTGCCAGTCTGTTTGGATGGCCAGGCAGAATGGGTCGTCCTCAGGAGGTGGCGGCTCATTGAGCTGTACAGTCCCATACTCACGGTAGTGATAGTGACAGTCTGCATTCTCGTCTGTCCACATACGGACACTCATGGCATCGGAGGGATGCTTTTCCCACAATTCTTTGGCAAGCTTGTTAGCGATGTTATATACGTCGGACGGCATAATGAATGTGTCCCTCGTGGCTGGCAGGTTATTCTGCGCACATCGCATTACTTCCGCCTTGTGCTCGGCCATGACCTGGGCAGGCGACTTGCCTGACCTCAAGGTGTCTGCTATCCACTTCTTCGTGGCTGCTGACAAATGACCTGATAGGCCAGCTCTGTGGCCTCCAAACTGTGCTCCATGACACTCCTTCCCTTCCCGGTTAGTATGGGTCATGCAGTGAAATTGAATAGTACAGAGTTTTTCATCGCACTGTAGCTGTTTTGCAACGAAATTGCATTGGCAGCCGCGCTTGATTGACATCCCGGCCTGGACCTTGCTCACCCGGGTCTTTCTCTTTGGCTTTGAGGCTGCTTCGATCAAGGCCTGCGCCTGCAGCAGCTTCTCCTGTGCTTCCTGTAGGCAAGCAAGCTCTTCTGCGTCCTCATCCACAGCCTCAACATTAAGGTCAGGGACAGGGATAGTCTCTGTCTTACCTTTCTTTTTAGGCCGCCCCTTCTTCCCAGCCTCTTTTGCGGCCTTCTTCTCAGCATCTTTTGCAGCCTTTTCAGCATCTTTTGCAGCCTTCTCTACAAGCTTCTGAGCCTTCTTCACGGCCTTCCTCTGATTAGTGGAGTTCTTTCTCTGGGTGAGGCAGTGAGAGAAGACCTTTTGCACTTCGGCTTTGTATTGGCGACTGTAGTCCACCGGCCCATATTGACACCAATAGCTGCACAGGACACAGAGAGGGGCATGTAAAGTGAGCTGAACCTGTCCTACTGTTCGAGGTTGCACAGCAGCAGCGAGGGACTCAGAAAATCGCAACAGACAGAAATTGCAAACGAAAGGAGCTGTCCTAAGCAGGGAAGCACTTCAGGCCAGGCATTACCTTATCTCCTGGACAGCCGAGTCAGCCCTGATCTGTTTCCTAGCATCCTTCTTCATGCATCGGCGGGACTCCTCCACAAAGGTACAGGGATGTTGACGGGCAGACATCTCACCCTTGAGGAAGTCCTCCAACCTATCCCATGGGATAGTGACCTTCTGCGTCTCCCTTCGCTTCCCATTCCCCTGGTTCCACTTGGACTCCCACCGCAGATCTGTCCTACAGAATGGCCCGGGGGGTGGGTTCTGGACAGACCTTCTAACCCTGTCTGCCACCCTCCGCCAGGAGGGCCTCTTGATCTTCTCGTCCAGAACAGCACTCTGGACGCCCAAGTCCTCGACTTCAGGTTCATCACCACTTGGTTCCAGGACGGGCTGTGTCCTAAAACTGAGAGAGTCTTCACCTTCGCTCAGTTCTCGCTCTTCTTCCGGACTGACCCTGTCCTCCCCGTCCTCCATCTCCTCGTCACACTGCTCATCCATTCCGTAGCCTGCTGATCCGACTGGCTGCTGAAGCCGCTCGGAAACAGGCCGTGCTGCATCGGAGTGGACTGCCCATCTGCCTTCTCGACAGCCGACATCGATGTCGGGAGTCTCCTCCCTTCGGGCTCGCCCTCCTTCATCTTCTGCTGCATCGCCCCCGGCCTCCTGGAAGCCCCAGGTGCTGTCCTCACCGACCGCGCCCAAGTCCACCGCATAAGCGTCCGCCCCGAACTGGACATCATGCATCTGTATAGTGTCTGCGAGGTCCGGATCGTGCTCCCGATCCGATGAGTATGCATGACAGGGGTAGAATGGAGTCACACCGATCCGAAGTGATTCACTCAGCAACCGTCATCTCATGCTGAATGAAGCTCGCGCTACAAGTACCGCTCACCCTTCCCCATGCATCGCATAATCCCAGCAACTACAACCTCCCCCATGCATCGCATAATCCCAGCAACTACAACCTCCTCCATGCATCGCATAATCCCAGCAACTACAACACAGCAGGTTCATGAAAACTTTCCGCACAAATGACACAAGCTCGACAATCCTCAACCCCGCCCAACCTTCCCATGCCATGTCCAATCCAAATTCCCTACAAACTCATGAATTCGCCCCTGGCTCTGCTTCACAGCGTCGCCCCGACGTTCAAAACTGCGCAGCCGCCGTCAGGAGAGACGCCGAGAATAATGATGGCACAACGGGGGAGACGTCGCGGGGCGCGGGGGTGGAGGCTCGACGAGGGTGACGGGACGGGGATGAAGAATGGCTGACGGACAGACAGGGCGGGGAGCGGGAGCCCGGGCGCGGGGGCTCACCACGGGCGCGCGGGGCTTCGCCCAGGGTCGGGGACAGCCTGGTTCGGGGAGGGGGAGGGTCGGGGGGCGTTGCGCTGCCCCTGCCCGCGTGAGGGGCGGCTGCAACGCTCGATGGGGCAAAATAGAGAGACCCGGGCCACACCAGGCCTCCGGCGGGGTCCAGCCAGGGCGGGCTGAACTCGGCTGTGGGTCCGGTCTGACCCTGTTCCAGCCAGGGTGGCCACTAGCCCTGGTTGGAAGCAAATTTAAATACTGCCCGAATGTAAATTTGAATTATTGGTGAATATGGAGGCAAAGTGTATTGTACTACTGATTTGTTGATTTATAATGCCATGTGCAGGTTTTGAGAATGTAAGTTTATTGGAGGATTGTTTTCATTAAAGTGGGTTGAATGGTGAATTTGTCCAAATCTGGACTCTGTACTAGTCTTCTTGGCAATTTAAGACTAGTATTCTTGGCAATGTTTGAATTATTAACAAGTGATTATGTACAAATGAAAATTTATTTTGTTTATTTCATTACAATGTGGTGTATTACCTTTAAAATATAAAGGGAAAATTAAGTACATTCTTTATAAAAAAATATTACTTCACATTATCTAACCAATATTGAAACAAAGTTTTTTTTGATTCTGGTTCCTGCACGAGCAGATGTTCTTGTCGATGGTTCTCGATCATCTGTTTCATGGTACCTATCATTATTATTGGACATGGTATTAATATAATCATGTGGTGACGTTGGTTGTTTATCATTACAATTGTATCTACAAAAGTTATATAGCACACAACAAGCAGTGATTATAGTTACAGCATATTTGACATCAACATTCAGGTTCTTCAAAATTCCCCATCTATTTTTAAGGATACCAAAGGTATTTTCAATTTTGACTCTTCTTTGTCTTATACACTTGTCAAAGGCATCTTGATCATCATTTCCAGACAACTTTGGTTTGAAAGGCTTCTGAATTTGTTTCAGTAAAGAATAAGTTGAATCTCCAATAATAAAGGGTTTTATAGCTTCACCTTCAATATTGATGCTATGTTCTTGTAAAATTCGTCTTCTCATTAGTTTTTTGAAGAACTCTAAAGATTGCATGTGCGTAGCATCATGAGTGCCCCCTGGCGCTAAAACACAGACATCCAAACTTTTTTGATAACTATCACATATTCCTTGTAACAATATTGTATGTACATCGTGTCGACACCAATAATCTGCCAGGGTGAATTTTGTGGGGTTTCCTGTATAATTTAACATGTGATCCATCTATAGCATCACAAATTTGAAGCAATTTGGTTATACGATGAAATCCACGTATAATATCTTTCAATCTCCTGCCACTTGGAATAGCAATAAATTGGTGATATGATTTATCTTTGTCAGCCAATGCATTTCATATAAGCATCAAATACTTCAGAGCTGTTGTTTTTCCGACGCCAAACTTATCTCCAACATTCCGGTTTGTTCTCGCATGAGCTAGTTTGTGAAGAACCATTGCAACTGCTTTCTAAACAGGGACAACATTTCTGTACTTGGTGTCACTAGTGCAAACATGTGCTAACTGCACCGAAGCATTACACCAAAAATATGCTTTGGTGTTCATCCTAGAATGAAACGGTCATTGATTGGTCTAATATCCTTTTTGGTGTAAAAACAAGCCCCCTTGAAATTGGTCTCTCAGAATAGATCACTGTTGTTCGCAGAGGACGGGTCAACCAATCATGATGCAGGGTATTTTTGGGTATTCTCTGGGCATGTCAAAGGACCCGTGTTTCAACGAAAATGTGGAAAGGTTAAAACTTGTCTTACAGTCCCCAAGTCCCATAAGCATTGCATTCCAAACCTCAGTCCTTGAGTATATAGGCGCCCAATCATTCCCATACACACGCAGGTATAGATGCTTAACAGTGAGTGATCTAGGTAATGTGATGGACCAAAATAAATGTGCCCCAAATTCCACCCTCCCATATTTTCCCTTCCAACGGATGCAATTCATCCATTCAACATGCAAAAATTTACCAGAACAAATAAATTATTGAATTGCCAGATAAACTGCTGGGTTAAAGATTTATTGTTCGGTTAAAGCAGCGTGGGCCACCTGAGTTTGATTCCACATCCTTGCACAGAAATAGCAATGTTAGGTGCCGAATTACACCAAACAGAATTTTGAATACACCATTTTTAAAAGCCCGATTTAAATCCTTTTTGGTGTAAACTTTGGTGTAGTTGTGTGTGGTTTCTACTATTGTGTCTTGATGTTTAATGTAAGGTTTGAAAAGGTCACAAAGCTTAACTAAAGAACTGTAATTCATACAAAAATCCCTAAACCATACTTCATCTCGCATTTCACTATCCAAAAGATAAACTTGTTAATACATGACGTCCCATTGATGGATTGATCTTGAAAAGGTCCACCACCGTCTCTTGGCAATATTCTTTTCCTTGACATCTCAATTTTAAAAAAACATGCTAGCTATAGGACAAGGAAAAAATGAACAATATTAGAGAGGACGAGACTTATATGCGTGCGGCGAGCAAAGAGCGGGGAGCAGAGATTTGAAGGGCAGTGAGCAGATAATGAAGTTCTAAACCTAAAAATAGAATTATTATTTTCCAATAATAGAATCTAAATTTAGAAAAATCAAATATTTCAAAATAAATTAAGAATAAATCTATTTTTAGTAATTTTGTTGACCCTATAACCGTGGACAAATTTACAGTTTTTTTTTTAATGTTATTTTTGTCTAGATCAGTTTAATTCTATTTTTTCATTTCATCCTTTTTTTTATTACTTCCATAGTACCTCCGATCTATCTATCTATCTATGTTCCTGATTCAAGTTATTCCTCTCCCATATGGTTCAAGGTTCATCCTTTGTTTTTTTTCATTTCATCTTAAATTTATATGTTCACTTTTCTCATATTTTATTCCTTTATTTTTACCTTATCATTTGTTTGACATTTCTTCTCTTTAGTTTGGTTTTTTTTTTGGCGTTCTTCCCTACTCCGTACTTCTAGGTTCAATGTTCTAATTTATATTTACAACCTTCATCTTATTAGTTATTAATTTTTTTTTCATTGTCTCTTTAAAAACTAAACGATCATCTGCCACACCCCCTTCTTTACCTTTTTTTTTCAGTCTCTAATTCAATCAAAGCAGTGTTAACAGTCCTAGTCTTCCAATGGGTCGGATGACATACGTTTATCTAAAAAATGCCCGAGTTTCGTGGGGCCAAGCACATACCTCTTGGATATTTAAGTAGTAGCAATACACGGTTCCTTCCTCTTTGTTCATTCTCCACTTGAATCAAGTCCTTGAAGGAGCGTGTTTGGCTATGGAAGATGCCGGGGATACTGCTATCTCGCTTCGTGATGTCGTTGGCCCCTTTCATCCGTTTGTGGAGGTTGAGGAGGACGAGGAGGCGAATGGGTGCCGTGAAGGGCATATTGGGAATGATGATGTGGATGTAGAATTGGATATGATAGGGGATCCTCTGGCTGTAGAAGAGCCAAGTGGTATCGTTGTACTTGAAGAGGAGCCGGTCGTGCTTCTACCACCTCATGCATACTCTAAGGTTGGGAAGATTCCACTAAGGACTTATTCTAGGGAAGCATTGTGAGGAAAGAGTGCAGCTGTTCCATTGTTCAAACGCCTCCACCGAGGACGATTGCCAAGTGTGGAACGAACAAAGATTGTCAATTTAGCTTGTCCGGTAGTACAGCCAGAGGTTGATAAATATGCTGAAAATGCATCAGGGATACCGAAACGCATTAAGTTCAAAAAATAAGGATGCCTATTATTATTTATGATTGCATTAGTACAATGCAACAAATAGTGGATTCAAAGAACAAAGCCTACTTGTCCAAAGCGAAAGGTATTGTTATAGAATGAAATAAATGTGAATGACAAAATCTTTATATTGAAATAGGCAATACAATATTTGTATTGCTGACTCGGTATAAGGAAAAATTCAATCACCAATGACTAAGTATCCGCATTAACCACCGTCCACTACGAGAATGCGTGTCCAGAATAGTATCCTGGCTCCTATTTCTTGGCCAAGGGGTGAGTCAAGGTTCCACTCTCTAGGACGAGCTTGACTTCGTTGAAACTAAAAGTAGGTGCATGGATGAAAAGGTCGGTGTCTGGATCTCGGCTGCAGACCTTCAAAAGAATATAGTAGAGGTGCTTGCAATAAGAGAACTGAACCCTGCCTCGGAACTTAGTCATCGTCTTTCTGAATGCAAGGCAAGTGCATCCCGGATAGAAGCTAATGGTGATCTGGTACTGCGTGGTGGCTGGCACAACGCCGGAATCCAGCCCAATGATGCAGCTATCGCCCGGTTTAGGAATCATAGTGTCGGAGCAAAGTCGAGCTTTGAGGGAGTACGAGGAGCTCATCGACAGATGCTGTGATCGATTTGTGCGAGTGGCTGTGCATTTCACCATCTTGCCGTCTCTCTTACCAGGGTAGTAGTCAGCTTCTGCAGGGATGGGTAGTGAACTCAGATTTGCAGGGGGGGGGTTGCAGTTGAGAAGAGGCGTCTTGGAGAGACGGGCATCTTCTGCGGGAGTTGGAACCCTGCCCCTTCAAGTGCACGAATTCTGTCAGATTCAGGTTTGTACCTAGCTTCACCGGCCAAACCTTTGGAATCGGAGGCATTTCTTGGTCCATAGAGTATGTGGCAATCCACTTGCGCTTCATACCCTTCACACACCTCTCAATGTTGTCGAAGCAGAAGAAGAACTTCGTTCCCTCAGATGTGTTCCTGCGTATGTTAGTCCAAGCTCCGGTGTATGTAGGTCCTGCAGTCAAATTAGTACCCCTTACAATCCTCTCGGTATACTTCTTTTTCGTAACAGCTCTCTATGCCCAGCAGCACTTGGCAGAACTCTTGGACAGTCTTGAAATGTGCCACTCCTTGACATTGACCTTGGTTTGTTCAACTGCATTGACATGCCGAATTACCGCCTCGTCCACTAGTGATGATGAGGTATCTTGAGATATTGCTGTCGTGGGTTCAATTTCAACTACCTCGGTCTCATCTTCAATGTCATCTTCCACAATGACTGGCATTGACATGGTACTAGTCCCGACAGCACGTCCTAAACCTTTAGGACTAGAGTAGTTTACCTTGACCGGACGATGTGATTCTTGTTCAGCTCCGACGGGAAGGTCTGCCTTTTGCTTGACTGATCCAAACACTTCTTCTCTTGCCATGCGAGGCAGAGGTGTGCAAAACTCTTGTGCACCGGGCATCTCCAACATCGCGTCTTCTAGGAGTATGGGATTCACTGTTTGCTTCGCTTGACGTTCAGCATTCCTTAGCTTGAGTTCCTTCTTGGATGGTCCTGTGCCGCCCACGTCACCTTTCAGGAACTAGCAAAAGTTGACGACCTGTAGAAATGCACGGACAAAGTCGTCCACAGTAGCAACATATAGATCCTGGCTGTTGTTTCCTGAAGCTTGGAGCCATTTGTTGTGGACTGTTTTGGATAGGTTGTATGAATGCATTTCTGCAAATTCTTCTCCTATAAATTTCTACAAGGGATACACGCAAAGTATTTAGATATGATGAAAAAATTCAGAAAAGAGGGCATTATGTAGAAAAGTAGAAGAACAGATTAGAGTGGAATTAATGTACCTTAGTCATGAATGCTCCCCACTATCGATAACGGAAATGCTAGAATGCAAGCCAGAGCTTTAGGTTGCCCAGAGATTTCTCCGACACAACTCCGGTGGATACCCACCAAGCTTAGAAGCTGTTATACATGGTATCCACTTCTTCTATAGTCCTTGCTTTCTTGTACTGGTGACACATCTTCTTATGCTGTTCCTATAGCTCTTCGGGAATATGCTTCTCTGTATTGGCGACCATGGACCGAGTCCAGTGAAATAGAGAGGTCCTCTTTGTGTCTTCCATGCGGTCCTCCTTCTTCCCATTTCCATAGACTATCCGAACTGCATTCCAGCTTGCTTGGGCGTTGTCCGCCATGAAGCCTTTGAAGTTTACCTCTTTCACGCCATTACTCTCCATGACAAAGTTGAGATTTTGCCATAAAAGAATTTGAGCCTGATAGTCCTCAGACTACATGTCACAGGTCGCAATTGTCATGACACGAGAGTAGGTTGAGTCGTACACATGGCAAGCCATAGTAGTCCTGTATTTTACCCGTTTGACATGGTCAAACATGACCCAGTTGTTCACACTAGAGCAGAACAGTGTCCAAAGTGACGTTGTTTAACGCGGTTTTAACGCGGTTTAACGCAGTTTAACGTGGACAGTTTTTTTGACGCAAAAATGGCAAAAAGGTCATGGACGTCGCATTCGTTTGACGTGCTGCGTCAACCTTATGTTAAACCGTTTAACAGGAGTTGACGTTATGTTAAAAGTGACGCAAACACAGGTTATGGAAGTTACCCAGGGTAAGTAACTTTGAGAGTAAGTTTTTTGCCACGTGAGCACTTCCTTCCTTTTTGCATTCCACGTTGCATGTGACATGGACATTTCCCAATGTTAATTAATTCCAGGTTAGATATGACGTGGGCAAGGCTCCGTCGTCCTGATGGATGAAAAAAATTCTGATGTGGCATGGAAATCTGACGTATCATTTAGGTTTTCAATGGCCTAGATTGTGACAAGTGGAGTGATCGTGGATTGAAGATATATTTTCGCATCAAATTTGGGATTTGTATTATTTTGTGTTTATGTAAACGCAGTGTGACGTGTTTTGGAAGTGCGTCTTGGACGTTAACTTTGACACTGTTTGATGCTGATAAACACATGTACCACTTATTTTAACGCGTTTACGGAAACGTCTTTAGACGAAGGATGATGTTTGCCATGTCAATAGTGACGCATTCAATTTGAATTTTTTGTCAAAAGAAACACAATGTAGTGTTCAACTTGACGCTGATAAACACATATGTCACATATTTTAACGCGTTTCGGAAAACGTTTTTAGACGTAGGATGACGTAATGTAAGGGGTTGCTCATGCTGGATCCTCCTTAATCTACACACCCCACATCACTGTGCTCACGGTGAGTTCATAGCAACACATCATTCAAGGAACAAGGGAAGAATGGAGACAAGAAGAAGATGGAGAACAAAAATAAAGTTAGGAGAAACCCCAACCCCCCTCCCCCCCCCCCCCGGATTTTATTGAAGTACCTTTCAGTTTATAGGTCGCCATTACTCCATCCTTGATTGGATTAAGGCCTGCCTTAGCTTTTTGGAAAGCAAAGTTGATTGTGCATCTACCCTCAAAATCTCAAGATCATAAGATCAAAATTCAAAGACTGATTGCTAAAAATCCGAGACCCTTCCTCCAGCCGCACTCCTTTGACAACCCCAACTTCGGTAGGCGATATCTCACTCCCTATAACTTAGAATTGGACGTGCTTACTACCATTGGAAAGCCCTACAAGAGATCTACAACTCTTTCAAATCTCAATCTACTTGAACAAGAAACGAGGGACTGATAGGGAAAACAATGGGAGACACTCTATGGAGTAAGAAGAAAACACAAAAAGCTTGAAAACAAGCTTTCAAATACAAGATAAGAAGCCGCCGAAGTGGCGGCTCACCCTAACCCTAAACCAAGGCTTAAAGCCCTAATCTAAGACCTTCATAGATGAATGTTTCCACCAAAGAATGAACAATGGAAACATGAGTTAACGTGTACATCACCAAAATCCTAGCCGCCACGTCAGCCATAGCCTCTACGCACATCTGACACGTCAGCTATGTGATTATGTTTCTTGAAACACAATTTCACGCAACTTATGTCACTTCAAACGCGTGTGTCACTATTGACACCCTCTAGGATGTTGATCAAGTCAAACCATAGCCGCCACGTCAATCACGGCCTCCATGCACATGTGACACGTCAACTATGTCAATATGTTTCTTGAAACGCAGTGTGACGCATTTTTATGTCACCCAAAACGCGCGCGTCACTACTGACACCCCCTAGGATGTAGACCAGGTCATAACCTAGCCGTCACGTCAGCTCTAACTTACACGCATAGGGGACACGTAAGCTATATCAATATGTTTCTTGAAACACAGTGTTACGCATTTTTATGTCACCCAAAACGCAGGCGTCACTATTGACACCCTCTAGGATCCAAAACCTACGTTCCAGGTCAGCCGTATCCTCCACGCCTTTGTTCCAAGTCAGCAGGGCATTCCACGTAGGATCTGTTAATATGTTTTTAGTAACATAGTTGAACGTTTCCGATGTCACCTTAAACGCCCTCTATGTTAAAAGAAACGTGCTGACGTGGGATGTGACTAAATTTAACCATTAAAAAACTATTGTGAGGTAAAAAACTCTCCAAAAAAGTTACTTTCCACAATGCAGATTTATGTTTAAGTTGACGCGATGTCACTCATGTTGTTATTTTTAACACTGAACCGTCACTTCAAAATTCAAGTTGACACTTTTTGACAGGAGCCGTTAAAGCAACGTCAAAAGTGACGCGTGCACGTTAAAACCTTTAACGTGCAGTATGTTTATTTGGATCACATTTCCACACTAATTTCCATAAATCCAGGTTTACGTTTCTGATGACGCAGTTTAATGCAGGACAGAATGCTGTTCTGCTCTAGTGTCAGGAGATCTCCGCCGGGCTGCATTCTTCTCACCAAGTGGACGCCACTGCATGGCCCAACTTCAGACATCTTGAAGAGAAACACTTTGTCAAGATCAGCGCCCTGACCAAGAAACTTGTTCTCCTGAACATAGGCCCATAGGCTGATACCACGGAGCTTGGTGATGGCGTCTGTGAAACCTTACCTTCTCAGCAGCCTGAAGGTCATAACCTTGTTGTGGATACTTGGAGAAGCCATGTCCTTGCACCCGTCAAGTACAGGAACGAGCTCCTCCATGCTCAGCTTCTTCGGGTGTGCGTTCTCAGGTTGATGGAAATAGGTGTTGATCAGGACTTTGCTCGCCTCCAACACAACTGCACTCTTCGTAGCTTGAGGAGTCTTCTCAACCTAGTCTTCAATTAGGCTACTAATCTCCATCTTACTGTCCCTTCACTCCACAACCTTGACTGGGTGATCATGAGTACCGAGGTGGATACATGGGCTGGTCTGGTTGAGTTTCCCAACAACGTAATAAATCATAGCTCCACATGTAGCAATACATGCTAGAGGTTCTTTACATACCTTGCAGACAAGTGTTGAAGCAGCTGGGGGTGGCTTATCCTCCAGAAACGCTTGTAAGGTACATCGTTCAAACTCTGTCTCATTTACTTCGACAATTCAGAAAATCACAGTCCTTGTTGTTGCAGCGCAGCCATCCAACGCAGCTGGAGTAGTGGAAAGAGAGGCCGAAGTTGTTGGTGATGTTAATAGTGATTGTCTTGGTCCACAGATGGCCATCATAACGCTTGTCCATTCCTTGCATTGCCTTCGCTTGCGACCTCGCCGCGCCTTCATCAACTGGAGGAAGCTCAAAAATCAAAGCACCATTGAACACTGCAGGCAAGTACTCTACCTTCTTGTGTCTCACAAAGGAGTAATCTATTCTTTTAAGATTGTTTTTCGTCCATGGTCTCTCCCCAAGTTTCCTAATCAACCGGACTACACTAACAGTCTCATTCTTTGAAGTCTGGGAGTTACTGGCACTTTTGACTGGAAGTGTAGTTGGCATGCTAGATTCTACAGACTGTTTGTGAACATCAGGTGATGCTTTCAGAGGACTAGTCTCCTCGTCTGAGGATAGGGAGATGACTGGCGTTACATCAGGACTGCCCAAGCTAGGCTCTACCTTAATCTTTACATGACGAGGCATGGGAGTGTGAATAGTACAAGTAGATGAACGACGAGGAGTTATAATCTCAGTGGACGCCTGCATCTGGGACTCTGTGAGACAATAAACTCTGTATCTACCAAGATAAAGGTTCTAGAACCTGTTATCATAATCATCATTCTCAGAAACCTGATCCAGCGTATGTGTAATCTCATATGTCCCCTCATCATAAATCTCTTCTTCTATACTAATAGTTTCCTCTCTGAAGTGAAATCTGAGGCTAAGGCGTTGCGCCGTCACAGATTTGCCAACCCATCCTCATCTATACATATTGTAAGTGGAATACCAACACCATGAGCTCTGAGCACGGCCATGCCTAACACTGTGTCTGAATGGAAATGAGACATTCTATGCTGTGGGAGTTGAGCTTACAATGATGCTACTAGAACTAGAGAGTATAACTTGTGAGGATTAGTCCATTGTCCTAGCTCTGTTTATCCAGGATCCTGGATCCATTTGTTCATTCTAAACAACGATAACTTACTTATTCATGGATGTTAAGCACTATCAATTATAGTCGTAAACAGATATGAAGCCGCCAGATGCAAACCAATCTCGTATGACTCGTTGTAATTCACGGTGGACATCCTATTTAATAAAGAGTGGTTTAATTTAAGATTGAGTCGTCATGGGAATAACTAAAATCTAGTTTTGGTACAGGCTTTTGTTTTTTTGTGTTACAAATAGAATGAGTTTTATGCTACCTTTGCCCACGATCTACACAATCAATTTTGTATTGATTATGGCATGGGCCCTACAACATCGTCAGTGCAGAGGCAAAGATAACTTCGTCGTCTCAAGAACGAGTAAGTGATTCTAACAAGACAGGTGAGCTCTCATTTTGTTAGGTGAGTAGGATGCATTTGTATAAAGGTTCTTGATATGCAGGCCCCAGTGAAGGCTAAGAAACGAAGAAGAACAAGTCATTTTAGTACTAAAAGGGCGTTGATGGCGAGTCGGATGGCGAAGGATAAGAAGAAGAGAACCGAGACTTTAGAAATTGCAGGATTGGGAAAGGTTTTAGACTACTCGTCTGGAGCGGAGACACCCCTACTTGCTGTACATGAAGAAAATACCAAGCAATACATGAGGGGGGCAAGAAAACACGTGGAGAAAACAAGTGAAGCTCAAGAAACCCAGAGTGACCGTCAAGAGGTATGTTGAGCAAATTTTCATTAGATTGTATGCGAATTTGTGTGGGAGTCCTTTTGTCATTTAAGAATTTGTTTTGCAGTATTTTAGAGCAGCTCAAGCGATGGCCCATCAACTCTAGAAGTTCTTGATCCTTGCCAAGTCTATAATTGTTAATCACAAAGTTCTTGACACTCATGTCCTTCGAGCTGATTAGACGTCTTACATATTTATGATTGTCTTTGTTGCATTCTGTTGTAATTACTTTCAGTACCAGAGTTTGCTACGACTAGGCTACTCTACGAGCACCTGTCCTAAGCCTCACCCGAGCCCTCGTCTTCCTATCTTACCTATTCTCTGCTCTAATCCTCCCGCCCAAACTACTTCTCTTCGTCTTTCGCCCCTTGCGGTCCTCCTTTTCCTATATAGTCGGTGGTCCCGCTTGTTTCCCATCGTTTGCTGTTGTATATCGTTGTCGCCCGTGGACTCTCTCCCCGTTTGCCTTCACTAAGCATAATAAGTAGTTGTCTTGTTTAGGGTTTTGTTTTTGCGGTTTAATTGGATTATCAGACTTATATCCAATAATATTATTTGGTCAATTCAGGAAATGGAGTCCCAGTCTGAAGAGAAGACACCAACATCGCAAGGTAGGGAGGAGGGGGAAGACAAGCCTGAAACCAGCCGTGGCTCCAAGGGGCCACAATCTGGGAGTGGGCATATCTACCGCGAGCCTCAAGACGATGACGAGGTTGAGATGGAAGATATCAGAGAGCGAGGAGAGGGCGACGACAAGGAAGCAGCGGAGGGCGAGCAAGAAGATGCACGACCCGAAGGTATGTTTTGGTTTTTTTGTCTACAATTTTATAACCGTTACCTTTGATGGCTGTGTCGACTTGTGCCCAAGAAGCTATGCCGGTACCTACGTCGCCTTTTGGGCAAACCTCGCGCAATGCACATGTGCAACAGTGCACTTGTGCAGAGCACAGAGGTGCCGTAGAAAGCGACGCCGGTACTGGCATCGGATTTCGAGCACCGATTGACCTGCCCTCAAAGGCAATGCCGGTAGCCGCGTCGATTTCTAGGAATCCTCTTCCATTGCCCGGACGCACATGAGCTTTTGTGCACGAGCACAATTGTGCCCTGAAAGTCGTTGACGGTATCAACGTCGCATTTTCGGGCAGTGACCAGTTCCTTTGCACTTCCTGGTCACCGATTGGAAATGCAACGCCGGTACCAGCGACGACTTTCAGGGTAGAATTGAGCTCGTGAACAGATGTTGATGCTCGGCCGAGCTGTGCGGTATGTTGCCTTCTGCAAATCACAAAGAGGCCCAGGAATGCGTCGCCGGTATCGGCATCGCTTTCTGGGCACTCTCGTTCTCAATTCAGACTCCATTGCTTTAGCCAGAGGCTTGAAGGTGGCACCCAGAAGCGATGCCGGTACCGGCTTCCTTTTTTTGGCAATTTAATGCGGTACCTTTAAGAATATGTTTAAGAAAGTGTTGTTTTGTATAAGTAGGTTTGGTAGGGGTTGTCACAAGTAAGGCTGGTACTGCATCTTGCTTATAGAGTACCGGTTCATGTTCGGCTATGGACTAATTGTGGTCCCTACCATGCAGTTACTTTGACAGAGCGTGAAGTCAATCAAATGCTGTATGATCTAATTGCAAAGGAGACGATCAACACCGCTTAGAGGCTGGAGAAACTGAGATGGCAACCAAAGAACAGAGGCCAGCTCTTCATTCCCCTTTGCCGTATGATCTCGTTGCCTGTGGTGAGATCATACCTTAAGAATGATGTATCAACTCTGCAGGTACACTTTGTGAGAGACGATTATATGGAGGGCAACGGCTATTTTTACGTGGCTCTGGAGGAGAACCACGATCATACATCACAGGTCACACCCGCTATCAAAGCTTCTTGGTCAAAAGAATGGAAGGAGGTGAATGAAGATTTTGAAGAAACCCTGCTTGCTGATGATGAATCGAAGGTTTTTTCAAGGAAGATGTTCATGGTTTGGGACGGAAACCACATGTTGCAGGCTTGGTTGCCGATCATTGAGCACTTTCATGCTAGTGACATCAGTTGGCATTACCGAGTTGAAAGCGTGGTCCTTGATCCGAAGGGAGAAATTCCATTGGTGTTGACAGCCCTCCACAAAGTGTACTGGTAAGTGATTTGAAATGTGTTTTATTTGTGTTGGATTCTAGCAAATATGTTTTCAATGATATTTAAGCGCCATTTGTTGTGAATATCCAGGAGGAACTAGAAATCCCATGTCTCGACAAACCTTGTGCATAGGCTTTATTGGATACAGAATTTTGCTCCTCAACCAGTGGAGTATTTCAAAGGCCTTGTTTTGCGGCCGTTCCTTCATGCTGCAAAGAAGAAGCAACCTAGAAAGAATAGGACCTGGTATACACTGTCACTGGAAGCCTTGAACTCGATCTTGCATCAGGTACGAATATATTGAGCACCAAAGTTCATTGGCTTAAATTTTCTATACAGGATTGATATTTATTTTTTATATTCAAACCAACTATGGAGCAAGAGATCGGAGAGGCTGCTCACGCCGCCTAACAACGTTATCAGTTGGCCAACCCCAACCCGAGCCAGTGGAGTGAGCGCTCAGTAGATCAATGGTTCAGAAGGCGGTCCAGAGGGTAGAGGACAAATTAGCAAGGAAATTGAGGAAGTGTTTACCTATCGTAGATCCGAAACACTCACCCGCGTTTCTGGAAGAAATTTAGGTGCATTACAAGAAGGCGGATGATAAGCAAGAGATGCAGCAGAAGAAGCTCTTGATGCTAGCGACTTTTGCCATGCCAACAACGATGATGGTAAAGTGGCTCTAGGGGTGGAATTCTTTGGATGCAATCAGAGTTGCCCACAAGTTTCCGAAAGGTGCATTCTCAGACGCGGTGTTTCTGCCATGGCTACACAAAGCGACTTGATGAGCACAAGTAAGAACACTGACCAGATAGACTTTGATTGCCTTCTCGGTAACTGGTAGGGTGCTCCAAAGGCATTGCTGTTACCGGCGATCCTTTCAGAGCTCCCTCGCTGTCAACGAGGAGGTTGTCCAAGCAACCTTCACAGAGACCGCAAAGGTGCTCTAAAAGGCTTGCCAAGACCGAAGGTGCCCTTGTAGCACCACGGCGGTCACAGAGAAAACTGTAACATCAGTCTTCTTGGTAACTATAAGGGTGCTCCAAAGGCACCGCCAATACCGGCAATCCTTTTGGAGCCCCTCGCTGTCAATAAAGAGATTGTCTAAGCAACCTTCTTGGAGTCCGCAAGGGTGCTCTATAAGGCTTGCCGGTACCAGCGATGCCTTTGGAGCACCCTTATAGTTACCGAGAAGGCTGTATTAAGAGTCTTCTTGGTAACTTGAGGGTGCTCCAAAGGCACCGCCGGTACCAGCGAGCTTTATAGAGCAACCTCGCTATCAACAAGGAGGTTGCTTAAGAAACCTTCTCAGAGCCTGTTAGAGTGCTCGCCAAGCATTGCCGGTATCGGCGATGCTTTTGGAGCACCTTTACAGTCTCCGAGAAGGCTGTTAAACAGCCTTCACGAAACTTGTAATGTTGAGCCAAAAGCAACGCCGGTATCGGCGGTGCTTTGATAGGGCCTTCACTGTATTCGTGAAGGCTACTTTTGCAGCCTTTACGGTCATAGCAAAGGGCCTCTCAAAGCATCGCCAATACCGGCGTTGCTTTTGAAGGCCTTTGTGCTTTATCTTGATCTCATCCATTTTGATAGTCAACCAGAGATTCTTATTCACATTCTGTGTTTTGGAGTTAGCTATTGAGGCCGAGGAGCTTTTCAAGGGAGTTGTTAGAGATCTCGGGGTGAAGCTGGACTACGGACTGGATATTGGAGACGTGATTGAAGGCATCTTCAGTTATAATGAAGCAATGCGATGTTTGCTCTGGGATACCGCATTTTTAAGAGAGTTGAATGGAGAGCTGGTTCATAAGAACAAGAAGTCCAAGGAGCAGCCAAATTTTCAACCTGCTGTCTGGAGAATCTTGTACCGGTACTTTAAGTACATTCTTCTGCCCTGAAAATTGATTTCGAAGGTTCCACCTTTTTCCCTGAATTCCTTAGATACAGACAGTGCGGAATGCATGTATATAGCTGCGATACTGAAGGCATGGGAACCCTAGCACTATGAGAGATGTGGTGGTACATGGATTGCCCTCCAAAGAAATGCCCGACTTTAAATGTTGCATTGAGGGACTCTATTTAGCCTGAACTTGCCAAGATACCAAAGGTGCTTCCAATTGCTGCTTCATAGGCCTCTGCTACTGCTCCCGCCGTTGGCTCTTCCAGGGGAAAAGGCGGAGCGAGAGCAAGAAGGAATCGGAAGAGGAAAGCTGATGATGAGGTAAAGGATCAAGCCGAGGAGGAGGAGGAGGAGGAGGATATAGCAGCAACTAAAGCTGCAGCTGACAAGGTTGTTGAAATCGGTCAGGAAGAGTCACATCCTAGTGTCGGCACTGCGAATAGATCAAGGAAGCGTCTGCTGCTTGGAGCATCTTCAAAGGATGGCTCTGAAGAGTTGGCACCTCCACCTGTGAAGACAATGTCCGTGAGCCAGGCGGTCACCACTTCAGTGCCAACATCTCATGTTCTCATCCTTGATGAGTCGTTTCATTCCATGGTTCAGTTTAGAGACACGACCGGGCGATTTCCTTCCTCTTTCGAGTTCATGGTATCATTCCTCAAGAAGGTGAGTTTCTTTTCGAATATTATTTTTATATATAATATTATGATTCCTACTTGTTTCTTACTAAGCAATAATCTTATTCTCTTTTAGGTTGGCTCCAGTAGAGAATTCTACTTCGATGGGAAGTTAAATAAGAGATTGGCGGTGGACCTCGTTATTGCGGACTACCCCGACGGTTTAATTGTTCCGGGTGTGTCATCCCGCCTTAGAGAAGTCCCAACTTGGAACAGTAAGGTTGAAGACTTCATAAAGTATGCAATAAAATTCTGCCGGCAATACCTCCACGATGATGGTGCTTTTCTGCTGTTCTACCCTGACTGCAACAAGATCAAAAAGGAAGTTGGCGCTTTCTTGAATAACAACGTTCTTCAAGTGAAGAACGAGTGGCTCATCCACAATTTGCTTCATATAACTCATCCCACAGATGCCTCCAGAATGGTAATTTTCTTAATGTTCTTCCTTTGATTGCTCTTGTTTCACTTGAGGCAGAATGTGCTTTGAAGGCACAGCCGGTACCGGCAATGCCTTTGCGGCACCACACTGCTCATGGCGGTGGTTGTCGGGATAGCCCCAGTCAACCACCGTCATGAGCAGTGTGGTGCCGCAAAGGCATCGCCGATACTGGCGGTACCTATGAGGCGCCTATTACCTTTATGTATTACTAATCATTTTATATACTCTTCCTTGTGCAGACTCTCAAATCCAAGGCTGTTCTATTTGTGCAATCCTTTGCTACAGCAGTGGACCGGAAGCCAAAGAACTTCGTTATTACTACTCCGCTAGTGTTTAAGAAAATAAACCTTGCGAAAGACGATGTCATTCCTAACATTCTCACGGAAGACACAGCACTTAAGCGACATGGTAACATTTATTGGAGGGGCCCAAAGGAAAAAGCTATGTCGCTTATGAAGCTTTTCATAAAGGGCCTATGCCCTTAAGATGGTATCGTATGTGATCTTACAGTTGGAACATGTTTGTAGTTTTCCTATTCTCGTTTCATTTCTTATTGTATCTTCACTTTCATCATCTTAAGTAACATGCTAATATATTTGAATCCAGGAGCTTCTATTGTGGCTGCTCAGGCATACAACTGAGCAATTATGGCCTTGGAAAGTTACCAAAAGATCTTCAAACAGGTGCTGCAACCGCTTCAGGCCTCATCATCGAAAGCAGTAGGATGTGTAGTGACCCAGACACGGGACCTCTCGAACGACAACAAAGACATCCCACCTGATCACGGAACCGTTAGTCTATGTGAATAAGTTTTATTTCTTTGTCTGTATTTCTAGTTTATGCTTACGCTGGTCTTACAATCTCTGACAAGTTGATCGTTTTTTTTTTCACTGCAGCCGACCTCTACGACTGACTAATGCACAAAGTTGGAGGCACTACCGATCCCCTAGCTTATCTGACATGCAACTTCCATGCTACATCGAGGACCAAGCTCCAGCCTTAGAGGAATACTCTTCTCATAGTTCTAGTGCCTCTTCTAGTCCATGTTTGAAATACGATTATACACATTGTTGTTTCATTGATCATTGTGCGGTTGAAAGTGAGGATGAGTTTATCCCTTGAACTATTTTGACATGAGAATCGTAATTCTGATAACAACTTATTACCTCTCGTTGTTTTCCTTATGTTGAAGTATTTTGCTTCCGTAAATTTCCGAACAAATGTCTTATGCTTATTGTTATTCTCAATTTCATTGACTTACAAGCATTCTCTTTTTACTTCTGCCTTGTAATAATTAATTCAATTGTATTACTGAACAAAAAGCCGCGGCCCATGTATACAACAAGATATTGATTGACTCACAAACATATCATTATAGAAACAGCAGCTATATTTACTCTTTTTTACCTAAACATCACCTTGGTCTGAATATAAGCAGATCCAGTAATTGAATATCATCAAAATGAGGGTATATGTCATCCATTTGCGGTCCGTTTTCTAGTCAAAAGTGCTAATTGAAATTGCTCAACTTGTCCATCTATCCCAACTCTTTCTCTTTCCCACGAACTACCTTAAGAACATCTAAAAAACCATTGCACTTGTTTAATTGCTGCCTATCTAGCTCTCCTCCGAATTGAGCAACCCATTCACCAGTAAGATGTATGGGAGATGAGGCTAGAAGCTCATCCTTACCCAACCTACATCTATAATTCCCTCGTGCAATTAACTCAGCTGCACAAGGAGGATGCAAAAAACAACCGCAAGAGGAGAGTACTACGGCTTTCCATACAAATCCAAATCCACAGTAAGCACAAGTATCCTTACTTGTGAAGCCCAAAGGGGGAATTGAAGAAGCCTCTGGGCATGAGAAAACCCATGTTGTCTTTAACGCAAGCATGCTCCCCCTCGCCTTCTCAACAGATTCCTCGGCCATCTTTAATGCTGCCATCGCTGCATCGTGAGCTGCGGAGTTCAATTGTACCTCAACATTAAGTTTGACAATTTCAATTTGTATCTCGGCGTCAGCCTCCCTTATGCTTCCCAGCTGAGAAGATATAGCCTCCATCTCTTTTGACAAGTCCTTGTACCCTTGCGCTGCAGATCCCTGTAAGAGGGCCCGGCGTTTTCCTTTCTGTAATGCACTGAATTTGGCATTCAGTGCATCTTGTGTTGCATCCGCATCCATATCTTCCATCTTCTTGACTGCTGTAGCGTGTTTCTCGCAAGAAACGATTAATGTCAGAGTAGCTCGTCTGACATCCTCACAGCGGGCCTACTCTTCTTCTTGCGCTGCTACGGTAATAGACAGTCTAGACCATAACTTCCTCTGCTTGCACCTACCTTCCGCAATGACTGGTCATCAATTATCTTGCATAGGCCCTCCATTTGGAAACGGGTTGCGATGGGTTTCAACTTCGCTGGATTGGGCTTCGCATTCTTCAGCTGAGCCTTGTGTCGGTCAAGTGCTTCCTCACACCAATTCACTAGCTTAATATAAACAAACCTGACAAAATAGGCCTACAAGAATCGCAAAGGAAATTTGTTGTTATCAAGCTTCTTACCATACACCTTGAAAAAGTGATGACAAAACAGCTTCAGTTGCTCCAAATTTCTACATCTCTCCAATTTGTATCGTCCTTTCAAGGCTCCTTCTTTCCAAACCGCAGTTACTTCTTCGTCTTTGATGAAGCCGTAGACTTTGGAGACGTCTCGTATCAGAGGACCCTCACACAACCCCACAAAAACTGTAAAGTACTCGCGACCATATACAGCAAAGCGACCCATTAGCATGGGGGCGGCCACCACCATCCTCTGACGCAAAGAATCCTCTATACTGTCCAAGATAAATGGCTGATTGAACTCTTCCGCAGAGTATAATGTTTCACTTTGCCCCACATCACCCTAGTTCATTACATTGTCTTCACCAGTACCACTATCGGGAGCATCCAAACCACCTGTAGAAGGACCAGCATTCTAGCTCTATGCGACCTACCTCCTCTCCTTCTCTTGCCCGTCATTCTTTACAAACCTCAGAAAACACATCCAATCTTACGCTGATTCCTACTCTCTGCTACTCTTCTCCTTCAACCAAACACTAACTCTTAAGAATGCACAACTCAAGGAGTTTGGGGAAGCCTTAGTAAACTATGGTTATGAACAGAACCGTTACATGATATTTATGAGATCACATGGTCTTGTGCTTCAATTAATGACTCATCATAGAAGCGCCTTAAGATGTTGGAATCCCCATCATCTATTGGACTACACCCCTAACCCCTAAACCTCAAAACCTCAACTGAAACAGTACTAGTCCGCATCCTTTCATCTAAGTATTTTGTTTCAACACTACCTCTTACCATGTCTCACCGATTGAAAGTCTTATCCTAAATCTATGAATCACTCACTATAAATTCCTGAGTAATTTACATTGCAAAAGAGCCAAATTTATATTATCAAATTTCCTTCATTGTTGAGCTTATCATTTGATAGCTTGTAATTCATCAATCATAATATCCAATTACTCATTGTGTTGCACATATTTTTATTGGACGCCACCTTCGGAAATATGCAGAATTAGGTGTTTGAGATTCATTTTACTTCCATGATGTTGTTACTTTTTTTAAATTTTTTATTGCGTATATGCTTCTAGATCAATTCGACATAGTACCCTTGAGATTTTCAATGCCTCTACCTATCCAATTTGAGTTAAATGCGGTGAAAAGAAATACATGTATGGAGTGTTAAGATTGGAATACACTTAGTCCCAATACAGGAGCCTTAATTGGTTCTCCGCTTCGACAAAGTATGAATTTGGAAATGATTAAAAACAATCTATTTTGTGAATTTTTGTAGAACACTCGGAGTTGGACTTGCGTGGAATCTTTTATTGTTGAACCGCTGAGCGTTTATGAGAATCCTTGAGTGCAATGCAAGCAAAACAAGTTGGCAGGATACTCAGTAGACGACTGTCCAATATGCGACTGTCCAATATGCCTCGACTGGGTGGTAGGACGAGGCAAAAGGTAGAGAGAGATAACTTGCCCAAACAAGGTCAGACTAGGGTTAAGCAAGCAGCACAGAGAGCAAGAGACAGAACAGAGCAAGTGCAAGCAAAGCGAGAGAGGGTCTATTATCCGAGACACCCATGGGCATCGTGGAGCAACGGAGCCCCAGCTTACAAGGAAAAACAAGCGTACTAAGAGTCCTGACTCAACATTGTCACAAAACTGAAGAGTGTAAGCTTTCCACTAGCTACTCTGTTTATACTAAGTTCTGTCCTATCTGTCTGCTACAACTACGACTTCTCTGCTTTGCCTGCTCCTTCTTTTAACTGCTAGTCTTCACCGCCCCTGGTTACCTTGATTGCCGTGGCTGTTGTAGGTAACATTTAGCCCTCCCTCCGAGAGCACAATCCGTCCCGGATTAGAGGTTCAGCCACGCGTGCGTCGGTGGGCGGGTCGTCGATCAGGCCGAGTTTCTTCTCTGGGCAGCTGTGCGAGACCGCGGGGTGGAGCTTCATCGCCATGTATTGCGGCTATGGCTGCACCAACACCCCGATGGATTAGGTTGTGTCTGGTCCTAGAAGTCATGGCATGCTGATAAATGTCGTACACTGTTTTTCCTAGTATTTTATTGCAGGCGGGGCATTGCACATGATTAGCCTCGGTGTCGCTGTACAAAGCAACGAGGTCAGGGTTAGCTTCAAAATAACGCTTGAGCTTTGTAATTGCAGTCGCTAACTCTTCCTTGGCTTCTTCTTCATCGCTGTTCTCTTCCTCGAGATCATACTCTTCCTCTATTTTTCTCAAGGCATCCTTATGATGTTTAATAGACTTGGAACGCATGGGTACCGTGGGATTCACCTGTGGTTGTGGAGGTTGCAGCTGTGGTTGCAGGTTCGGTGACGGCTGGGGGGTGTCCTCGGGGTCGGTGAATTGGTCGGGGATGTCTACACGTTCTGCTCGGTCATGGACATCAGGGATGATGAGGTTTGAAGGCCGCGCTTCCTCCTGTGGTGTTTGTAGGGGGCTGGTTGGTACTGTCCCCATGGCCGCCGAGGAAGGTAATGACAAGGCTTCCATGTCGAAAGACTTGAGATCCATGGGATCCAGCTCCATGTTCTCCCAGTCATTTTCTGACTGTTCCATCTCTAAAGTAGCCAGTGTAGTGTCAATGCAATGGTCGAGGAGTTCTTGGGGAGGTTCGGCTGTCGTAGCAGGGTGATCGCAAAGCCATGTGTAGGCGTTGTTGGCGATCAACTTGGCAGCCGTGTGGATCCATCCCAGCTTGTTAGCCTCGAACTCCTGGAGAGCTTGTTCGGCCGTGGTCCTCAGGTCTTGAAGGTCTGTGGTCTCCTCTGGTTTCTGCCCCAGCCTCAAGGTCTCGTTATGCGCTGTGAGGGTCTTGCATCGTGCTAAATACTCCTGCCGTGAGCTAAGTATTTTGTTTCAACACTACCTCTTACCATGTCTCACCGATTGAAAGTCTTATCCTAAATCTATGAATCACTCACTATAAATTCCTGAGTAATTTACATTGCAAAAGAGCCAAATTTATATTATCAAATTTCCTTCATTGTTGAGCTTATCATTTGATAGCTTGTAATTCATCAATCATAATATCCAATTACTCATTGTGTTGCACATATTTTTATTGGACGCCACCTTCGGAAATATGCAGAATTAGGTGTTTGAGATTCATTTTACTTCCATGATGTTGTTACTTTTTTTAAATTTTTTATTGCGTATATGCTTCTAGATCAATTCGACATAGTACCCTTGAGATTTTCAATGCCTCTACCTATCCAATTTGAGTTAAATGCGGTGAAAAGAAATACATGTATGGAGTGTTAAGATTGGAATACACTTAGTCCCAATACAGGAGCCTTAATTGGTTCTCCGCTTCGACAAAGTATGAATTTGGAAATGATTAAAAACAATCTATTTTGTGAATTTTTGTAGAACACTCGGAGTTGGACTTGCGTGGAATCTTTTATTGTTGAACCGCTGAGCGTTTATGAGAATCCTTGAGTGCAATGCAAGCAAAACAAGTTGGCAGGATACTCAGTAGACGACTGTCCAATATGCGATGAATGGCCGCACACTGAGGAACCTCAATATCGTTGGAAAATTTAGACGGATGGAGTCTATGTTTCTCAATTCAGTCCTCCACAAGGTTGCAAGCATTTTCTTAAGAAGCGTGAATTCACACTGAATCATTAGGAGAAATATGGGGTCTACAATGGGCCTTTGGTCGGAACTCGTGCCTCAAAATTTGGCCATGCCCGTGCACTTTACCTGCTGGCACCAATGGTGCGAGCAGGTCGCCAAATTGGCGTTTTGGGGGTCTAGCCAATCGCTTGCACGGAAGGCGTGTGCCCACTGCTGTCACCCCATTGAACAGTAGCGGATTTTTTTTCAGCGGACAGGATATCCACCAATGAAATTTCTTGGAGAGGTGCCAGCGGGCAGCAGTTCACCTACCTTCGAGCTGTCTTACAAGGCCCATTGCAGACCCCATATTTCCCCTAATGCCATACACGTGGGGATTGATTGATAGACTTGGCAATTACTTGGTTATAATGCTTAATGACCTTGACCATGAATTGATGCTAGTTTACGGACCGATAACTGGTGACAAGACAGTTGGAACACTTCCATCCTGCCTTCAGAGACCATTTGAAAATGAACGTACGACTGAAGTTATCTTGAAAAGCCATTCACATCTACATTTTATTATAGAATGGAAATGCAAGTTCATTTCTGTTGGAACAAGGCAAATTTGCAAGGATGTATTTTTTTGAATACCACCTGATGATCCCACACACATGATGTTTATTGATTGTGCTTGGAAAGCAAATGATATTGGTATTTTTCTTGATTCCACAGGTTGTAACCATGATAGTCCAGTATGTGTTAAACAATTTGATTGGTCTAAAATTTGCGGATCAACTGTGGAAGTGGAGGAAACAAGAGCACCCATGGAAGTGGACAGTGATAGTTCATCAGTGGAGGCGGAGATTGAAAATCCAACCAAACGTCCAAAACTTGACCACACTGAATAGTGACTATAGTGAACTATAAAAGGCACTCTGAAATATACATGGAATTTATATGACCATATATAGAGAACAATAAATACAGAGTGCCACTTGCGAGTTTAGCCTGCATGCTCTTATAAATGCAAGTCTCACAATATACATACTTCAGTACTCATATACAAATGTGTTGCATTTATGATGTCTTAATCACACCAATCTCATCTATGCTAAGGAGTGACCAAATACCATCATGGGGAATGATTTTCTCTCCCGGTTCCACCCACATTGGTTGATTTCTATTGTCAATGATGAATGACCTCAATTGATTTAGCTCAATGCAACAAAGTTCACCAAATGACGTTGTTTCTAACTTGTCATTGCAAATTAGATGTGCTAGAATCTAGGAACTGTTAAAAATATCCGAGTTCACGTTGAAGCAAAACGCTTCATAGTATTTCTTGGGAGTTCAGTGCCCCTGCAAGTCTGAGTCGTAATCCCATTTTGCAAGTCGGAGGCAAGCGTATTCAAGACTGTTGTCACGTCTCCAGAGCTTTGACAAAGCACGAGCATTCTCCTCATCTTGAAACGTGATCACTGGTGGAGGAGTCCAACTTTGTCTTGTACTAAAACACATTGATTCCCAGAGGTTCGGTCCATCTGCCATCCGCCGAAGCAGATCGTGAAGAATTGTTTCTCAAGCGACGACTTCAAAGGAATTGCTCATTCTCTCAAACAGTGTCTATGAATTGCAAGATTCTGTGTTTCAATTGATGACCCTAAACAAGTAGAAACGAAACCTTTATGGTTTATATGGAACTCTGAGAGACATAGAAAGCTAGAATAGATCTTATCTATACCTGATGGAATTATCAGTGAGGGCAAGCAAATTTGGGAAGGATAAATTTTTGACTTAGCAATACAATTATTGTACACGGTTTTTTAGAAATCCCAAGAAGCTTTCAAAGGCATGCTTTACATTCCCTGGTGAAATACTTTCAACTCCGCATTCTTAGTCACATAGTAGCAGAAGCAATAGAGCACAACTACCTTTCAAATTTATCTTTTAAATTTCTTTTCCTAAAGAATCCAGTGCCGATTATTCACTGTTTCTATCATATCAGGGAATATATCAGAAAGATGGATTCCTTTTGTCAATCAAAAAGGTATATGAAACATAAGAAGGTTTAGGATTTAAAACAGCTCTAGAGGTCTATACTCAAGGCATGACGTCATCATGACGTCAACCTTAATTTTATTGATTCATAGTAACCCTAAGTTAAATGCGAGTTGGGATAATAATTTCACGGAATTACACACAATTACTAAAAATAATTCTAAAAATATAACTCTTTCTTTAGTAACTTCCCAGGGTTATAGTGTGTTTTCTTTTCTCAAATGTGTATTCAAATGTCAAATCTCTGCTCTCAAATCTTTGCTCTCCGCTCGCCGCTCGCATGGTAACTTTCCCCCTAGTGCTCACCATGAAATAGAACACAACCTGCAGGACAAGCATGCATAATATTGTATGCTAGTCGAAGTGCTTGTAGCATCCTCTTCGCTGTATAGTGCTTTGCAGGCAAGACATTGCCTTTGGGTAGCATCTCCTCGGATAGATAATGAAGTAGCTCAGTTACGAATGCGTTGCTCATCCCATGTGTCAAGCACAATGTCATGATGACCACCACTGCTGAGATTAGGCTCACTGTACTACCTGAATATAGTCGATGTGAGGCCTTGGAATACAGTAACTCCAGAGCCTCTATGGTGCTATCTACGGACTGTGGGTCTTTGATGTCCTCCTAATGCATCACCTTGGAATCATGCGCTATCTCCTGTAACTCTTCGGCACTACGCAGGGCGTTCTCAAACAGTTTGTGGACGTCGTGCTGGCCATTTTGATCACAGTCTGGATCTTCATCTAGAGGTACAAGATTCTGAAAATCTTCTTTAGGCCCGCATTCATTGTCTACAGTCCATTCCTCGTCATTGTAGTACCACGCTCCATCCTCCGGACGGCGGATACCCTCCCGGAGGATCTCCTCCAATCATAGAGCGGAATAGAAATGGGTCACCTCCGTAAGAATTTGAATGCGTCGTTATTGCGGCACTGGTGTAACGGTGCCCTCCTCAACATAGCTTGCATGGGCATGACCACTTTGTTATAGGGACCTCGTTGCTTGCAGTGAATTCAAGTTCATGATGGTGAATGACCTCCTTAGTCGATCTCCACTTTCGTTTTCTATTGGGAAACGCCATTTTTACACACAAGCCCCTGGGATAGGTTAAGATGGCGCTTTCATGCAGCTAATGATGTTCAAACCGATGTGTAGATTATGTTAAACTCTGTTTAAAGTGACAGTGAAGGCGTTTTAGAAGGCGATACTTTGCGTTTCAAGTGACATAGACTATAACTCACGGACATGTTACAGAAGCTTATATCGCGTTTCAAGTGACGCCATATGACGTCTTAGTAGATGTGGTATTATGTTACAATAGGTTTGTGATGAAGAAAAATAATGACGCAGATATCACATGGTCAAATTATATATACAACGCAATATTTAGATTTCTGAGGCTCGGTCAATGCTACAGCTTTGGCCACTACTGCTTTTCATTCTTAAAGATTCTGTCAGACATACAACCGCCCAACAACAGTACTATTTCCTCCATCAACAGAGAAGTCTAGTCGCTCCCAGTCTAGGTGATCTTCAAGACTGATTGCAATATCCGTCGCTGGTATGGTTGGCGACGGTGGACGCTCTAAACGCTTGGGCAAATACGACACGTACATCTTTTCGTCTCCAACGGTATCAGCATATGGATTGGCCGCACATCTTAGTGTCCTTGAAGCGATTGGTCTCATCATTTTTGGCTTCCAATACGGACTTGCGATCCTTCAAAGGTTCCTCGAACCGCGAAGGTGAGAATATGGGCCTGGGCTTACAGGATTCAAGGTATCTATGTTGTCTGCATTGTCAATCACAGCCTCTTGCCTTCGAGTGGGAATCAAATAGGCTTCTAGGTTTGAGAGGATATGAATTACTTCGCACCCTTCTACACTCCAAATCCAAACTTCACTTTCCTCTTCTACCATCCCCATACCGCTTTCACTTGTGCACATTTGAGGTGCCTCACCATTTTATGGTCGCCCATATCCTAAATCTGATATCGCGTTTCCAATGACGGCATATGACGTCTCATTAGATGTTACAGTATGTTTCAACGCGTATCCAATGACGCAAAATAATGACGCAAATATCACATAGTCGGATCATATATTCATAGCAAGGCATCTATAAGATTGGTAACATGTTCATCCTATGAAGTTCCTAGGAAGTGGAGAGTGTGTATATTGCGTTACTGATGACGTGGAATCTTGTCACATATGAGAGTAGATCACGTTATATCGGGTTCATTGAAAACAATGGAGGTTAGGATAAGGAAATAAACCCTACAAACTCTCACTTGTGGCGTTGATTCACACAGTCGAGGGTCTTACGCGCTTGTGTCCTCTTCCTCATCCTCCTCTGGTTGTCAGAACTTCACCAATGTAATTCCACTTGCTCCAGAACTCTGTGTCTAAACGCAGGTTCGTTGATTGGGACGCATGTACTTATTTAGCCCTTAGTTCAATTTTCTTCTTCTAGACTACGCTAAAGTTCAGCATACTTGATGCACGTAGTTTTCACATCGTTGTCTGGTAGTCCAGCCTCGATTGAATGCTGCCATCGTACACCACAACTTTATCTGCGGAGATAGAAGCATGTTTTTTAAAAAAAATCAGAAAATAAAGTGATATCATATCACTTGCTCATTCATATCAAATATACTCAGCATGCACTTCAATCGGTTGCACGACAATAGTGTAAATTGATTTTATTATTCGCATACCGCTTTTCACTACCCCCATCACCATACCGCTCTCTACTCCGGATATTCTAGATAAAGAGGTCTAGATCTGATGACAAATCGAATGCACGTTCTAATTTCTTCCCTTCATAGTGACCTAGAATCTTATCCAGGTACATAGACCTCATAAGGCAAACATTACGATACTTAAATACTTGTACACCTCTCTCGTAAACTTTGAAAGCATCTTCAAATAACTTATGTTCCTACATTACAGTTAGAATATAGGCTGTTACTTGGACTTTGTCAATGAACGTTCTGTTTGACATAAGTTACATTATAGATGACGTTACAAAACATTCAACATGACGTTGAGCATCCATTTAAACACGTTTAGAAGCACGGTCTCAAAACTTTAACATGATGGGTCAACGCGTTTCCAATGAGGCTTTGCATTGTTATGCATGACATTTAATGACACTGTTCTACATTAATTTCTTACTTCTCAAACATTCCGCGATTTTAGAGTACCCGTACGTGGTAAATGCCGAGTGATTTAATTGGCGCAGTCTTTCTTGGATCACCTACTCGGAGCGAATTAGGGCATGGCCATTACCCTTTCATCATGGTCAGATATACACGCGGCTGCCATCAATCCAGCGTACGAGCTGATGAGTGATGCAATTGTAGAAGCAAACAAGAGGGAGGTTAGAAATTGTTTGAGGGAAGCAGGGTTTGATCTGGAATTCGCAGTCGGCTTGTTTCCCCTGCGTGCAGGTTCTTCAGTGAAGTCCTCCGCTGCTCCCACTGTCGCATTGAATCTCCGAGGAGGGCGCCTAGGTTCCGAGGATTTGAACTTCCATCCAAGGCGCAGCTTGCGCGCTAGACAAGCTCATACGGACTCCTACGCTACAAATGAGACGCACAATAAAGCTCGCAGCCGCTCTTACACTCTTGCCCTAAACCACTGGGTTCAGCTGGTGGTTTCCATGGCTAGACTGAACATTTAGAAGGGGACTAGACTAGAGCAACAATAGTCCGTGCCGGCAGTAGAAGAGTCTGATTGACGAGTTCTCCATACATCGGAATTTTGGGATTGCAGAAATTAATTGCAGCCTAAGCCGCCACCGCCAACAGTTAGGTGGACGGGTTTGGTGTCAGTACAATTTAATTAGAGATTGCTTGTCATAGATGTTCCGAGGTTTAGGGTATTTAGACAGGATGCTTATTAGACAAATTCATTATTTCTACTTCTATGTAATTCAGTTACGGTTCTTATAAATAGAGCGCATTTGCGATATTCTTCATTTGTAGGGGCTCATTTGGGTTCAGAGTTATAAGCCTGGGTGAGCTAGCTGATTTGGTTTCCCGGTACTAACCCAGAGCCTCTGGAAATAATGCCAATACTTTTACTACAAATTCGGATGGCTACCAAAATGTCCATGTCTTGTTGAGTTGTTCTTTCTTATGGCAGAAACGGAAGGAGACAAAGGAGCCCTTTGCGCATTGGAGGCACCGATCTGAGAGGGCATCAGTAAGAGGAAACCATATTTCTTTGAGGGCGATACGTGCAGTACTTTGTGTAGAGAATTTCCACAGTGTGGGCTCAATGGAGGGCGAAGGACTCGACGGAAGGAAGTCCCGTGCAACCCGGGAAACAAAAAATTGCCCAGCCAAGGCGCGTCGCCACAGAGTGGATGTCAAACAGCAGGGTCGGAAGCCCTCCTAAAACGCAAACCCATACGAATCCTACAGGGGCCGTGTCTCCAGGGCCAAGCCGCAAGAGGTCAACCGGAGCGCGTTTGCTCAAAACGGCTGCACCAAAGAGGCCCTCGCACGAGGTGAGCGACAATTCAACTGCACCAAATTGGCACCATCGGAATGACACGGACTTGCTATCAGCAAGGTGGCGCTCATCTGCTTCTTGGGCAAAACCAGCAACGAGAAGGACGGGCCATATCACCTTGGGGTCTGCCTCCCATTGCCAAGAACCTGAAGACGACAAATCTCCCAGGAGGATGAAGAAATAGAGGAAGATTTTGATGATGACCATATGGACACAAATAAGGACCTCGACATGTTTGAGGAGGAAGATGAGGGGGATCCAAAGGACCCCATTCGCATCAAGCTGAACAGACAAGGCGTGTCAATGGGGCATCACTCTGCAATGGTTGCAAGAGAAGTGCTCAAGTTTGCGAGAGCCTTCGATCCAAGAGCAAAGTCTGGTTGGTACGGATAACACGGACAGGCCAAGAAGTCCCTGGTTTTGCGAGTGGAATCAACTTTCGAGTTCAATGGGGCCTCCAAGGAATTAAGTGAGAAGTAGTTCAACTCTAAGATGTCTAGATGCGTGTCGCGGGTCATGTACGGAATCATGAAGCAAATCAAGGTGGGAGCGCCGAGGCGAGCCGACGTAGGCAACAACTACTAGGACAAGTTGGTGGAATTAAGGGATGACCTTGCGTTTCAGGAGAAGTCAGAATTCATGTCGAGCATTAGCCTGTGGAGGCCATCGAAGATCGGTACTTCATGGGCTCAGCATGCGACCGCAATTGGATCATTGGCTAGTTCCTCCATTCCGACTATGAAGCAGCTAGTCTTACGCCATGTCACAATTGACGCCTTATTGCATTTCGTAAACGGCCTGAGTCACTATTGACATAACTTTGTGTTAATTTGTTCTGATTTCGTGTCTCTAATGACAGCACCTTGTGTTTCTTCACATCTTGCTTCAACATTTCCTATGACGTCCATGCGCGCCTAAACTGACACTTCCACATTAACCCGGTCCTTTTACAACCTAGGTATGTCATTTTAGGAGTCTTTTATCCGGATGGTCTGTGTTTTTCAACTGGCGCTTGTGTTTTATTTTGTGGGATGTATTTGTCTTATTAGTTTCCTTGTCTCATCACGTCATCTACTGATTCATATTTGTATATTGATGGTTGTTTTGTTTACAAGTCCAATGCGTTGTTTGTCTTGCCTACTGCATGGCTCTCCTTAAGTGTACTTCGTCTGGGAAGTAGCATCTTCTATACATGGGAGTACGAACAGTTCAGTTTATATCCCGCGTCTCCACTGACCTAACATTGTGTTTCTAATGTCGTCATACAACGTTTTTAATGACAGCCAGAGCATGACCTGACGTGGCATTGCATTTTTTTATGTTGTGATAGAACGTCTCTTATGACGCTGCCTTCTATTTCTTCTTATATGTCTATTCATTTCCTGTGATGTATGTCTGCTTGAACCAACATTTCCACATTAACCCGGTTCTCTGACAATCTAGGTATGTAACAATTGTGCATTTGCTTGGTCGTGCACGTGAATAGTCCAGCGCAGTTGTGATATTCTAACTATTAACTGAGAAACGTGGGACTCATGATGGAGGCTATCAAATTAGGACACCAACCAACAGACGTAGAAGTCACTATGTAGGTGAAGGCAATGAAGCGAAAGGAGGCAGTAGAACGCATGCGCGCAAGGCAGGTGAGGGTAGAATCTCGTGAAGTGGGTAGGATGGAGCAACTTGAATTTATGTATGTGTCCCAGGATAAAAGATTAGAGACGATGAAGGACATGCTCAAGGAGTTGAAGGACACAATGGCAAGGGTTGCACTTTAACCACAGCCCATGGCCTCATCGCCGCCCAAGCAGAAGCGCACCTGAAATCTGTGGGGACACCGCAGCCCATGCGGACCGACGAAAGAATTGCGGCAAGTAATCAAGCAGCAACGACAGAGCCTGACAAGGCTAACACACATGAGAAGGAGGATCCTGACAGAGATGAAGCGACGAAGGTGGTGGGCACAATAGACTCTGCGGACACGAGAGAGAGGGCTCCCGAACAACGGACAATGAAGGAAGATGCCGGGCACAGTCGCCTACCGGTAGGCACGGACAACTCAGAGCGGGAAGAGGACGAGTATGCAGGCATCCACACAACATGGGAATTGGACAAGGAAGGCAACAATGTAGCAGAGGCCCCGAATGAAGATGTTGACAGCGAGGACACCGCCACCTTTATTGTAGTGGGCACCGCTTTCGAGCGTGAGATTGAAGGTACCGATGGACCAAACGTTGAAAGGGAGAAGAAGGTCTCCCCAACCCATGCGGTAGACCAGCAGGTTGCCGAAACGGATGCCACTGTGTCTTCCAAGAAGATACCGGCAGAGCAGGTATGTCCCTACACAAGACTAATTTTTCCAGATAACGCTCCTACAATGCTCTCACAAGAGCGTGCTACAATTTTGACATAGAAAAGTGTTACTGTTGTTTTGATTTAGCATTTCCAGTGACATCAAACTGTGTCATTGATGACACAACCTATCGTTTTAGTTGACACTATACATGTCCCGAGTGACGATACAGAACAAAGCAATGACTTACATCTTCTCTGATATGGCAGGGTGGATTAGTGAAAGGCGTACCAATCGAGTTGTTTAGTGGTCCTTAGGCTCAAATCCATTCAAGAGGAGAAGAAGCCTAAGTCTAATGTGAAGGCGCAGGAGCAAGCAAATAAAACAAAGGACGATGCATTCAAGGTCCGGAAATGAGTCGCCTTTCCCGTGGAGGCCTCAGAGGTACATTCTCCACCCACCTTGTCCATCAAGCCTTCCAGGAAGTTATGCGCCGCAAGAAGACTCTCAGTAGCGTCTCCTCTACCTCTTTTCATTCCATTACGCAGGTCCAACATGTTCGTGCACGACCGAGGAAGGCCAGCGATAGGCCGCATTTGAAGGCGTTGATGCAAGCTGTTGCTTTCCTCTATCCGCGTGATGATGAGCGAGTTGTGTGTCGATGACAAAGTTGTGGGTTCGGCGAAATCGACCGAACCAAAAGAGCAGCCCGTTAAGAGCACAAAAAAGGTAATTAAAATCATCAGCCCAGCTACATGAAATCCTACCTTGTCTGATAACGGCTATCTATTGGTATAAACTCACCGTTGGCCACATGTGTATAGTGTAGGTTAAGAAGAACCCGGCATGAGTGGACGCCTTGACGTGACGCAGCATCTTTGTGCATCCCCAACCTACGTACGTAGCAGTAGTCATGACCCGTTTTTCCAGTTGGGTTTACGCTTTTCAGTAGCGCAAGTAGTAGTAACTTTTCAATGACTATTCATGTATGTATGAGGATCTATTTCAATGCAGAAGGGTTCTTTTCTATGTAACAGTGCACAATCTCTTCTTTACAACAGTGTTATTATAATTTCGCATTTTAACAACGTTAAGCGCCACGTTCCTTGCTATCGTTATGTCTTGTATTTTGTTGCGTCAATGTTGACATGACGGTCTATGTTTAAGAGTGTCCACCAGTGTCAGGAGTGACGTTGCCTCCACGTAAACCTAAACAGAATGTTGTGTTCCTTTTGACGTAACACTACGATATTCGATGCGTCAAATAGGTGTCATTTCGACCGCCACCCTATGTCAGGAGACGTTTACCAAAACACCCCAAATATGTGTCGAACAAGTGTATGCACGTCAACTTAAACAATGCAATGTGTTGCTTTTGACAAGAAATTTGTGTTGGATGCTTCAGTCCGTACGCGTGGCGGACATACACCCATGTCAACACATCTGAAATTTGCGTTACACATTTTAGAAACCTCAAATAGCGTCAAATCCGACGTCCATGACGTACTTCCAAAAAACCCCATTGCGTCAAAAGTAACAAAAGATAACATCTCTTTTAACAAACGTATCGCACATATACATCCAATCCACAATCATGCCACGTGTCAAATATGAGCCATTGAAATTCTAATCGCCATGTCAAATTTTTATGCTACTTCAGCAAATTTTTCATCCATAATGAGGATGGAGACCTGTCCACGTCAAATCCTATGTGGAATTTACAAAACAGAACATGACGGATGCGTAACGTCGAGCTTCAAAGTAAGGAGGCTGATGACGCTTGTAGACGCAACACGTCTAGATTAATTTGACTCTCAAGACACAATGGCCGTTTTTTGCGTCAAAAAAATTGACGCATTTAAACGCGTTAAACTCTCTTAAAAAATGCGTTAAAAAGCGTCACGAAAATCCCTATTTTCTTTTAGTGATTGCAGGAAAAGTTGCCACTTTAAAAAGTCTGTACGCACATATCTAAAATGTGTTTCAACACACATTAAATCTACTGAATGTTTCTTGTTGTGGCCGTTACAAGACCATCACTGTCCCCGGTTGGCATTCCTTCTTTATCAACTGCTCCAACTGGAAATCTAAAGAAACAAATGATTGAGTCATACTGTAAATGTTTGTTAAGTAGGACTTTAAGTTTATTGTTGCAAAAAAAAGATAGTGTTTTGTGTATGATGTCATTACAAAAAAATCTCGACTCACATCCACTGTAAAAGACTTTAAATTAACTCAAAATACAACTACGGAAAGTGCAAAAACGTATGAACAAGACCAACAAAGAAGGGTGACAACGGGTTGCTCAATACTTCCGATCAGACATTTGGTCTCCAGGTGCTTCTGATGTATTTTCCCCAGTAGCTCTCATCCGCTTACCACGTTGTACCTCCTTGAAACGATTTGATCGGAACTTCCACGCTCTCTCTATTTTCTGATCCTGAAACGGGAGATCTAAGCACGTAAGACGAATGCTGTGAATATCCTTGTCTGGTCCAAACTCGTTTTCATCAATTTTTTCTGGGATATCCACTCCTCGCATGTCATTTGCATGTCCGAGACCTCTGGAGACTCTTCGCACCTACAAAGATGCTCTGCATACTCTCTTCTTTCTCTATCCCAAGGAGACTCCTTTTTCCCATCCACTGCTTCATCGAGTGTTTTAACAAATTTGAGGGAAGAGTTCGGGGCCTTCTTTGGGGCACCATCAGAAGAATTACTTGCCTCCACTCGTTTTTTTGCATTCTCTACTTCATTGTCTTCCACGGATTCAAGACAGTCACCCTTCCTATTTGTGCTTCAACCCTCTTCTTCTCCTCAGACTTATAATACTTCGCCCTCACCATATCCCTCTTATTGACATCGAACATCATCTGCATACTCATCCTGTTGCCATTTGAATTTCAAAATCAGAACTATGTATGCATCGTCGGAATTGGATTTGCTGTTTGAGGAGTACAACCTTTTTAGAAGTGCCTAAAACCCTTGAATTAAAAAATAGACTAAAGAAATACAAAAAACCCTGCAGAAAATGACTTCATTCTAAACATATGGTTTGTGTCATACATGTGTCCGCTTCGTCTAAATTGCTTCCACAATTGCGTCGTGAGCGGCTAGTACCAAACCCCTTCTCGAACAGTCCTGCATGAACATCAATAAGGTAAGAATGCCTGATACTAGCAAAAGATGACGAATATCACCATGTTAGACTGACCCCGAAATAATGCTGCATATCATATTCGACACACACATAATGTGTTTAAGAAAACAAATGCATCTACAGAGAGTGTACTGAAGTAACGAGGTTAAGAAACAAGTAGTCCCGCATGATTAGTATATAATGTCGCGGTTGCTATCTCCAAAACTACGAAACAAGTGGTACTTCAACAAACAGAATCACCGTCTATTACCAATGCACATCATACAGTGATACTCAAAAAATGCAGCCTTAGAAAGACAATCATTACTCTTATTTTTATTTTTTTTATTTTGACTGTTGTCATTTCATTCATGGAGACTGTAATTCTGCTCTCTACACTTTCTATCACTAAATGTTGCAAAATAATACATGAAAACTCCAACAACAAGTCGATTGACTCAAACTTACCTCTGAAATGCAAGTCCTGATTCTGTTCCTATGACAATTCCCTTCTTGACCACATAGTTGAACAGACAACGAAGTAGACATATCAACGTACATAGGATCGAGCTAAGTGCATCTCTTTAGCTTTCATGTGATAACGTTAAAAAAATACGTTTACACAATGTTTCAACATTGACATTTACGATGTCTTAACTGGAATTAAAATAATTTGTTATAAACTTTGCAAGACTCACAACAGTAGTAACATATGTACTATGTACTACTTCAGTTTCACTTCATGAACTAAGAACATATACACTAAAGGAATAAATTGAATACATATATTGAACTATCGTCATTTGTTATAACTTCAAATTCGAATATAATCTTATAAACATTTCAGTAAAGAAAAATGCCCGACTCTCCCTACTGTTGAGCATGATGAGCAATGCATTCCGTTTCTGGCACCGTTTGCTCGCGCGCGCAAAAGTCAGCGCTAGGTAAATTTGTTTTACCCTTACCATGAGTCAATTGGTCAACGCCCTTATCGGACGGACATGGGGGTGTGTCTTGTCACCATGACGGACTAACGGACTAACGGACAATCGGTCTGTTATGACAACCATGATGCTCGCGCCCGTTGTACTGTTCGCGCCCACATGCACTCGCCCGTAACCGCGCTCGCGCCCGCACTTATTCAGCGCTAGGTAAATTTGTTTTACCCTTACCATGAGTCAACCGGTCAACGCCCTTATCGGACGGACATGGGGGTGTGTCTTGTCACCATGACGGACTAACGGACTAACGGACAATCGGTCTATTATGACAACCATGGTGTAACTGGTATGAGACGAGGAGTGAAATTGTAGACATAGTTTGTTGTATCTCATCTTACTAATCCACAGTTCTAAATCGTTCAGGAGTGTTTCTACGTTGGCATGTGGGGGAGTGAAAAGTGTTTAATTTGCATGAGATGGTGAAAGTTGTCGTTCATTTTCTATGCAACAGTGTCTTCATATATGTTCTTAATTTTTATCTTTATTTTCATCTTAGATTAAACGGACATGGGGGTGTATCTTTATTTTCATCTTATTTCTGCCACTGTCTAAGAATTTTTTTGCACTCGCTCGTATGCTCGCGCCCTAGTGCTCGCGCCCGCCCGCACTCGCCCGAGAGCTCGTGTCAAACTTTCATCAAGTTGTTGTTCATTTCATTTTGGTGCTACTTCCTTCATTGAGCGCGAGCACCCGGGCGCGAGCATATCAGCAAACGCGCACACAAAAACCAGCCAAGGTTTTTTATTTTTATTTTTTATTTTTATTTTTATTTTTGACACTCGCCCGTATACTCGCGCCCGTATGCTTGCGCTCGTATGCTCGCGTCCGTCCGCACTCGTCCGATGGCGTGCGCCGGACTTCCACCAAGTTGTTGTTCATTTCATTTTGGTGCTACTTCTTCCTTTGCACTCGCCCGATAGCATGCATCGGACTTTTATCAAGAAGGTGTTCATTGCAATTTTATGCACAAATAATTGTTGCTAGACCAAGGAGCTCAATTGCTCAGTACGCGATGTGATGGAGATCGATGAGTGATGAGAACATTTTTGTAATATGATATTAGAATAAAAATAGTAGCAAAAGTTATAGATAATTAGATTAGTAGAAGATTTTGGAGTTAGTTTAATTTTGTTTAAACTAGAGCATTTTGTGTACATTTCCACTATCTTCGCGTTGATTAAATCATAATCTATTGAAACGTCAATTCATTGTTGACTATGTCGTTCATCACACTTGATGGCTTTTTATCCATGACTTTTTTATATATTTCTCCCATTCTATCCCTTTATTTGTTGACTTTTCTATTCTTCTTCCATTTTATCTTCTCCTTTTCCTTTTCTTCTATTTCCAGTGGATGATGTATTTATTTATTTTATTAGCCTTCCATTGGTCTCACATTCTATCTTTTATTTTTATGTATTAAATTTTCCAATTGTCTTCCATTCTATCATCTCGTCCCTTTTAACTTCATTATAATTCCATTCTATCTTCTTGTTTTCCTTTTCTTCCATTTCTAGTAGATGATGTATTTATTTATTTATTCTTCGATTAGTCGCCCATTCCATCTTTTATTTTTATTTATTTTTCCAAGTGTCTTCTATTCTATTTAAGTTCATTATTATTCCATTCTATCTTTTTATTTTCTTTTTCTTCCATTCTTAGTCTATCATGTATTTTTTTTTCCTATATTTGTTATGTAAACTTATTGTATGTGCCAATTGAATGAAACATGGTAAATAAATTCAAGAATAACATGAAATATAAGTTATTTACATATTTAATTAATGAATGCAATCACTAACAAAATATAAAACTATATTTAACAAGAAAAACTTTAATAGTACGAAAATCAGGATTCAAATCATATAAGAACATATCTACATGAGTTTTGGGAGTTCGATTTCATTTCATTTTCGTGCTAGTTTTTTCTACACACACCGACACGCACGCACCCAACCTCCACCAAGAAGTTGTTCATTTCATTTTGGTGCTTTATTTTTTCCTATGTGCATGCCTACATGCACATGCCCAAAGGATGAACTATCACCGAAATGAAATGAACAATTTCTGTGTGAAAGTCTCCCGCAAGCTCTTGGGCGCGAGCATGTGGGCGCGAGCATTCAAGCGCGAGCATGTTGGCTCGCGCACAAAAAAACCAAAAAACAAAATTAAAAAAAAAAAAATGTTTATTTACTTTTTTTTTTTTTTTTTTTTTGGTTTTTTGGTCGCGCGCCAGAGTGCTCACGCGTGTGCCTATGGGCGCAAGCAAATGCGACGACAGGCGCCATCCCATGGTAAACAATAGTAAACTGTGAGGATAGTATTTTACTCGCGGGGAAGCTCGTTCGATAAGCGCGTCCAATAGTCACGTAAAAAATCGTCCGTCACGTCTGTCACGTGACTAGACGACAATTTTATGCCCCGTCTGTCTATTATGATAACCTTGGCGAGCATCTGGGTGAACGCGCTATCACGTGCGCGCGCAAACGGGCGCGAGCGTCGCGGCGGGCGCGAGCGTCGCGGCGGGCGCGAGCGTCGCGGCGGGCGCGATCTTATTGACGGTCGCGATCACACTTATCGGGCGCGGTCATGTGGGCGCGAGCCTGGATCAGGTGCGATCGCTCTAGCGGGCGCGTACACTATTGGGCGTGTGCGTTTAGGCGAGTGCGCTGCATCGGGCGCGGGCGGTCGGGCGCGAGCGCTGCAAATTAGAAGGAAAAGAGCAACCTTGGGCAACATCACAAGAGAGGCCATGTATTTCAGGAGAGGGCAATTGTGAAGTGCAATGTTTATTGAAAAGTATTGCAAAATTGTGGCAGTAAACCACTTACAAAGAATGTCCCCTCATATGGAGAACTGGGAAAATCACATTGCTGTCACTACTTGCGTACTTCTAAATATGTTTGCGATAACAACACTCTAGGATCTGGAAATTGTAGGGAGGGGACGTTAGAGTAGCGTGGGCCAACTGCAAGGTGGAGCGGCTCTTGGGATCGGGATTTGTGAGCTCCTTCAACACCACTGCAAATCTAGACTTCCCCGCTGCATACTTGAAAAGATCGGGGTCGTTCTCGTTATTCCAAATCATATTTGCTACCACTCCAACCGAGTACGCATCGGCAGCCTGCGTATATAGATGTCTCCTCCTTAGAGTTTCCAATGAGGTCTCCGAATTTGGCTTACCATAAGTGTACCACAACTCCGGAGCGACAAAAGTACCACGTTGTTTGAAGGCAGCCTTACGCGATGCAGCAGTTGGGAAACCGTATTTTAAAGGAGTTGTCTCACAAGTGCGACTTGCAATGCCCCAATCGCATACTCCAATGTAAACTTGGCTCATTTTATCCTCTGGGAAGTGAAGGAAGACATTTCCCGGAGAGATGTCATTATGCTGCAAATACCCCTTATGGACCCGGTCCATAATACAGATCAATGCCCAAGCTAGCTTGGCCCTATGGATGCGGAAGGCCTTAACACGTTCAAGTGTCCCCATGGGCTGATCTGTTTGCTTGTCGATGTTACGGTTCTCAATACCCATTTTGGATGCAATCCCCATTCCACCAAAGTGTGTATGCTTTCATGGTCCTGTCATGGTCCGCAAAAAACTTAATAATGCCGGTATGGTCAATCCTGCAAACCATGGCTTTTATCGCTATCTCCTGCCGCTTCTGGTTCTTGTCCTGTGCCTTCGACATCTTCCCCGCAAAGACACAAGTCTCAGGTATGGTTTCCATGCCAAGAATACGTAATTTTTGGACTTTACCATACCCGTCTTCAGTTGTGCCTAACAACGGAACCACCTTGACGTTCCTTGGGACGGAGACCACTGCTCCCCACAAGTATTTATCCATTGCGCTTTTCAGTCCAGCTTCATGCCATGGCCTCACCCTTGTCCTATTACTCGAGAATCTCTTGCACAAATCCTGGACATATTCGAGCTTCTCTATCTCCTTCTGCGCCTGCAAGTTGCCCTCCTTCGGCTTCTTGTGGACACACTCAAACACATGCACAATGTTCGTAGTGTTTGTTGTTATTTGTTGGTCCATCCACTTGCCGTAGTAACCTGAACACTCATTATATCTCTCGGAATTATTCGGTTTTTTCCACCAATACTCTTCCAACTCATCCTTTAATGCCTTAATTCCCCCCTCCCCCTTGTCAACATATGTTTGGGTAATCGCCTTGCGTTTACGCATTCTGTACCACTCCAAAGGCAGCTCTCTAACAAAATCCTGGTATCGAGGAGGTGGGTAGTCTGGGTCCTTCTCACTTGCTCGTTCCCGGTTCTTCTTACCCAAGGAGCTCGATGACGGGTTCGAGCCAGTGTGAGATGGTGTTGTGGAGGTTGCCACCACCTCATCTATAGGAGCATCAAGATCTACATACGCGGGACGGTTCTCGGATCCACGAGAGAGCGACATAGTTGGAACAATGAATTGGACACCGAAAAAAAAAACAAAAATTCCCCCCCACCCAACCTGATTGCTCCCACTTCCCGCAGTTCCAAGCAGAGCACGTGGAGTCACGAGCTAGGACAAGGAGCCACCTAGAAGAGGAGACTTTAAAAAGTAGAAAATAAGGGTTAAGAAGAGCCTTTTATGCTCCCCTCGGATGATCGCGCCCGTAAGCGCGTACACGCGCGCCTACAGGGCTTGCACACTGCCCGAGCACGAACTCCACACGCGCTTATCCACCGTGTTTGCACGCAGGGGAAGCACAATAAAGTGGACCACCAAGTGCAATATGTGATCACTAGGAAGTGAATATGAAGTGTGCTATTTTTTATAGCTCAAAGCTGATTTTGAGCATTTTGGTGTAGTTTTTGAGCATTTTAGTCACTTTTTAAGGTGTCATAGGGTATCTTACACACATCTCCATGAAAGAAACATCTTCAATTGAAACTTTATTTGACCCCTAGTTCTAAATCATGAAAATGAACTTTTCCAAAGTCTCAATTTCTTCATTTGAGGCCCTCTATTGTCTTTAGAGGATGTTTTTTCCAATTTAAAAAACAATGTTCGGTAAAAAAAACCTCAAAAAAAGTTTCACCGAAAACAGTGTTTTAAAAACGTCCCGGGGATACTTTTTGCCAATCCAGGATTGCAAACACTGCCACCCGAATCATTTCTACAAGCGTAATGTACAAACAAAGGGCCCCACAAAGTCAAAAGTGATTTTTGTCAAAACTACAATGTAATACAGTCACTTTTCCAAATGACTGTATTCACTTTGTTCAACTTTGTCGTGTTCATAGAGGTGTCTCAACTCAACAACTACGAACGCAAATTTTGGAAGTTGTAGTATATCAAGTCTACTTTCCGTATCCTAAACTTAATTTCCCATCAAGAAGTTTTAGATGCCACTTTCTAGCGTGTTTACACAACAGGCTGAAATTGGCAATGAGCTAAGCACTTTTGTGGTCCACTTTATTGTGCTTCCCCCCACGCGCCCGACGAGACTGCCCCCGCCCGTGCCCGCGTGTGCGCGCCCGTTAGCCCAGTTTGGGCGCGCCGGACGAGGCTGCCGACGCCCATGCCCGCGTGCTCACGCCCGTGCTAGCGTGCGCGCGCATGTAACCCTGTACGCGCCGGTTCTCAGTTCGCGCCTGCTCGCTTTACGCGCCCGTCCCTGTGCACGCGCCCAGATATGCAGCGTTACATACAGTTTTGACTAGGACATACTCGTATAATGAACAGTATACAAAAAAAATTCATTGGTAAATGGAAATGGGGGGAAGCAGAGTAAAGTGTACCAAAAAGTGCAATGTGTGACCAAATTTCAGTGAAAGAAAAGTGCCATGTTTGGGGACTTTGGGAACGGGGAGGCAGTTGAACTACCGCATGAAGGGGAAGCGAACGCTGTGACACATGTTCAGGAGTTTTGGGGTCGACACAGAAGTCGAGCCAGGCCTCTTCATTGCGCCAATTCCCGGGAAGGGCCGCTGAGAATGCTCCGCAGCCATTTCCTCAAAATCCTTTGCAACGCTGTTTTCGAGGGACACGAAGTGAGATTGCAGGTGCGCTGCCACTCGCATTTGATGTTGGGTCTATGTTTGAGGCGAATGTGTAGGGTGGAAGTGCTTGGAATGGGTTTCCCGGTGTGCAAATCACTTCACTTTCGAAACACTTTCTTCTCTAGGATCGGAGAGGGGCACGGTCAGGGTTCAGTCGGGAGAGGAGAAGGCAGCGCCGTGCGGTGTTACGCTGAATTTGGTGTTGCGAATTTCTGGTTTTATGTGTGCTGTTTTCACAATTTACTGTGTGTTTGCGTGTTCTTGAAACTCACGGACGTGGGGGGTTATGCTGGAGATGCTGCACATGCTGCTGGGGCTGTTGCACTACTGTCGAACACTAAGTTTAGGGTTTTAGGGTCATCTTGGATTTAATTCTCCTCACGTAGCAGCATCGACGTAGAGGATTTGTTGTTTGAATTGGTGTCTAGAAGAGACCGGGCAGATTTGTCTAAGGTTGTTAGGGTTCGAGAGTTAGAAATATTGTTGACCTCGCAGATAATTCCCCGCAAAGACTGACTTGTTTGCAAGAGGGTAGCGCGTAGCGAAGCTTGATGGCGTCAAATCTGTGTGACCAGGTTTCTCTAGTGCCGAAGCTGGAGGTCGTGCCGAAGGTGGAGGTCGAGCTGAACAGGAAGGGTGTGGAACGAATCAAGTTCGCGAAAGCATTGCATGATCGTAGCAAGTGGACTGTGCAGGACTTCGCGGAGAGGCTAGGATTGGAAGACGCCGGGATTTGCGGGAAGACGGAGTGCGGTGCCAGGCACATCACCGACGCACATCTGATGCGCGTGTTTCCGAACAAGAGAGGGAGCGGTTTGAGAATTGTGTCGAATGATCGACTGTCAGAGGAGGAGTGCGCCACAGTTTATAATCTGTACCTCGTGGTGTATAATCACCCGCCTCCTAACAAGGAGTACGCGAGGTACTTCCTGAGGAGCTGGTTGGCGGAGAGAGAGGGGAAGGCGAAGATCAATTGGGCCAGATTCGCTTTCGATATCTGCCGCAAACAATATGCATCGTGGGAGAGGGATGGGAGGGTGGAGGAAGCGTGTCGGATGAAATGGGACGAGCTGCGAGGTCTGGAGACTGCGGGGGAGGGGACTTCATTTGGCCAACGTCGGCAATTCGGAGCAGCTTGTGATGCTGTGCGGTTCTCGGGAGAGCAGACGTCTGAAGTACTGGAGCTCTTGAAGGTCGCCGAGGCTGACAATAACGCCATTGGACCAAAAATGTGAGCATACCAAAACTCTGATTTTTTGCTGAATTCAGTGTGTTTGGTCCTGGGTAAGTATGTCCAGCGCCATGTAGGTGATCGCGTCTTGTCATGCACTCGACGTCCCCTTAGACTCGCTTAGACCAAAGGTTTGCCGTGGTGACTGGATAGCGCGCGAGTGACGTATGTGATGTTAGGGGATGAAGACAAGGCTAACCTGAGAGACAGATCCAAGGGCATTCGAAGAGAGAGCTGACCCTGACGACCATCCACCCGGTGATTGATGAAGGCCGTCGGCACTGCGTATGAAGTACGAGATGCGGAAAGAGCTACACATAGAAGCCGGGGAAGATGCAGGTGCCCGGAAAGAACGTGACGAAGGAATCGTTGCCAGCAGAAAAGTAAGTACTGCGAAGACGAGGATGTGTTGGAGTTTAGGGTCAGCAACGGGAAAAATAAGAGGAGTAAGAGAAGTGACGAGGCCCGCGTTCCTCAGTCCTTGAGCAAATTCCATTGTGACGCATGCGTTTCGTTAGCTAATAACTTGCACGGTCGGCATCTGGGCGAGGATATTTGGAAGGTAAGAATGCTCTATGTTCATTTGAGAAGTTGTGTGCTATTTCCGTATCTGAGCAAGCTCCTCACAGACGACATCCCATTTTGTTTAAAGTGAGTACATCGTGTTTGGAATGCACTCTTAGTAGTTCCTTCGACGATAGAGTATTACGAAGACATTTCCAAAGACTTCCTTGGGGGATTAGAGAATTGTATTCCTAAGTTGCTGTAGGATTTTATACACTTTGGATTCTTGACTGTTATCTCACGCATTGTCCTGGCTCTAGCTGATATCACATCTGTGGCAGTGGCAGGGTTACGAGAGGTCTACATTATTATTCAGAATCCTATGTGCAGAAATTTGCAGCAGAGGCCAACTCATTTTTGTTCCGAAATGCGTCTATGAAACAATTAATTAAAGGAATTGACCAAGGATTAGTTTTTGTATTAATTACGAGTTTCTTTGGAGACCTCACAGATGATAGCCATTCTCACCTGGAGTTTAGTTGGTGATGAACCATGAAATGTGAATTTGTTTACTTGGGGAAATCTAGCTAATACTGGAGCGTGCTAAGTTTCTCTTTTTAACAATCTGCAGGAGTTCGTAGGATAGTTGCTGAAGCTCAAGCAGATCCTCGAGATGAAAAGATATGTGGATCTGCTGCTCTTTTCTGTTATACGCTGAGAGGACCTACTTTTGGTCTGCATTCTCGTGCGGAGCCCCTCTTGAGGCTGTTGCTTGATCGATCCGTTCTCTGTGGTGTAACCAAAAGAACCTCAAGTATGCAAGATTTTAGAAACATTTGTTGTAATTGTTACAAATGACTAAATGATAAGCTTCGTACTCATAACGTTCTGATGCGCACGCGTTACACTAAGGTTTCGAGCACTACATTTCTGCAATTGAATGCGTTGTTATTCATCTCGTCATAAGATAACGCCACTTTGTTGTGTTTCATTTGAGAGGGGAGGTCTGTTGCTCTCAAAGTGGTGACGGAAACTCTGAGTCGGATAATTGAAGATGTGAACCGAGAAAAGCTATAACTCCTTTGGACCTGCCTTCGTGAAGAAATAGTACACGACTGAGAGAAAATATCATTGCTTAATCAGGCCACTCAAAATGCGCCTTTCATATCTTTACCCAATTTAATGAATGGGGATGCTGGTCATAGTGATAAAGCATCTTCTAAGGGCGGGAAGTCCAGTGCTAATGGTGCTCTTGAAACTTCTCATGAGCCGTCAGATAAGCGTATATATTCCAAAGAGGATGTGCAGTTTCACCTGACTGCTTGTCTCTCCCTGCTTAATGGCGTTCTTGAGTATCGAAAAGGAACTCGCGTTAACGGTGAGTGCACTTCCTTATTGACTTCGATTTGAGTCTTCTTATTTGTGTGCTTGCATACTGTTCATAGCTGCTAGGAATAATAATCGTTGTGTGAGCAAGATCAATTGTGTATTAGCTCTGTAACGAAGAGATCATCGACAACGTCAAATTGATTGGCCTTGTTGCATTCTGTTTTACGTGCAGACTAGAAGCCACTTTTTTGTATTGCCACAAGTTTTTTACAGCCACAATTCCTTTTAGTTAACAAGGGTTCAATCTTAGAATCTGCGAACTAAGTAGAAGACTCGGACGGAGCCTTTTGCTCGGAGATTCTGCGATTGCTTGTGGACTTAGTCAAGAGTCACGGACGACAAGCAGGTGCAAGCTTTGGTCCAGCAACTATAGCCAAGACTGCCCCAACATGGGCCCTGGCATTCACATGTCAGAAGAGTTCGTGGTATGCTTTCCGTGTTAGCACATGTTATTAATACCGTTAAAATCTCAGGTTGTTTAGTTGAAGACTGAGATGGTTTGTTTGTTTAATGTGTCCGTTAGTTGTGACTTTCTAGGATTGCTTGACGGTAGTTTGCATGCTGCACCAACACTAAGAGGAAAAAGTAGGAAATGTGACGGTGTAAGAGTAGAGGGTAGGAAATATTCTTCAATTCACCTGGTAACTGAACAAGTACAGTTCTTTATTTGTTGATAGATCAATACTCGTTCTCAATTTGCCTTGGCAAGATTACTGTTGGGTAGAAATCTCATGTCTTGGATTTTCTGTTAACTATTTCTTTCCTGCTCGGGCTATTGTAGGTTGTTATGCTCTCAAGTTCCAGAGTCAACTCAAAATTTCTAATTCAAAGTGGTTTGTGGGCTGTTCAATCTTCTGCCCTTCATAAGAGGCATTATTGAACAGGACTTTGATTTGGTGCGGCCATTTGTTCCTTATTTATTAAGGTTTGATATTTCTTTCCTTATGACAATCCCAAGTTTACAGACCGACTGTTTAACCCATTTCTGTACTTCTAGTATCAAGATTATTTGATGTTTCCGCTTTTTCGATCCCCTGTGCTCATATTCCAATGTCCCATGTTCGCTTGCTTGTAGTTTCTCTGCTGCCTTCCCCGTCTCAGTTATTTGAAAGTACCGAACAGAGTTCCGATGTACCTATTCTGCAGGAGACCTTTATGTGAGTGTTAAGGCCGTACTTGTTGGCTGCCGAAGTCATATCAAGCCTATGAGCAAGCCAGGCCTGGTTGCAGAACCTAAGGATGTCTTTGATCAGAAGGCAAGTAACAAGTACTGGATTGATGTGCAGTTAAGGTGGGGTGATTACGATTCTCATGATATCGAGCGGTATACCCGAGCAAAATTCTTGGATTATACTACCGACAATATGTCTATCAACCCAGCACCGACCGGGGTGATGATTGGGCTGGATTTAGCCTATACTCTGCATGTTGCGTTTGGCAACTCGTTCCCCGGCTCCACACCGCTTTTCGCACAGGCTATTAACAAGATCATGAAGGCTAATCCTGCTCTGTATGTGCTGAGGGAGCGTGTGAGGAAAGGACTGCAGCTCTATTCATCGGAGCCTACCGAGCCCTATCTGTCTTCTCAGAATTATGGAGAGCTATTCAGCAACCAGATTATCTGGTTTGTTAATGACACAGACGTGTATCGAGTGACCATACACAAGACATTTGAAGGGAATTTGACCACAAAGCCCATCAATGGTGCTATTTTCATCTTCAACCCCAGAACTGGTCAGCTTCTCTTAGAGGTCATTCATACCAGCGTGTGGGCTGGACAGAAACGTTTGGGACAGTTCGCGAAGTGGAAGACTGGTGAAGAAGTAGCTGCTTTGGTACGTTCCCTCCCAGTTGAGGAACAGCCCAAACAGATGATTGTGACACGAAAGGGAATGCTTGATCCTTTGGGAGGTTCATCTTCTGGATTTTCCCAATATCGTCATCAAGGGTAGCGAATTGCAGTTGCCAGTCCAAGCTTGCCTGAAGATCGAAAAATTTGGTGATTTGATTCTTAAAGCAACAGAGCCACGAATGGTTTTATTCAACATCCACAACGATTGGCTGAAGACTATCTCATCATACACGGCGTTCTCCAGGCTCATTTTGATTCTTAGGGCTCTTCATGTCAACAATGAGAAGGCTAAGATGTTGTTGAAGCCTGACAAAACAGTGGTCACAGAGCCGCACCACATTTGGCCCAATTTGAGCGATGATCAGTGGATGAAGGTCGAGGTTGCGCTGAGGGATCTGATATTGTCTGATTATGCGAAGAAAAACAATGTGAATACATCTGCATTAACACAGTCAGAGATTAGGGATATTATCCTTGGTGCTGAAATTACTCCTCCATCGCAACAACGGCAGCAGATAGCAGAGATTGAGAAGCACGTGGGCATATGTTTCTGTGATTATGTATTCATTGTTTTATGGTATTTCCTCTTTCAAATTTTCCTAGATTTCTTTCAGGGAAATGTCAAATTCTGATGAAATTTTTCTTGGTCCTTAACTTGGTTGGTGCATGGTCGTAACCACGAGGACTCTCCTAATATCCTATTCGTCATGTATTGAATTTGCAGGCAAAGGAGGCCAGTCAATTGACTGCAGTTACGACCAAGACAACGAACGTCCACGGAGACGATCTGATTGTCACAACAACGAGTCATTATGAGCAAGCAGCATTCGGTTCTAAAACAGATTGGCGAGTGAGAGCTATCTCTGCCACCAATCTCCATCTTCGTGTGAACCACATTTATGTCAATTCAGACGATATCAAGGTATGTACTTGAGGTGTAGCAATCTGGTTGACTCGTCTTCACTGAATCCAAATTTGTATTTTAAATTAGATTCATTTTTCTATACTCTCGTTGAAGCTTAATTGCTATGAAACAGAGTGCTTATTGTTGTTTGTTTGGCATATAGGACTCTGGTTACACTTACATTATGCCAAAGAACGTCCTGAAGAAGTTTATTTGTATTGCCGACCTGAGGACTCAAATTGCTAGATACTTGTACGGTGTTAGTCCTCCTGATAGTCCTCAGGTTAAGGAGATTCGGTGCATAGTGATGCCTACACAGTGGGGCACACATCAGCAGGTTCATCTTCCTGCTGGGCTACCTGAGCACGAATTCTTGAATGAGCTGGAGCCTCTTGGTTGGCTTCATACCCAACCGAATGAGCTCCCACAGCTCTCACCTCAGGACGTGACAAGTCATGCCCGTATCCTGGAGAAAAACAAGCAGTGGCATGGTGAAAAGTGCATTATTTTAACCTGCAGTTTTACCCCTGGCTCTTGCTCGTTGACCGCCTACAAGCAGACGCCAACTAGGTACGAATGGGGACGAGCTAACAAGGATAGTGGCAGCAACCCCCATGGTTACTTGCCCACGCACTATGAGAAAGTTCAGATGCTTTTGAGTGACCGGTTCCTTGGGTTGTACATGGTTAGTTACATCACCTCGGTGCCTCTATTGATTGTGTTTATCTGCCATGTCTTGCAGTCCGGTTTGACTCACACTGTCAGGAATCTTTTCAAGAACCCAGATGTTTTGCATTGAAGTGGCTGCTAATATTTCTGTTCTATTTCTTGTTGATGAGGTTCCAGATAATGGTCCATGGAACTACAATTTCATGGGAGTTAGACACTCTGTGGGAATGAAGTATGGAATCAAGCTTTCAATTCTGAAGGAATTTTATCACGAAGATCATCGGCCGACGCATTTTTTGGAGTTCAGCAATCTGGAGGACAACGATGCCGCAGAGGGAGACCGGGAAGATGTGTTTACTTAGTTGACATGATCTCGCATGCCACACACTGTATTGTTGCTGTGGGACCACTTGACTACAGGGTAGGTGCACGTTTGCACCTTGCCATGCTTTTGAGCTTAATGAAAGCGGCGAAGAACCTATTCTGTGCAGCACTAGTCTTTCTTGGTATATCCAATCATGCTATTTTTACTTTGGCCTTGCTCTGATGCATGCTTCGAAGGCAAGATGCTGCAGACTATCCAGCTGCTTCAAGATTGTTTTGAAAGATATATTTGGCTTGCGTTTGTTCATACCCATGGTTCTTCTAGGATTTTGTAGCATTTGAAGCACTGAAGTTGGAAATATCAAATTTCCACATCATTCTTCAAATTTTTTCCACATCATTAAATTCCTGGGACATTTGTCTTACATGCCAATGCGGTTACGGTTTGACATAGGATGAACATTTCGATGCAGGACACGAAGAAGAAGGTGCTGGAGAAAAGGGCGGAAAGTGCTGACATTACAGAGGAAGCTTTTATGTACATGGTCCTAGAGTTCGGGGAGATTGATTTAGCTGCCATGCTTTCTACCAAACGCAAGGAAATGCATATCAATGATGAAACCAAGCTTGATGAGAACTGGCTGCGCTTCTATTGCCAGGTAATAACCTCCTGGTGATTTTGGTGGGTGACCAGTTCACACTTCCTAGTGAATTTGGAATGTCACTCGTTTGTGAATATGTCTTGGAGCTATGTAATCGCAATGGTAATGTAGGTCTTGGGTTTTGCCGTGACAACACATTTCAGTATAACTTCTCATGGAATATATCTAACGAGGGATGTTTGAAGCAGACGGAAGAACGAGAAGTTGTGGAGACATGCTTCAAGAGTGGAGTCGTGCGTTTACTTGTAGCGACATCTACTCTCGCTGTCGGAGTAATCCTGCCAGCCCGTCGTGTAATCTTCAAGCAACCAAAAATTGGACGAGATTTTCTTGATGTAACACGGTATCGCCAAATGGCAGGTCGACCTCGGCGCGCAGGGATTGATACCAAGGGAGAGAGTGTATGCGGTTTACTCCATGTCATTGATTTTCTTTGTTTGGATGCTAGGTTCAACCACGGTTTATGAATGTCGTAAAAAATATTTCGCGTATGTAGTCGACTGCTCCTTCAAGTTCCAATACCTTCTTTTGGGATGGATCATCTGGCAAAACTCATGCGTTGTAATTGCAGGTCTCGGAGGCAACTGCAGATCTAGAGGAGAATACACAGAGTTCGTCGACAGTAAACAAGACATGAATCAGACAGCACTGCGCCAGAAATGAAGCGTGCCATGGATACTGGGTTGGAACTCAATTGATGTCATACGGAACTGAGTCGCATAATTGCCACGGGTGTCGAAGGCCATGAGGGTGATAAGAGTAGCGTATGGAGGGAATGGATCCCCTGCTGTCATGTGGACGAGCTGACGGTGTGTATAATATCTGATGATTACCTGTGGTTTGCGGATCTGTGCTGCATCGGCAGCGTGTGGTACAGCAGAAGTGCAAGGGAGTGGACGGGGCGCTGGCGGAGAGGCAGAAATCAGTGCGAGAGGAAGAGCTTAGCTGCGCAAACATACGGCGACGGCCTAAGAGCTTGGTGGCACACTTCAACGACGTGAGAAGGGAGAACGGTTCTGAGGACAGCGAGATTCAGAGAGTGGGAGAGACCGAAATGGAGGAAGAGAGGGAGCTCAGGATACTTGAGAAGGACCTCGAGTTCGGAGAACACATTCTCAGCAGGGAGAGTGCAAGGACAGAACAGCTTTGGCTGGAGCAAGAGGGGCTGGAAAAGGACTTGAAAAAGATTGAAAGAGAGATAATGCTGCGTGGGATGGGCGCAGTACGTGCAGAGCTCTGGGTGGCAAAGTTAACTGATCAAGTTCAGCTCATGACCGAAGGTTTAAGGATGGGAACGACACCGCTGCCTATTCGCAATCCTAGACAACCAGAACAAGGCAAGACGATGGTTGTCTATCTTGAGAACTGCCCTGTTTGTGGCTACAACTTCAAATGCCTTAATGCTTCCATAGCTGACTGCGGATGCGTGTACCATCATTTCTGCTTGGTAGCGTGGTTAAGTGACGGGAGGAGGCAGTGTGCGTATCGAGGTTGCGAGAAGGAATTCAACGCCGACTGGATGACGAGTTTTGGATCGAATCAAGTCCGCATACCTCCGTTGCGGCAGCCCAAACAGGAGGATCTAGTCGGTACATTGAATAGGGTTGAATCCGGGAATGTCGGTGTAGCCGCCTCTACAAACTGTTGGTAACGAATTCCAGTGCAGAAGGTTCGAATTGGAGTGCACCCCCTCTGAATGCTACCTCTGTTCAGTGCCGTACACTTGGTTTCCGCTTTCCGTATTTTTAATTTGAGGTGGTCACCGGAAATGTTGATATCTACACTTAGAAGTTAGGGTAATGGGGGGCACAGTTGGAGGTCTGTTGAAGTCAGTCGATTTGGTGCCGCAAGAGTGATCACCTTGAGAAGTGCAGTGCCAGAGCCGGTTCACGTGAAGAGCAATGTGGGGGCCATGAATCACTTGAGGATGAGTGTAGAAGGGCCTTGGCAGTGCCATGTCAGTGCTTAGCAGTAATGATGTCGCTTTGCATGCCATTGCCACTTGAGTTAGTCACTACGTGCGCAGCGGAGTTCAAAAGTGGCACATCTCGAGAGTACATAGTGTCACTTCCACTGTCGGAGTGCTGCTACGGCACCGATTCAGTTGCAGCGTCCTATGAGTGCTTCGTCTCACTGTCAGAAGTCCGGAGAAGTTCCTCGACTGTGCCCTGGCACTTACCATTCGGTTTGCTAGTTCGACTTCCACTGTAGGATGTTCTCTATTCTGTGTTTTCTTGGGGGTGCTGGGTGGCTCACTTCGTAATCCCTGTACTTCCACTGTATTGCTCACCGAGAGAAGCTCTTCATGCGTGAGTGTCATTGTGTATTTCAGTATGCACTTAGGTTAGTGGCGGTGTGGTGGGCGGCTCGGGCTCAGAATGTGCATTGTCGCCACTGAAGTGCCCACGTGGACACTTTACCACTTGTGAGCAGCTGGAGAAGTGCTGCAACAATGGCATGGCACTTTAGATTCAGAGCTCACGTTTACTTCCACTTTAATTTCACTTGGGTCTTGGGAAGTACATTGTACCTCGAAAGCACCTATTGTACAGTGAAGGACAGGACTTCATCTTCTTGAGGGATTCACTTTAACATTGCTTCAGCATGTTTGGTTCATTGCATGGACATGTATGTAAGTTTTTCGTGCTTGAAGTTGAGGAGCTCATGCATCAAACATGTTGATTTTGGCACTTGCAGTTCAGGTGCCGTCTGTATCGGGGACACCAGTGTCTCAGCGACACGAAGGACCGGGAACGCCATCGTCCCGGCAGTTGGGCACTCCCGCCTCTGGAAGCTGGAGGACACCGACAAGGAGTGTTGCCAGGATAAACGCGTTTGGGAAGTCTGTGCAAATGGAGGACGTGCCCAGCCAAAGCCTTGGGAGGACTCCAAAATCCGGGTCTCGGTCAAACCTAGGATCAGGAACAGGCCGGACTTCGGATGAGAGCATAGTATTTGGAGAGGACGATGTTTGTCTTAGTCATGATACGACAATGCAGAATACGACAACATGTTTTTCCATGACAAGGTGGGGTTGTGTGACAGGGGCCCGACAATAGATGATGTTTCCAAGGTTTACCCACATATTCTGGAGTCCAACATCAAGAAGGTATGGCGCCCGGGTTCGCGGTTGAATCAATTTGAGATTGCAAATTGCTTGGAGAAGGAGCAGGCTCAGCTTTTCTCGCAGGACAACTACCGTGTGTATGGCAACTGTCCTGACAATGCCTACTTCGCCATGCGTTTTCTCAAGGCTGCTTATGCAACATTTGTGCATGGCTTGGACGTGAACTGGGTGGCGGAGGCCAGAGTGCGCCGAAGCAAGCGCTTCGCAACCGCATTGAAGAACCCGAAGAAGCTTGGACCAGTGGCGTTGCGCCGGCAGGTGGAAGGTCTCTGCGAGCTGATGGCTTTAGTGGCATTTGGCACACCAGAGCGCCAGATAATGCCACGAAGTGCAGATCGTGCACTCACAGAAGTAGTGGCTGCTAGAGCAACCGCCACTCTAGCACAGACGGCGTTGGAAACGCTTCAGCGGGATCAGAACTCGGCATTGGGCATTGTGAATGCCTTTACAGATGCAGAGTATAATCAGCTGGAGTTGGAATGCAATGCGACAAACACGGAGCTCTCGCGTTTGTTCCGGGAGGGTACAGCAATAGAATACAAGGTTCACTCGGAAATGGCGCGGCTTCTTTCAGCAAGGCTCTCGTCGATGCAAGAGGAGCAGATGATTGCGCGATCTCGAATTGTAGAGCTCAAGTCGGGTCCCCTTCAAGATGCCACTGCCGCTCACAATCAAGCCCTTGCTGACGTAGCTGCCGCGGACTCGAGCCTGCTCAAGAGTGAACAAGAGTATTTGATCCTGCGCCCACGCTCCGTTTTTGTGTACCTGAGCGCATACTCCGTACCTGCGTTAGTATACTGTATGAGTCATATCTGCTCAATCTGCAACAAAGGTTTTGTCTCCAATGCAGCAATACTCGGTTCTTGCGGATGCCTCTTCCACAATGTCTGTGTGGCACAACTGATTGACTCGAACCTCTATCAATGCCCCATGTGTGCCGACCTCGACCCAGCGTGGGTAGCTCAATTCGACGGCAAACTTGACGACCAGCAGGAGGCGTGGGTCAAAGACACAATGCAGAATCTTAGGAATGTTGTGCGAGCGCGGAATGGTGTTGCAGTCACCATGCATATGGCCCTGAAACTGAATTCAGAATGTAATGACTTCTTACTGTCAAAGGAAGGCAATGCATTGCCCAGCAAGGAAGCCGTGGCCCAGACTCCAGTATCATGTTCTTCAGATACGCATAAACTGTTCGAGCGGTGACTTGGAGATCCTCCTTCTGCACAACGTTGATCAAGACATGGTAGTTACTTACCAGACACCGCCGAGGGCTAGCTTCACCAATCTCCATGTGCCGTCTCTAACCATGCTTACCTTTCCGTAGTTGACAGTCCAGCAGGTTATTGGTAGGATCGATGGTTATTGATTAGTTACAGTTGCATTATAGTTGAGGACATATTGCCGCATGTCCGCAATTTCCTGGCTGAAACTACCCTGTTTTGAAATAGACAGTTTATATGAATAAATTACCTGTTGTGTTTGTCATACATTCTCTGATACCAAGAGCACCTTTGGACATGCAACAGTCGGTGATGTTGAATTGTTAAGTAGTGGACCGTTGTTAAATAGTAGCCTTGTTGTGCTCTTGTTCATCTGCATTTGCAACTGCAATTCCACCACTACATCTGGCTGTCGCCAAAATCCCCACGTCGCATTGTTCGTTTCCCCATTGTTCGTTTCCCCATTGTTCTGCAACGGGAGCAGATCAAGAGGTGACATTATTCACTCTGATAATGGAAAGGAACGACTAAAGAATCGTGAAATTCCTACGGCAGTTCAGATTCTACCACTCTGTAACGGTAGACCAAGATTCGGGATTCAGCGGGTTACTACATCTTTGATGAATGTGAAGAGGAACGGGTAAGACTTCATTGCACTAAAGAGCGCTAGAAACAGTCTTCACCACTTAAACAAAGTAACATAATAGTCTTCCGAAGAAGCAAAAACCTTATTTGCTGGTCCTACACTAGAACTAATTTGTTTGATGATTTTTCCTTAGCAATTATTAAGATTTTATCTTCTTACACCATTCTTGGTTGTGTTCTATATCTTTGCTTTCAAAAATGGTTTCGTGCTTTACCATCCTTTCTAAAGTTTTTCCCAGCCATTTTTTTGGTTTTTATTTTTATTTTCCTTATTAAGGTCAAGTCATGTACTTCAGTTTTGTTACCCTTTAATCTTTGACTATAGTTTTGGTGCTAAAAGATCCTGACATAAAACTTACATTTTTTATGGATTCTTTCGTAATCAACCCGTTATTGAATCGTGCTCATTGTTTTTGGGAACTGTATATCAAACTTCACCTCCCTTTTTTTTCCTAGAAACTTTTGTTTAACTCTTTAAGGTCCCAATCCATCATTGTTTCAAAAATGTGTAATAAAATGTTTGATTATTCACAAAAATGGAGTGGATATACAAGCAATACTTGTAATTCTCAATGTAGAGATCACATCTATATGGTTAGATTTATTAAAAATGTCATTAATATTTTAAAACTAGTTTTGCAAGTTTTAAAAAAAAAAATTAATTAAAAATCCCAAGTCAACAATTTCCTATTGATAATAATTGTTTTGAATTTGGATTAACATGTACTATGTGATGGTATAATTTCCATTATTTAATTCCACTTGTTCTGAACCAGGGATGAAACTTGACATAAATCAGATCTATGATTTTTCGAAAAATCACAAGATCTTATCTTGAAGATCCACACCGTGCAAATGGTAGTAACTAACACAAGAATTCAAGAAAAAATCAAAATAGATGAAAAGCATCCAACCCCTCAAAAATAGCTTCGCTGAAAGTCGTCCAACGTCCAGAATTTGGACGCTGGAGCGTTAAAGGGTCAAAGGGTCAAGTGCAAACCTCCATCATCATTATTAACCTTTTATGACAACAACAATGCTTTGGTAAGATTAAACTTCCAAATTAATGAATCTCAAAATTATAGATTCTTTTTTGGAGAAAAAAAAGAAATCTTTTTTTGTTCGCGAAGCAATTTATTTATTCGGAGAAAAAAAGAAATTTATTTTCCATTTGCTTCAGCAAGGAGGCTTTGGATGTTTCCCTTCAGTCTCTACTGTAAAGATTCTTTCACACTTGACGAATGTAACTACTAAGTTGGTATTTAGGGGATGGAGATTTTCCCCACACTCATTTAATTTCCGTAACGGTTCAGTTCGGTCGGATAGATTTGACCTTCAAACTTTGTGCCTCCACTAAATTCTAAGAGTCGGAAGGTATGGTTTGAATAATCAGTAGTGGATTACTTTGGCTCTATTTGAATCAAATCCTATGCTGTGAAGAATTCACAGTGTATTCAAGTTTTAAAGATGGTAGTGGTTAAATAAATTAAAATAATTAAAAAATGCGATGTTTTGCTTAAAAAGGCACGGTCGTCTGGATGAATCAGCGCCTTCGTGAGTCCACTAATTTTCATACTTGACATAATATTGACTGTGGCTTTCAGCCCATGACCATTGGCTGTGAACCCATGACCGTGGCTTTCAGCCCATGAGCATTGGCTGTGAACCCATGACCATTGGCTGTGAACCCATGACCGTTGCTTTCTGCCCATGACCGTTCCCTTGAGTCCATGGGGGCCATCTTTGGCCCGTGAATTGTCGCCGTTGGCCCCATTACCGAGGCTTCGAGGTCCTACCACCGCCTCCCTTAGCCCCATGACCGCAGCCCATGGACGTCACTTTTGGGCACGTCACGGTTTCCCACTGCCCCATACCCGTCTATCTGAGCTTGCTTAAAGTTATTTCATGGTTACTTACCACATGCCGTTCTTCGTAATCTCCACTTCCCTTCTTCCTTCTTATCATAGTACATACCATTCACACTTGCATAACTATTAACCATTTTAATATGGAAAATCTTGAATTGGTTCATTTACTCCAGTCTAAGGTAATCACACTTCACTAAATTTTGCAAACTAACCAAATCACGTTCCAAGCTAATCAAACTTTCATCTTAATCAAAACATGTAATAAGCATGGTTCAAAACGCATATCAAATATCACTAAAAAATGGTGAACCACCGTTTAGCTTCGGCATAAAGCAACTTCAACATTTACAAGCACAACAAAATGGTTTAAAGCAAGTGCCCGATGTTTAGATACACACAGCAACAGGTTCTCACACTGCTTCATTTTCTATAGCATGCTTGAAATTCTCTATACTAGGCTATCTACACTACAACCATTTTGAATTGACCATGATCGGCCAGGACCGCACCGATGAGTGTAATCTTCTCGTGTCGACCATTTATCTGCACAACATTGGCGTGCAAAATTAAATTCAGCTGAGCTCTTTGCACATACAGTCTTTGATTAATATTGCAATGTCAATTAGCAACCAAATCAACATGCGATTGTACCTTGGTATTAGGCTGGCCTGGCCGCTGTATGACTAGGTCATACTCTTCTCGAAGTGAGTCTCTGGAGAGGATGATTGCAATCTTGTTCCGAAGATGCGACACAGGCCACGTTCTGCCCACTTCAATGGCCGGCAACAAAGACTCTCCCAAAATTACAGAGGTCCTAACCATCTCCACAGCAACTGCTTGATCAATGGCAGTCCAAGCGTCTCCCTCCACACATCTATAACGCAGGTACTGGTAGTTCACATAAAGCATTTGCCGACCCAGATGATATCTAAACTTAATGCTGTCATGACTCACTACACACTTCAACACATCCCGCCCCTTCTCGTACTTGACATACCAACCCAGCAACATCAAGCTACTCAAAAGTTCCTCTGAAGGGTTGTTAAAAATGTACATGGATCTGGTTTTCCGTACACTATCCGCACAGGCAAACAAATCCACCATCACATGCACCGGCATGAACTAGTGCACATGAACAGCCCTGCTGCCTATGGAGCCTTTCATTGCGGCAGCAATGTCGACAACAAGCTTTCTTCTAAAAAACTCACTTGTGTGCATGTCAGGGAGGGGCCACTCTGAATCCGTTAGCTCTGGAAGGGGAAGTGCCTCTAGAGTGCCATAGAGCTGATTGCCAGACCGCGGCACATACACAGCCCTCAAGTAAAAAGTTCCATCAGCCTTCAAATCCTTGTAACCTCGGCCATTACGAGTCCCCTCACCAACCTCATGATGCAGCACAAGGATGACATCTAAAATCGACGTGGGCGGGACCCAATCCTCCCAGTATGATGCATAGAGATAGTTGCAGGCTCTAGGCTTGGTGGCTGAAACTACGGGGTCCAAATGAATTTGCCTACGGTCATATGCATGCATGACTAAAACGGACTCCAGTTTCATCACAACCTTGCCTCTAGCAGTGCTGTAACTCCACTGGAACTCAATGATCCGTGCCTTGTAAGCACCTACGTTATTCTCCTCTCCTTGTCTCCGTGAGTCTCGAGCCCACGGCCCAGTGGACGCAGGCTTCAGCGTCACCGAGCTGCCAACCTCCAGCCGCAACGGGATCCACTGTCCATCAACGTCCTCGTCGTTGTAGACGACTATTGATTGCACCCCTGCCCGTGGACGCCGACTATTTGCCATCAATTATATACGCGTATCACAAACCAAGTAATACAGCAGGAAGCGCTACTCTGCTGCCGCAACAAAGTATTCTGGGGAAGCACCGAGGAAGCCAAATATTCTGGCCCAAAAGACTACTCCAAATCTCCGAAGCTGACTGTGTGTGAACCAATTACCCTCGGCATCCATTTTCCCGGGCCATTATGTCACTGTTTCAGCTGACATGGCTAACCCTCCACTACCCCGTCCACATAAAATACAGAAATAAAATTTTATAATATGAAAACTCAAGCGGCTTCAAGGATAGTCACTCGAGTATAATCAGCCCACCATGGTACAGAGATGTCCAAATCTCTCTAGTTAATAAATCCGATTGAGTACAGTCCAAACATGTGTGAGTTCCACCTAGGTCACAATGGGAAACTCAACCTCTTGCAGCCATTGGCTGAACCCTGCGAACATGCTGCTGGAACTGAAGGCTGGCACCAATGGTGATTACTTGCTGAACCGGTTACTTCACTCTGGGCACTGTACCAAGGGCACAACCGAGGCACATGTTGAGGGCCTCTCAGAGACTCAAAATAATTCCTAATGTCTAGGTGGTATGTGCTAGATCGCCGTCTCGCCACGACGGACATTGATTTCTAGGAGACGGGAATTAGCTGCTTCACCAATACTATCTTCCTCGAGAGTGGCCACCGGAATTGATGGGGTTATGGTGTAGCTGGCACTAAAAGGTGTCCTACTCTCCCCATTCTGCTCATCTTCTTCTTTATTTGAGTCTATGGGTGTGTTAGAGTCTAACAGAATGCGGATGAGTATGTCGCTCGCATCTTCAAATGCAGGTAAACAGTCTTCTTCTTTTGTAACATTGTCCTCTGAGATACTTCCATGGTAACGTCTACATTCGTCTTGTACTTCTCCCCTCTCACCGTGGAGAGATACGCCATTGCTGCCAACTTGGTTCGACAAAGCACTGCTTTCTTTTGGAACTTTTATCTCACCGTCAGCTTTTGCTTCTCCAAAGACCAACACTCTTGGATTTACTGGAACTAGAGGTTAAAAAATTAACCATCAATATTGCCTTTAATTTTTTATCAACAAATAGCAAATAATCCACTTCTACCATGTTGTTAACAAATACGTCAATGAATTCCAGAGAAGACTTTACCGTACGTGTCGATAATGGATTTGACACGTCTTCCTGGATATCTCTTGCCAATTGAGAATTCATTCCATTGTCTGCAATACCCAAATATGTCTTAGATGATGTGACACAATGTTACACGATTGTTAAATGACTCTGAAGAGATTACAATGACTTATGTAAAGTTCAATTGAATTTTCTAATGTAAATTGGAGTGCAACATCAAATGTGCTAATTCCATAACATTTCGCAGTGAGCACTCTAGATATTTTCAGGGCTTATAATCAAAAATAAAGTATCAAGGAAAACAGAGTACTTGGCTCCTTCAGCAGCTACGTTGGACGGAGAAGTTGGACAGTCAGAGTTGGTGAGTCCGTACCTCATCTTCACCCGTCTATGCAAGTATTTAATCGCGTCATTAGAAAACTAAACGAGGATAACAAAATTGGCAACCTCTCAGACTTAGCAAAAAAAGCACGGAATGCACTATCCATTCCTATGGATAAATCGTGCTATTTGCGATAAGATCCAAAGCTGTCAAAAACGTTGCAGAAGTTCTGAATTACCTTCTCCTACTGAAGTTGGATGGTTGTATGCTCTGTGTTTCACCGTTGTACACAACATACATTCACGTCAAAGAAAGAGCTATCGTCGACGGTCTAAACTCAAATGAAAATTATCATTCAAGAAGCAAAATGAGTAAATTCTCTATAAGCACTCTGAAGAAACAAATCAAGCACAACAAGATGAATCCCGTCAACGGACATCAAACTGCCTTTCAAATATACACAAAACCTAGTATTATGCATGGAGTATATAGCTCAAGAAAAACATCGGTGACAGATACTGGACTTACGCTCAATTACACACGCAAACTTCGATGATGCGCCAAGATCAATCTAAAGAAACCACTAGGCTAGTACAAGAGAAATTTCGTTGACGGATTTTTCACGTACTTTCAATTAAGGCGCGACATAACAATCTGCAGAACTGATGATGTTCTTGACACCGTCACTCATAAAAAAAAATGAAGGTGAATCCAACGTGAAACCTGCATGTTCAATACGCATGGAGCTCCACTCATTATATTAGGAAGCCAAACATCACTTCATTTTACAAGCTCAGATGGTGATTATTACGTATTCTACAACTAGACTAGTCAATCGGCCTCATAATGAATGAACAACACATGTGTAAGTGTCGGAACACAAAAAAGCAACTAACATTCGGATAGCACTCAAAATAAGCGTAAACTTCCGTATTGTCACTAGGTTCCGAGTATCGTCCAGGGATTCAATCGTGCTTTACCAAGTAGTTACTCACAATTATTCCGAGCCTTGCCACTGCTCGGATAGTGTTTCCGGAATGTAACTCTTTGACTCTCCCTTTGTTACATCAGGTGTTTCGTCCACAAACCCCAACGTCTCGGAAAGGATACCGCCTCACAACTGACTTAGAATACTCTGGTCAGCAGGTCACACAGGCGACCACTTCCGATCTGTGAGACTACAACGACAAACCAATCTGGATCTAGGAGAACCAAGATCCGATTATCCCTAGGCGACCCGGGCCACGTTCCGAATCCCCCTCTCACAGAGTGCGGAACGTCTTCAGAAGTTCAGAGAGCCCGATCAAGAACCCCTCAATCCGCTTCGACCCTAGCGACAGCTATTCCGCATGAGGTTGGATTGGGGACGGAACAGTGAGGCTTCACTCCTACGACAATCCGCTAAATCTTTCCGCTCAATCCCAGTACCATTCCGGTTCGGGTCTCGTCACAACTCCCATCACCTTCCTATCCGAGCTACAGCGGAACTCTTATCCCTCTTGGATCATTCACACTTAACTCGAAACCACGCACAGTACTTGCAAAATATGAATACTTTACTGATAAGGAATATAGGGAGAAAACATGCAAAACAAAGACCCGGATTGCATCGCCTCCCCCGTTTAAGTAAGCAGGGGCTTCCACAAAAGCGGCGGCGCCGGCAGTTCAATCAAAAACCCTAATTCCTAATTATCTATCTAGAATCCTACTTTATGGTTAATCCGGATCTCCCCGATCCAAAATCTACTCCTATAAATCCGGAAAGTGACTGAGAGTTCCAGTGCGAGGAATCTATCCCATCTTCGACTTCTTGTGGCTCTCCTGCTCTTGGTCCTTCTCCTTCGACCGGGTCGTCCGGGGCTCGGATCCTCCTGCCTTTGCGACCCGCTCCGACTGACGCCTAGTGCTCCGTTCCTCCTTTGACTCCTTCGACGTGGTCTCCCGGGAAAGCCGGGTAACGACCCCGGTCTTCGGAGACTTGGGAGACTTGGGAAACATCCTCAAGGGAGGGGTTCCGGATGTTGGGGTCCAAGTCTCAGTTCCGGCTGTCCGTACCGGGGAGCTCGCGTGAGTATCCGAGTCGGACCCGGAAAGTGTAATTGGCCCCTTCTCCTCCGGATCCTTCGTCTTCCTTAGAACCATCCGAGCACCGGAAGAGACAGCGGGAGATTCCACCACGGGCGTCACGGTTGGTGTAGGAGTCACAGTCCTGGTCCGGGCCGTGGGTGAAGGGGTGAGTGCCCCCTCCTGAGTCACTCGGGTACGTCCGGGCGGTGAAATGGATCTCTTCCATTCGATTCCGGCTACCTCTCTTTGGTGAACCGGAATAATCACCGACGAACCTAGCGTTGGGGGAACAACCGGCTGCACGGACCGGGTCACTTCTTCCGTAACCGTCGGCTCGTCGGATCGCCTAACAATGACGATAGTTCCCGTGACCTCTGCCTGTCCGGTGGGAATCGTGCAGCCTTGTTGAGCTGTACTGGCTCCAGGTGACGCTTCCTTGGCCTAAACTTCTCGGATCGGATCCGCGATCGTCCGAGCCGGTGCGAAGATGTCTGAGTCAACAGCCATTTGCTCCTCAAACTGAAGATTTCTCTCCATTGGGGTCGTGAACTCCGCACCGCGAGATTCCCCTACCATTGTCCGAGAGGGAGATCCGCGAAGTCTTGTTCCGACGCTGGGACTTGCGGTTCCCGGATTGAGCAACTTCCGTACCAGCTTCAAAATCTTGTTCATCGAGTGCTCGCACTTAGAAAGGATCATGATAATCCTCTCTCTATTCTCCAATTGAGCCGGCTGCAGCACATTCTCGTCGAACAACTTGGCCCTGTTGACCCGGAACTCACCCGGAACTCCCACCATTTTCCGGATCTCATCCAAAGTCTCCTCCTGCTCGGCATGGAACTTACGGATCTCCTCGCTCTTCGTTGCCAGTTCTGAGGTAAGTTCCTTAAGCTGAAGCTTCAATTGCTTCTTCACGCTCCGTAGCTTTGGGGCATCCTTCAAAGCTCCACCTCTCGCATCACCCTTCCGGTAAACAGCCCCCTAGCGATGTGCAGACTCTTCGGAACAGCGTCTCAATCCGATCGTAAGTGGCCTGGGCTCAATGAGTTTCTTCTCTGAGTGCCCGGAACGGATCAACTGGAAATCCTCGCTCGGAAATAACCTCCCTCCGTGTCATATCATCTCGGGCCGTGGAGGGTTCTGTGTGCTGCAACGTGGCTCGTTCCGATCGTGACTTAGAATGGGCCTTCGTCGCGCTGGGATTCGGAAGGATCACCGTATCGTCTTCCCCTTCCGTGGATGCCGTATCCGAGGTGTCCCTATGAGGTCCGACATCAAACCCTGCCGGAACCTCCTGAAAGGTGAGGAGATTCTTCGCAATCGAATACCTCTCCTCCTCAGCAGCAGGCCACCAGAATGGTAGAGGTGGTTGAGAAAAGGGGTGATTGGAGTCGGCTTCTTTCCGATCGCGGGTACCAACTTCTGCATGGTTTCCGCTATGAGTGCAGCCCAATTCACTGAACGCTGCTCCGTGTAGGCTCCAAAGATGGTCTTCCCGACCGTGATGGTGACCTGTTCCGGTTTCAACGGATACAGGATTGGAACGAAGAAGGCTAAGACCTGTCTCTGTCTCCTATCCTTCCAGGCGTCTATCAGGTATCCATTGTTCTTATGGGTCTTTCCGTGGAACCTATCCTGCACGTACTTATCCGTCCGGGTTGCCCAAAGGTGTCCGGTTTGCTCGAGGTCGTAAACTTCCGCCCATACTTCCGCACTCCACTGAGTGGGCTTGCCTCGGATCGTATTGTCCCACCTATTATCTGGCCCCCCGAGGATTTCCGTCAACATCGCATCATCCCTCAGCAACCAAGGTCGCGAAAGCAAACCCTCGCACCTCATCCGGTCGAGATCGTGAATCAACTCGTTCATCTCCACCTCTCTCACCGGAGCGGCGGGGCTGAGAATTCTACACTGAACGGGCGACATAGCTAAGTCTCACTTCTCCCCCTTTGCGAGCCGACAGCAAGAAACCCGGCAATCCAACTGCCAGTGAATCGGAAAAGACAAAAGCACCTCACCGCTCTTTCACTCTCTACTCCCAGTCCGCAAAAAGGAACTCCAAACCCTAACACTCGCGCATATATACTCAGAGAATAATAAACGCTGGGGCGGTGCGTAATTGCACCAGCCATCGTACCGAGCTTAGCATTATCCGAGTCATGATGACTTTCGCGTCGTTTCGGATCCTTAACGCGGTTACAGCAACGGTCAGTTCTCGGATCGTCAACCCGTTCCGAGTTTTCTCTTCCGAGTTCCGGGATCAAGGTTCAGAGAACACTTCCTGCGTTAACTGTTTTAAGGTTTCTGGAGCATCCAGTTTGTGTTAACTCTTAATGCGGCTAGTATCTAGCTAGTTTCTACCTAATTAACCAAAAAATGAAAAATTAATTGAATCCTAACTCCGGATGGGGCTCTTCCGGTTTATTCTGAGTTTCTCGGATCCCAGAGCAAGCCATCCCTTGTCAACCCAATGATTTCATTTTTGAAACACTTCCAAGTGTAGAGGTTGATGCTGAAGACTCCAAAGGGCAAATTGGCAGCTTTGAAATACCACACTTTGCGCACGTACCCATGACGCATGACAGTGCCTGCCACTCTACATTGTCTGGCTTGGGGCACACAATCTCCTGCCAAAGCGATGTTGTCCCCGCGTAAGTCTTAAGATGGGTGCTGTAATTAGATTCTTCCGGTCGGAAGAGGCATACATCACACTTGCATTGGCAGTTGTCTAGGATGTGGATTTCCCTCCTCTCATCCCGAATCCTACTGAACCCTTCCCTGAGCATGTCAATCTGAACGTGGTATCCACAGCAATAGACGTTCTTCTCCCTGCAAGCTCTAACAAAATATGGCTTCAGCCTCTCAAAGGCAACCAACTTGATGGGAGTGTTTGGGTGCGTGTTAAAGGGATTTTTTATCTTTTTTACTAGAGCAGTACTGTAGGAGCAGGAACAGTAAAACTGCCTGGAGCAGTAACTAGTTAGTTACTGTCCATTTACTAGTCACTGCGTTTTGGATGAAGTTTTGACAGTCGGATGTAATTCTGAACTGGATGAAAAATGGACATAGGAGGATGACGGCTAGGGTTTGGGGGGTAGTGAGGAGTGAGAGCATGGCGGCTCTCACTCTCTCTCAGCCTCTTGGAGTTTTCAGAGGTATGGTAGTGGGTTAGGAGAAGTTAGGAGGTAGGGGACGGTATGATACTGCTGTGGATCAGGATTGTAGAGCAAGATGATTGTACTTGGTGGGAAAGGAAAGAGAAAAGGTCCATTGAATTTACAGATCTGAGTTGAGTATTGAATGTTAGGGTTAGGGTGAATTGAATGGAGAGACTTTGCATTGATGATCTGACCAGGAGCAGAGGGTAGGGTACTGGTGTTGGTAGAATCAAATGAGTAGTTAAGTAAGAAGGGTCAGTATTACATTTTTTTCAGATTCCATTTGACTTAGTAGAAGTAACCAAGCTTTTTAAGGGTGAAGCTTAATCACCCTTTAACATTGGCGACCATGCATTAAGAACGGACCAGAATCTCTAGCTGCGATTCTGTACAAACCGAGGACAGGGGTGGACCAGATCTACAGGCACAGTGGCCGAGGCACGGGTTTCACGTCAAGATCACAGTCAAAGGATTCGTTCAACACGGCAGCCGGAGCTCAGTACGTGGCCGCGAGCAGTTTCGGTTCCAGCAGTTATGGTCGAGGACCCAATCGCAGAACAGTCAACATCAGCAGGAGCTGAGGACAGCTCCACAGTCGAGGGGGGATAGTCGTCAGTATCCAGGTATGTCTCAAACTACTGTTGCATTTAGGCAGTAAGAGAAAGAAATAGTAGATTGCGTAAAACCAGCAGTAAACAATAGCAGTAAAAATTTAAAAAGAAAGAAAGAAAAGTTACCATCCAGTAAAAGGCAGTCGAATAGTAAAAGTAGCAGTAAAATCAAAAATTTGCGAAATCAGTAACCAATGGCCGGATAGTAAAGGAAACAGTGGGAACAAAAGGTAAAATTGCAAAACAGTAAAAACGGGTTAAAAAAACAGTAAGTAGCTTAAGAAGAGAAATGAAAAATCAGAAAATTGGAAAAGCAAAAACAAAAATGAATGGACAGTAAATGAACCAGGAAAAATTCATGGAAGAAGCTTGCAAAACTGTAATGCATGGAAGCTTGGAAAAACTAGGACTATGCTAGAACTTGCAAAACTAGGGGCATGAAACTATTTACAGTAGGGCAGAGAAGACTGACAGCTCCTTAAGGAACCGGAGTGTGTGGAAAGTGATTTCCACGGTTGACACACCGGAATACTAATTCCGGTAGGAAAATGATAAAAAAATTAAAAATTTTATGTTAGAAATACGGAAGTACTCAGCCTATAAGTAGAACAACCGGTTAAGCCGGTCGGCTGAATAAATAAGTGACCGGAAAGCCCGCCGGGTGAGATCCGGTCGTCTGCGGTGGAGGAGAGACGGGTACAGTCCATATGACAGAGCCCTGACCCGGCGGACTTAAGGATAACCACCAAACGGTACAACGCACACGGGGATAATGGCTGCAACCATTAAAACGCCGCCGGTCGCGACCGTCCAATGATGAGGGGCTACGACCGTCCGTAATGATGAGCTACGAACGGGTGGGCGCGAGGGCAGGTATAAAAGGAGGAAGAACCGCCATGCTCCTCCTTTCTCTTTGTCATTTTGTGGCACGACGGGTCCTTGCGCTCTAAGGCGGAGGGCGCAGTTAGGGTTAGACGGTAGGAGAGAGACGGAGAGACGGAAGTGTTTCCGTTAGGCGAGGGATTGTGGTGAGGATCGTGCGTGCAGGTGTTACCGGAGAGACGGAGAGGAGGACTTAGCAGAATGGGTAGGAAAGGGAAGGAACCGGCGGCGGAAGGACAGTCGTTCAGGGTACAACGGGTAATGCCGTTGATACCGGCCGGCGAGAAGGAGAAGGAGCTCCTCCGGACCGCCTTGGAGTCTATGAGATGTGAGGTCCTACTGGACAAGGCATGGGGTTGGAAGCTTGCCCTTCCGGCCCAGGAGATCCTCGTCAAGAATCCCGAGAATCGAGGAACCATCCGGGGAGAGCCGGATAAGTGGACGGCACAACTCTGGAGGGAGACGTATGGTTTCAAGAACTCCGGCGAGGTCTCGACGCCGGAGCCCCGGGACTTCGTACACCGGTATCTCAAGGGGACCGGAGATCCGAGAGAAGGATGGGGGCTGGATGACATTGTGGATCCGGAGGCCCGGAGAGTCGTAGGGTTTATGAACCCTATTTTCCATCCGGAAAAGCCCAAACGGATCACCAACAAGTGGGCGTCCGTTTTCATTGGGGCCATGATCGGTGAATTCACGGTGGACTGGGGGGTCATGATGAAGACGATAGTTGACCGACAGGTGGCCAATCTCCGGAAGACCAAGAAGCAGGCCACCTGCCTTCCGTCTTTCCTCATTCACCTCTACCGTACTAAGGGGCTGTTGAGTGCTGAGGAGGTCCGGGAGTACGATGAGCTCTTAAGCTATCAGCAGTTCGCTGAGCCGGAAGAAGTGTCCGACCAGGACGACGATGAGGATGTTATTGAGGTCTCCCTCACGCCGGCTAAGAGACCCCGTCCTAGCCCGGAAAAGGGACAGCCATCCGGATCACCTCGGACTCCCGTACCGGCCAAGCGAACCCTGAACACGGAGATCCAACAGCCCACCGGACCACCGGAGCACACCGGAGATCCGTATCAGGACTTAGTTAACCTATCGGAGCAGGCGACGACGTATGCCCGGTTCTTACAGTCGACTAGGAAGGCGGAGGGCCGGTTGGCTAGGGAGGTAATGATCCTTACGGGTTCGGACCGGTTGGAGGATTGCCTGAATATTCTTCGCAAACACCGGGACTTGGCCGGTCTCCAGGAGAAGCACATGGACCGGCTGGCGAAGTACCGGGAGACGAATCGGAAGCTCGAGGAGGAGGTGCGTGATGCCCGGAAGGATTTCAATGACGCCCGTGACCGGTCAGTCGAGGCCATCCGGTCGGTCGCCGAGATCAAGGCCACTTTAGCTCTTCCGGTAGATGTGGCCAATCAGTGCGCCGTTTACCAGGCCTTCCTGACCCGTCAACCGGATCCGACTATGAAGAATATTATAAAGTTCATGCACGACCGGACGCAGGTGATGAGGGATACATGGATGATGATGAAGAACCTGGTGGAAGTCCTCGGTTTCGCAGAGGCCGGTCCGTCATCAGGGCCACCGGCAAATCAAGAGGATCCCAGACCACCGTCCCCAACCAGGGAACCGGCACCGGTACCACCTCCAGCCTCTCCGATACGGTCGGCCATCCGGCCAGCCCAACAGGAGGTAGGACACCCGCTGGAGGATCCTATTCCGGATACCTTGAGCAGTCTGCACACTCTACCCAACTTGGATGGAGTCGAGACTGTTAACCCCGGAAACATTCCTTTGGGACCGGACCAGAGAACACCACCGGTAGATTTTATACCGGTACAGGGATCTCCGGAAACGCTCCAGGTGGATCTCAGCGCAGTTCCGGTGGCGGCACGATCTCCATCCCCGGCAGTTCAAGTAGACCGATCCCGGAAGTCCAGCGAACCGTCAGCATCTGCGGCTCCGGAAGAAGACCCCCCGTTGAAGAAACTGAAGCGGGTACAGAAGAAGGAACGGTTGGACGGAACCCGGCACAGTCCCCGGCTAGATAAGCACAAGGAGTAGTTTTTAGGATAAGGACCGGATAAAATGGCAGCGACTAACGATGGGGCTCCAGTGCACCCGGCTGCCAATCCGGATAGATAGCGGCAGTAACTAGGAATAGAAGGCGGCTACCGGTCCGGGATTCCCGGATCCAAGATCCGGAATTTCTGGATCTCGGTGGACCACTTGGTCGCTTTGGGAACCGATAGGTTTTAGTATTTAAGTTAGACGTTTTTCCAAGGCCGGGGCCTTGTTTTTTTTGTACGCCGTTTTGTTGTTGCAATTGAGAATATACTTTTGGATTTGTTGTGTCAACCGGCTGCTGACGGGTCCGTTGTCGTATGGTTTGCGGTTCTATTGTCTTCAGTAGTGTTCCGGAGGAGTGTTGAACAGTAGGAAGGTCGGGAGAGCGCCCGGAGAGACTGGGGAGGTGTCAAGCGTCGAGTGTTGACGGTTTCCAGTCCCGGAAGGAGCCCGTAGGGAAGGAGAGACGTATTGCAGCAGGGCTGGTAGTCTCAAGGACACGGAGAGCCGTGTGTACACCGGGATCCGGAAACGGACCGGTCGCTTCCTGTAGATGGGATAAAAGCCGGATGTCCTACTGCGAACCAATCCGGAAGGGAGATAGTATAGTAGAATACTGTGCAGCCGTAAGGTGATGTCATTGTAGTATGATTTCCGTATCCGTAACCGGCACTGAGTAGTTATCCGGACCGGTCCCTAGCCGTACGGAAGGATTATTACTCCACTTCTCGGGTGGTAGATAGGAACAGTGGGGTGTCCAGCCACTATAAGTCACGGGACGGTGGAAAATCCAGCCACTTGAAAGGATAGACGGATCAGTGGGAACCGGCCACTAGTCTAAAAAGCCGGAAAATAGGAACGAGGCAAAAACTACCGGATTCGTCCAATGGTCTGTAAGACGGAGTACGGTCGGACACTGGTGGTGATTTCCGTTAAAGTCTAAAAGAAAGAAAACTATAGGTCTTCGAGGGAACGAACACGGAGTGGTTTACTTTGGAGGGTACTTAGTGTGAATTAAGTGCCTTCCGGAGGAATACGGATACCACGTCGTGCTACAGAGTGGAAAGGTGGCAAAGGGATGGACTGGGCAGAAACCAGGAAACAACAGGACTAGCATTCGACAGACCAGAGGAGGGCTGAGGACAGGAGCCGACAGCACCTACCCGGGAGTTTTGGAGAAGCAGACTCAGTTAATGGAGACACCAGCCGGACCAGTAGAACACCTGACCAAGGAGTACCAAGGGAAGAGCAGCAAAACTGCACTGCAATGGATAGAGAATACCCAGGGTGGGACAAGGAAGAGATAGCCAAGAGACAAGCAGCAGAACGGTTGGCAAGGTACGAACTCAGGGAGCAAAGAGCAGCAGCAGAAGTAGGAAAACCAATGGGAGGACAATTGAGTTCAGAAGAAAGCATAGCAAAAGGGAGAACCAGGGACCTGATTGATATGGACCTGGTAGGAGAAAATTCGAGCCAGGAGACAATACTTGGAATAAGCAGGAGGACAGGGTCAGCAAGAGGAGAACCTGGCCCAAGCTTCAAGAATTGGCAGGAGGATGAAGAAGAAATTCGGAAGTATGAGGGACATCCACTATCACCTAGGACCAGCAGGAGGGAATTCCCAAGGCCTGGTGAAGGAGACACACAGCATTGCTGGAACCCCCAGACCAGAATGGCATCAGCATATGACCATTACCAGGAGGAGGAGAAGAAAGGAGGCAGCAGACCAGACACACCAAAACCAGGGGAGAAGACACCAGGTGATTTGGTGGAGACATTGGAAACGCTGAAGAAGAAATTGGAAGAAGTTCACATTGGAGACAGAATCCAGACAGGGGCAGCAGCACTGTCAGAGATGTACAAAACGGGTAAGCCAGCACAGGTGAATCCCAGGAGACCAGTGGTACATTTTGCACAAGAGCAGTTCCAAGGAATGGAGCTGGAGGAAGATGAGGAGAACAGAAGACAGCTGGAAGAGTTAAAGGCTCGACAGCAGGCTAGAAGGCAGGCAGAAAGAGAACGAAGAAACCAGCAGGCAACAGAGGACCTGTACAGGAGGCAGATGGAGGAGCTAGGCGAGGCAGCTAGGTTCAGAGAAACCATGGAGGCTTGGGAAGAGAAGAATCGGGAGGAGATCAAACTGAAGGAAGCCGTGAAACTATGGCAGGAAACAAAGAAACTGGAAGAGCAGGACCAGGAGAAGCAGAGACAAGAGGCTCTTCGAACCTGGCAGGAGACTCAAAGAAGGGAGGAAATGAAGCAGGCAGCTGAGAGAAAAGAAGCAATACAGCAGGACCTGCTAAGACAGGAGGCTCTGCGTTTATTACAAGAAGCACAGAGATTGGAGGACCAGAATAAGAAGGAGGAAGAGATGAAAGAAGCTGCCCGGCAGGCGACCCTTTACAAATGGCAGGAGATACTGAGGGAAGAGAGCCAGAAACTCCAGGCCAAACAAAGGGCGAATCCGTGGGCAGCATATGACCAATCAGTGGTCCAGGGGGACAGACCAAGCCAACTGAGGGAAGCAGAATTGATGGGAGCACCCTATACTACATCTGCTGTACCTGGAAGGCCAGGGACAGACCATTTCCCAACCTCGAGGACTCGGGTGAGCCCAACAGGAGCAGGAGGGGTACATTCTACCTATGTGGATCACCTCACAGGTGATGAGTACAGACCAGAAGTCAACAGAACAGCATACTGGCCAAGCGGAGGAGCAGAAGCTGGAGCCGGCGTCCCTGATACAGGAACAGGATACAGAAGACCTGCGGAGATAATGAAAGGGATGCCGTATGACACTAGGCCACCTGCAGGAATAGGAGTACCAGGGGATACAGCGGACAGCAGTTATCCAGTGAGGCATGGTCCACCAGCCTACCCACCAGCTGCTAGACCCAGAGTACCACCAGTGACAGGACGAGTTCTTGTGGCACAGAGGAAGCCGCTGACCTACACTAAGTACAAGGAAGGGACGAATCCAGATGCCCATATACGGCAGTTTGAGAGGACCCTATGGCACAACGGAGAAACTGATGAGCAGGTGATAATCAACCTGATGGGTACCACTTTGCTGGACAAGGTTGGTGCATGGTATGAGAATTTCCTGGAAAACCATATCTACTGCTCATGGGAGGATGTTAAAGCTGCTTTCGAGAGAAGGTACAGAGACCAGACTACTGATGAGGCGGTATAGAGGGAATTGAAGTCCTTTAAACAAGGGGACAGAGAGAAGGTACAAGACTACTATGATCGGTTTATGACATTAATTAAATGTCTACAATCTGATCCAGGAGAAGGGTTCAGAATCACCAATTTTCGAGCAGGATTGCTGGAGTATATCAAGATTACTACCAGTGTGGCACTAGTCAGGAGTTTGACAGAACTGGTGGATGCAGCCTTGAGATGTGAGGAGAACTGCACTGACTCTAGTGGTAAACCCACTAAGATTGAAGTGAAGAAAGTGGAGACCAGCAGTAAGGCAGCCACAGCGACCAGGAAGGAACCGGACCAGGAGGCTCCAAGGAAAGCCTGTGGTATCTGTAAGAAGCTGGGCCATGACGACAAAAACTGTTGGTACATCCCAGCCAACCAGAGGGGGTCAGGTGCGAAGAAGGAAGGGGAAGAACATGTTGGTGTTAATGAAGTTTCTGCTTCTAAACCTGCAGGAATTTACAGCTATAACCAAGGATATCAGCGACCACCAAACCCCAGGACAGGAAGCAGTCAACAGAGGAGTTATGGTGATCAACCACCGTGTTGTTTCTTGTGTGGAGGAGCAGACCACAGAAGCTAGAACTGCCCTTAGAAGGCACAATGGGACCAGCTTTTAGCAGACCAGGAGAAGACTAACAAGAAACAGGATCACCATGTCAGTAATGTGGAGATTGAGCTAATAGAGGAACCTGAAGAGTCAGTGGGGGTAGCTACCATGACCAGAGCCCAGCGGTTGAAGGCAGGACTGTTACCTATCCAGGATGAATCGAGGGAACCTGAACCGAGAAAGGCCAGAACGAAGGAGGACTGGTAGGAGGAAGAAAAGATCAGGAATTCTATGCTAGAAACATTGAAGGAAATTCAGCTTCGGGAGGAGAAGGACAAGGCAGAAGCAGAGCGACTTAGGGCGACTCTAAAAACAACAGAAAAGGAAGGAGATGGCGAAATACTGGATAACGAGTGGGCAGGATTCCCGGACTCGGATACACTAGCCTACAGCTCCAAGACAATAGAGCAGGAATTGGGCGCTGAAGAGGAGACCAGTCCAGAGAACAACCCGGAGCAGCACTATGCAACTGTAGTTGGAAGAAAAATACTGGATAGTCCCATCACAGTCTCACTAGGACAGCTGCGGAAGATGGCCCCTAATTTGACAAAATTTGTGAAGGCCCATGTATTCCCGGAAATGGTAGCAGACCAGCCAACTCAACCAGAGCCAATCACAAGCAAGAAGCCAACAACGAGTCAACCAGGTAAGACTGATTTAATAAGCAGTCTGGCTATTGATGTGGACAGAGAACTGCCGGTGTTAACTGTGCAGATAGGCAACGGGACTCTGGAGAATGTCCTACTGGATGGAGGATCAGGTGTAAATTTGATAACTGAAGAGGAGCGTAAAAGACTGGGACTCAAGGACTCACAGCCTGCTCCTTTCAGACTCAGAATGGCGGACCAGACAGCCGTTGACCCGATGGGGATGATTCGTAATGTGAAAATTCACATCCACGGTATTCCTTACCTTATCACCTTGACTGTTATTAAAAATAAAGAAGTTAATGAAGCCTATAGTATCCTACTAGGTAGACCATGGTTGATTGATGCTAAGGTAAACCATGATTGGGGTAACAATCTGGTTACCATCAGAGGTAATGGTACTGTAAAAACAATCTCAGTCAGTCAGAGGAAGGGGCCCAGGCCTAAGTTACCTGAAGTCCTAGTCTACTATAATTTTACTGAAGGACTAACAGATGAGGAGGAAGCCTTGTGGTTAGCTAGTGAGCAGGACTTACTGGCCGTTGGAACAGTCACTCTGCCCCGAATGGAGCAGAATAAGGACCAGGACAACAGCAAGGACCAGTACGACATCAAGAGCCAGGCAAAGAATCAGGATCAGAACCAGGGACAAGAAGGGGGATCAGACCGAGCCTACCCAGACCACTTCTATAACTTTGAGGAGGGCGACATTGAGGTGGATGAGACACCAGCCCGGGAGAAAGTGAAGAAACTGAAGATTGCAGCCTGGACCTTACTAGAGTCGGAGCAGTTGAGAAAAATTAACCTTGGAACAGAGGAGGAGCCCCAGTATCTGAAGATTAATGCCGCCATTAGTCCAGAACAGGCTATTGAAGCAGAGGCTTTGTTCAGGGAGTTCAAGGATGTATTCGCCTGGACCTATAAGAACCTGAAGGGTATCCCACCCTCAATTGCCCAGCACAGGATTGAGTTGGAGAAGGATATCCCACCATCCCATCAGGCCAGATATCGCATGAATCCAAATTATGCCAGTATTGTGAAGCAGGACTTGGATAAACTGCTTCAGGCCAGATTCATCACACCAATAGAGGATGCTACCTGGTTATCCCCTATTGTTATTGTTCCTAAGAAGAATGGGAAGTTGAGAATTTGTATTGATTTTCGTAAACTGAATGCTGCCACTAAAAAGGAACCGTATCCATTGCCATTTACTGAGGAAGTGTTGGATTCTGTGGCAGGACATGAGATGTATTCATTTCTGGATGGGTACTCCGGGTACCACCAGATTCAGATAGCACCAGAGGACCGGCACAAGACTGCTAATGTAACGGACTGGGGAGCATTTGTGTGGATAGTTATGCCTTTTGGGCTGAAAAACGCACCTCCCACATACCAGAGGGCAGTAAACAAAGCCTTTCGTGATTTCATTGGTGATTTTATGAAATTGTTTTTGGATGATTTCAGTGTGTACAGTGACATTATTAGTCATCTGGTCAAGTTGAGGAAGTGTTTTGAGAAATGCCGGGAGTATGGGATAAGTCTAAATCCTGAGAAATGCTTACTACTAGTCTTCTCTGGTATTATACTAGGTCACATTGTGTCTAAGGAAGGGAAATTTCCTGATCCTAAGAAAATCGAAGCAGTAGAGAAGATGCCTAGACCAGAAAAACTAGTAGATGTGCAAGTTTTTAACGGTTTTGCCCAGTTTAACAGGTGTTACATTAAGTCGTATGCACATATCATGGAGCCAATCACCAGGCTCATGAGGAAGATCGAGGAGTTCATCTCGTCGGACCAGTGTGAGCAGGCATGGAAGAAAATCAAGGAGCAGTACCAGAATGCGCCGATTCTCATTGCACCAAGATGGGATCTAGAGTTCCATGTGCAAACGGATGCTTCGAATATTGCACTGTGGGTGATGCTGGCCCAGAATCCAACAGGGAAGTGTGACCAGCCCATTTCTTATGCCAGTAGGTTACTGAATTCTGCGGAGAAGAACTATAGTACCACTGAAAGGGAGGCTTTGGCAATGGTTTATGCTCTGAATAAGTATAGGCATTATCTACTGGGCAATAAGTTTGTTTTCTATGTTGACCATATGGCACTGGTGTATCTGGTCAATAAGCCGCAGGTGTCAAGAAGGATAGCAAGGTGGCTATTGCTGTTTCAAGAATACGATTTTACAGTGGTATATAAGCCAGGGAAAAATCATGGAGTGGCAGATGCGATGTCAAGACTGCCCAACGGAGAACCAGCAACTGGTGTCGAGGACCAGACCAAGGACGCAGGTTTGTTTTATGTTAAACCAGAATGGTTAGAGGATGTACGTTCTTACCTGAAATCTGGTGTTGTACGACAGGACTTGTCTAAGGAGGAGCAGTGTGGGATCCGAGAAACTCAGAATAAACCGGAAGAGCCCCATCCGGCGTAAGTATTCCATTAATTTTTCATTTTTTTGGTTAATTAGGTAAAAACTAGCTAGACACTAGCTGTATTAGGAGTTAACACAAACCGGATACTCCAGAAACATTAAAACAGTTAACGCAGGAAGTATTCTCGGAACCTTGAATCCGGAAACTCGGAAGAGAAAACACGGAACGGGTCAAAGATCCGAGAACTGACCGTTACTGTAACCGCGTCTAGGATCCGAATCGACGCGGAAGTCATCATGACTCGGATAGGCATCTAACCGGGTACGGCGGCAGCTACAATTACGGGCCGCCGCAGCGTTTATTATGCCTGGGGTATATAAGCGAGGGTGTTAGAGTTTGGAGTTCCTTTTTGCGAATTGGGAGTAGAGAGTGAAAGAGCGGTGAGGTGTTTTTTTCTTTTCCGATTCACCGGCAGTTGGATTGCCGGGTTTCTTGCTGTAGGATTGTAGAGGGAGAGAAGTAAGGCGTAGAAATGGCGCACGTGCAGTGTAGCGTCCTTAGCCCCGGAACTCCGGTGAGGGAATCGGAGATGGACGAACTATTCATCGACCTCACCCGGATGAGGTGTGAGGGATTGTTGTCACGGCCGTGGTTACTGAAGAGTGAGGTGATGGTGAGGGAGGTCCTGGAAGGGCCGGACAATAGGTGGGATAACACGATCCGAGGCAAGCCCACGCTATGGAATGCGGAACAGTGGGCAGCAGCTTACGGTTTCGAGCAGACCGGGCTCCTTTGGGCGACCCGGACGGATAAATACGTGCAGGATAGGTTCCACAGGAAGATCCATAGGAACAATGGATACGAGATAGACGCCTGCAAGGATAGGAGGCAGAGACAGGTCTTAGCTTTCCTCGTTCCGATCCTGTATCCGCAAAAACCGGCACAGGTCACCATTACGGTCGGGAACACCATCCTCGGAGCGTACTCAGAAGAACGTCCGGTGAATTGGGCCGCACTCATGGCGGAAGTGGTGCAGAAGATGGTTCCGGGGATCGAAAAGAAGCCAACCCCGATCTCCCCTTTCCTTTTCCACCTTTACCATGCGTATGAGTTGCTGAGCGATAAGGAGGAGGAGACGTATACGCATGCGAAGAACTTCCTCAAATTTTCGGAGATTCCGCCGGGAATGGAACCCGATCCGAGAGGCGAAACCTCGGATACAGCATCCACGGAAGAGGAGGACGATACGAAGGAGGTTCCGAACCCTGGCGCTACTAGGGCTCAGTCCAGGTCACGATCGGAGCGGGCTGCGTCACAGCACACGGAGCCCTCTACGGCCAGGGGAGATACGGAACGGAGAGAGGTCAGTTCCGAGCGGGGATTTCCGGTGGAACTATTTCGGGGGATTCGGGAGGAGACTCACCGGGCGCAAGCTTCTTACGATCGGATCGAAACACTGTTCCGGAGGGTCTGCACATCTCTGGGAGGTTGCTTACCGGAGGAGGTGATCCGAGAAGTGGAATTGTTGAAGGACGCCCCAAATCTTCGGAGTGAGAAGAAGCAGCTAGAGCTTCAGTTGCAGGAACAGACGAAGGAACTGGCGGCGAAAAGTGAGGAGATCCGGAAGTTCCATGCCGAGCAGGAGGAGACCTTGGGGGAGCTTCGGATGTTGGTAGGGAGTTCGGGTGCGGTAATCAACAAGGCCTGGCTGTTTGATGAGAACGTATTGCAGCCGGCCGATTTCGAGGACAAGCAGAGGATCATCCTAATCCTCTCTAAATGCGAGCACTCGATGAACCTGATCCTGAAGAAGGTCCGGCAGCTGCTCAATCCGAGTACCGGAAGTCCTAGTATCGGAGTTGCTGGTCGGAGCCTTCCACTCCCCGGATCTCCCTCTCCGGCCGTTGTAGGAGAAACTCGAGGAGTAGGGTTCCGAACCCCAATAGAGCGTAACCTCCAGCTCGAGGAGCGGATGGCAACCGAAGCAGACATCTTCATGACGAACCGGACGATCGCGGAGGTGATCCGGGAGCACCAAGCACATGTGGCGTCACCCGGAACCAGTACGGTCCAGCAGAGCTGCGCGATTCCCACCGGTCAGGCGGAAGTGACCGGAACTACAGTCACCGAGAGGCGGACCGAGGAGAGGACGGTTACGGAGCAGGTGACTCGGTCCGTGCCGCCGGATGTTCTTCCACGACTCGGAGAGGAGGTGATCATTGCGAATTACCGAGGGGAGATAGCGGGACCGGAATGGGGACGAGCCAGTTCACCACCCGGACGGACCCGAGTGACTCAGGAGGGGGGACTGACCCCTTCACCCACAGCCAAGACCGGAACGGTGACGCCTACTCCCACCGGAACGCCAGCAGCGGATTCCCCTTCGGACAGTGTCGGTGCTTGGAGGACTTTGCGGAAAAGGAAGGAGCCAACAGAGAAGGCCCCCATTACGATTTCAGAGTCCGACTCGGAGACTTATGAGAGCTCTCCGGTTGGGACAACCGGAACTGAGACTCGGACTCCTACGTCCGGAACCCCTCCCGCACATATGATCCCGAAGTCGCCCAAGTCTCCCAAGAACCAGATCGTTACCCGGTTGTCCTTGGAGGCTCAGGCGAAGGAGTCAAAGGCGGAACGGAATGCTAGGCGCAAGGCGGCGCGAGCAGCAGGGGTGGGCGGATCAGAGCCGCGGGTGACCAGGTCAAAGGATTGCGAGCAGGAGAGCCACAAGAAGACAAAGAAGTGATAGATTCCTCTCGCTGCCACTTGCCGTAACTTTCCGGATTTATAGGAGTAGATTCCGGATCGGGAGATCCGTTCTAGTCGTAAAGTAGAATTCTAGGTAGATGGTTAGGGATTAGGGTTTTGATTGAACTACCGGCGCCGCCGCTTTTGTGAAAGCCCCTGCTTACTTAAACAGGGCAGGCGATGCGGTCCGGGTCTTCGTTTTTGCATGTTTTCCCCCTATATTCCTTATCTGTAAAGTATTCGTGTTTTGCAAGTACTGTGCGTGATTTCCCGCTAAGTGTGAATGATCCGGGAAGGATATGAGAGTTCCGCTGTAGCTCGGATAGGGAGGTGATGGGAGTTGTGACGAGACCCGAACCGGAAAGGAAATGGGATTGAGCGGAAAGATTTAGCGGATTGTCGTAGGAGTGAAGCCTCACTGTTCCGTCCCCAAAACAACCTCACACGGAATAGCCGTCGCTAGGGTCGAAGCGTATCAAGGGGTACTTGGTCGGGCTCCCTGAACTTCTGAAGAGGTTCCGTGCACAGTGAGAGGGGGAGTCGGAACGTGGTACGGGTCGCCTAGGGATAATCGTATCCTGGTTCTCCCAGATCCGGATTGGTTTGTCGTTGTAGTCTCACGGATCGGAGAGGATCGTCTGTGTGACCTGCTGGCCAGAGTACTCTAGGACAGTTGTGAGACGGTAGCTGATCCGAGACGTTGGGGTTGGTGGACGAAACACCTGATGAGAGAGAAGAAGAGAGAGAGAGATAGTTAAGGAGTTACGTTCCGAAGCCACTATCCGAGCAGTGGCAAGGCTCGGAATGATTAGAAGTAACTACTTGGTGAAACACTATTGAATCCTTGGACGATACTCGGAACTAAGTGACAATACGGAAGTTTACGCTCAATTAGAGTGCTATCCGGATGTTAGTTGCGTTTCCGTGTTCCGACAAGCAGAGAAAGCTGATTCTGAAGTCACTGCCCTATACACTAGTACAAGGAGTTCTGCACAAGCGAGGACATGATCTAGTGGTCAGGAGGGTACTGGATCCAGTGCAGGCAGAGGTGGTGATGAAGGAGATGCACAATGGAGTAGCAGGTGGTCATTTTTCGCAAGATATCACCAGCAGGAAGATACTGGACGCCGGATACTGGTGGCCAGCAATACATCGGGACGTTTCGGAATAGTGTAAGGCGTGTGAGAGATGCCAGAGAGTCGGAGGTATGGCAAATACTGGTTTAGCTACCTTAGCGGCCAGTATGCCAGCAGAACCATTTATGAAATGGGGATTAGACTTTATCGGGCCTATTAAACCAACAGCATCCAGAACAGGGAACAGGTCCATACAAGTGGCTACAGATTATGCTACCAAGTGAGTGGAGGCAAGGGCGCTCAAAACCAACTCAGCAGCAGTCACTGCTAAGTTTTTGTATGAGCAGATTCTTTCAAGATACGGGTGTCCTTTGAACACTTGTAAGTGACCAGGGTTCTCATTTTATTAATGAGGCTATAGAACACCTGGTGGAGCATTTTCTGCTCCAGCATCGTACATCAACAACCTATTACCCCTGGGTAATGGCCAGGCAGAGTCAACAAACAAAGTGATTGGTCACCTACTAAGCAAGCTGGTCAACGATAGGAGAACAGATTGGGATGAACATCTTCATACTGTACTGCTCTCCTATTGGACAGCTTACAAGGTTACTACAGGTCACACACCCTTTCAACTTGTATACGGATTACATCCGTTAATGCCAACAGAGTACATAGTACCGACCAGGAGGACCAACTCAAAGATAGATTACACACCAACCAGGGTGTTAGCAGCCAGAATTGCGGATTTGGAGCAGATGGACACTTCAAGACTGGAGGCCCAGGAAGCGGTAGGAGCCAAGCAGTGGAACAGGGCACTTTGGAGCCAGCAACACTACAAGCGAAAGGATTTTCAAGTAGGCGATTATGTGCTCTGGTATCCCAAGGGCCATAAGGAGCATGTGGGGAAATTCAAAAGTCGGTGGTTTGGACCGTATAGAGTGCAGTACAGGCTTCCCAACAATACTGCTCTGCTGGTCCAGGTAAAAAATTTTGAACCAGATCCAGTCATGGTAAATATTAATAAGTTAAAACCATATAGATTTTATGACAAGGGGATAGTGGAAACCAAGACTCCAGGACATTTGACCAAAGGACTGGTCAACGAGCAAAAGGGGGATAGTGTCCAGTCAAGGTTAGAAAATACAGGGATAGAAGGTGAAAAAAGCTATGAAGAAGGAGGCAGTGAAGCAGTAAACCAACAGAAAGGTAAAGAAAACAGTGAGGAAAAAATTGAAAATCAATAGAAAAATGAAAATGAGCAAGAGGAAGGACAGCAGTCAGAAGAAGGAGACATGGAGGAGGTGATTGAAAAAAATAATGGAAAAGAGAAAAATAAGAAAAAAGAAAAAAATAAAGAAAAAAGAGAAAAAGAAAAAACAAATGAGAAGGAAGGGTTAGAGATAATAGGCTGTAGAGTAATGGAGGCCGTACCTGTAGAAGTAAAGACGAAGGGTAGGTTAAGTGGGCGGCCCATTAAGGAGGAAAAAGGATGGAATTCATCCGAACTGAGACCCTCATCCATTCAGTTTCAACGGAGAGAAGCAAACCAACTGATTTCATCCAACCCGGATGAAACCAGAGGAATGAGGATGGAAACCCGAGAGCACATAGTGGAGCCGAGGAGTCATTTCAACTCTTTTGTTTTAAACCAAGGAACGGGACGAAGGGGTGGAGAAACACAAGGAGACACTGCGGCCCGAGATGAAAAGACATTGTACCAAGGAAGAGAAGGTGGCAGCGTAGTAGAAACAAGGGAACATCACGGGTTTAGAAAAGAAGCAGCTTTGGAGATTAGCAAACGGCAGCAGCAGCTAGAGGGGGCGCAGCAGCAGCAACTCGAGGAAGCGCGGCAGCAGCAGCTCGAGGGAGCGCGGCAGCAGCAGCTAGAGGGGGCGCAACAGCAACAACTCACCCAGCGAAGACAAGCAGAAGGAGAACAGCGGCGGCTTGAGGAGCGACAGAGACTGGAGGGGCAGCAAAGACTAATCCGGCAGCAGCACTCCCGAGCTGGAGCACCACAAGAGGAGCAGATAAGCGGGAAGCAGCAGCGACTTGAGGAGCAGCGGCGGCCCGAGCAGCAGAGAAGAGGTGAAGGACAACAAACCAAAGCAGGGCAGCAAAGAGGACAGGGCGAAGACGAGCGGAGCAACCAAGCGGAAGAAGAAAACCAAAGGCGAGTCGAAGAGGAGCATTGGCGGCGACTGGACGAGGACCAGCGACGGCAGTGGGCAAAACTTCGTAGCCGGCCTGAAGAAGAAACCCTAACCGGAGGAAGGGTGGAGAGCAACGAAGGGGACAGAGCAGAACAGCCACGAGAAAGTTACAGGGACGAAGAACAGTCACAAGAGGACGGAGGGCGGAGATACTTGACAAGAGCAAGGCGACTCCAAAACGATCAAGTGACTCTAGAGGTTCAGGGTTTTTGGGGGGGTTTTCAATTAGAATTAGATCAATTTTCAGTTCAAAACAGTTCAGCCAGGGAGAGGATAGAGCAGTGGCGGAGGATCAGGGCTTTGGAAAAAGAACATAGAAAAAATCAGAGGAAAAATCCGAAGAGAACAGAGAGGAGAGTAGGAGTTAGAAGGCATAAAAGTTGGAAGAACCAAGAACAAAAAAAAGATAGTAGTCGAGTCCATAGGCAGCAGAAGTCGGTCTTAACCTTCAGGGATTGGGGAGACGAAGAACCGGTACAGCAGATAGGAGGAAGAAGACTAATGGACGTAATCGCAAGTACCAGCGCGGGCCAGAAAGAAGGTGCACCAGCGAACAGACCCGGGGTAAAGGGGACCCTACACGACTACATCAGAACAACAGGAGCAGCAGAAGGGCCGGAGCAAATGGAGGTACAGCAGGAAGGGGAGGATGCACCGCCACCAACAACCCAACAAACAGCAGAAGAGGAGCAGCAACCAGGACCAGAGGGGGAGGAAGTACAGAAGACCGGGGGGAATACAAGGAGGAAGAAGACCCCGATCTTAGCTCGAGCCCCGAAGACTGTTACAGTCGAGAAGAAAAGGAGGAGGAAGATCAACTTGACATTCATCCCTATGGAGTTCTGGAAGGGCTGGAGGGAGCTGAAGGACGACATCTGGGCTGAAAAGGTTGGCTTGGGAGCTTTTTACGAGTACACATGGCCAGTACCAAGAGAAGAATTGGTGGCGGATTTTGTGGAAGGTTTTCAGTACATGAGGGGAGAGAAGGCCGACTACAACACACCAATCAGGGCAATGATCAGGGGAGTACCAATCGAGATAACGGCATGGACGATATCACAGGCTTTAGGGATAGAGGGCAGCAAGACATCTAAGGTACCGAAGGCAAGTGGAGACCTGGACCCGAGGTACATGAAGATGTTTGGCTTGACTAAAGCAGACCACAAGACGGATGGGACCAGGGTCAGTGGGTTCGATGAGCCGTATTAGGATAGAGTCAAGGCCGTGGTAGAGGTAATGTGTGTGAAGAAGAAGTCCTTATACGCCAGCAACGAACTGATGGAGAACATGTACCAAGCCGTGAAGAGGGGGGAACACAACTGGACTCCGTTGATCTTATCGAACCTGAGGAGGATGCTGATCAGGGTGCACACCAGTGAGACCCGGGAGATTAAAGGAGCGGAAATTATAGACGCCCTTTTGAAGAACTGGTTCCCGGATAACGAGTTGTATGTAGAGCCACCACCAGCCCAAGTCAGTGAGGAAGAGAAGGACGATAGCGAATGTGAACCGGATCAGACTCCAGTCAGGGTAGCAGGTGACCTACCACTGGACGTGATCAGTAAAGAAGGAGCCAAGGGGGTACTGGACCAGAAGGTAACTAAGGAGGCAGGGAGACCAGGAGCCCAAGTCGAACACCAGTCATCCTCTTCTTCTGGCCAGCAAAGAACCGCACCAGGGAAGAAGAAAAGGAAACAGCCCCAACAGCAAACACCAAGAGGGCAGGGAGCAACTCAGAAGAGATTAAGGTGGCAGGAGCAGCGGCCCAAGTACAAGGACTGCTCCTCAGAATCCTTAGATTTAGAGGAAGCAGAGGAAGTGGAGAGAGGAGCGATCAACTCGGACGACAGAAGGACACCAGTCACGAGGGGCAGGAAGAAGGCCAAGACGGCAAAACAGGTACAGCCAGGAGATACTCCGGTGGAAGTCTCTAGGGCCCTACTGAAGGTACGGGCAGCACCACAGCAGGAGGCCCGGCGAGCTTCACCTAACCGAGTCAAGCAGGCAGCACAAGAACAGGAGCAGGAGGTCCCAAGGGAAGAATCGAGACTGAAGAAGCAGCAGGGCAAACCCGTAGCAGCATTGACACCCCGTAATCTTGGAAGGACTTCTAAGTCTACTGGGGAAGATACTAATGGGATAGCCGGAGGGTTGGGACAGGTGATAGAACAACTGCAGCAGGTCCTTGCAAAGACAGCCAGCATCAGGCAGCAGCAGCAGGAGCAAGAGGAGAGGCAGCCATCGTATGAGACGTTGCAGGTTGTCAATCAGGAACTGGAAGGGAAGATCAAGGGGTTAGCGGAAACCTTACAGTCTACAGCCCTGGAACTCCCGACACTTAAAACCGTATGGGCAGACACCCAAGGACGGTTAGCTGCCCTCACTAGAGCACAGCAGCAGGAGAAGACCGCACGAGCAGCCCGAGGAGGAGAACTGGAGGAAGTCAAGAAGCGTCGAATAGAGTTGGAGAGGGCCACCAGTGCTCGCCTTCAAGGATTCGATCAGCTCGCCCTAGAGAAACAGGAGCTGAAGCGCCAACTAGAGGTGGCCAACAGCAGTGCCACACCAGCCAGCCGAGGGCTCCAGCGACATATCTTGGCTACCACCAAGAAACAGGTAGGGGAAGAAATCAGAGCCTACAACGAGGACCAGGAGCGCCAAAACAGGTATTTGGTTAGATTTGCCGAGGCCTATCCTTCGTTCGTCTATTGGTCTGATGAGGAACAGGGAGTAGTGGAGGACGAGGGTGGTGAGCAAGCGGGATCTATTCAGACGGGGACAGCAGCACCAGTAGTAGAGGAGCCAAGACCAGGATCGACCCAGTTGGGACCAGATCTGTTTCCTACCTCCTCAGCCCTTGGACCAGTTTCGACACCAGTCCCAATAGGACCAGTTGCGACTCGAACTTTGCCCGGGCCAGTAGCAGACCAGGAGCCGAAGACAACATTAGGAGGGCAGGACCAGGACGCCATGGAGATCGTGCAGACTAGTGGCTAGTGTTAAAGGGATTTTTTGGCCTTTTACCTAGGAGCAGTTAAATAGGAGCAGGAACAGTAAACTGCTAGGAGCAGTAAAAACAGTTAGGAGTAGTAAAACAGTTAGTTACTGCAGAATTCCCAGTTACTGCGTTTTGGATGAAGTTTTGACAGTCGGATGAAAAATCGACTCGGATGAAAAACGGACAGTGAATGACGACGGCTAGGGTTTGGGGGTAGTGAGGAGTGAGAGGCATGGAGGCTCTCACTCTCTCTAGTGTGGTTAGGGTGTTTTGCAGAGGTATGGTAGAATGATGAGGAGGGTTATGAGGTAGGAGGAGGAGGTTACTGCTGGACAGCAGGAGCTAAGAGCAGAACTGATTGTGTATGAGAAGAGTAATGATAAGAAAACCTTTTTGGATCATTAGGGATTATGCACATGGAATGTTAGGGTTCAAGGACGAATTGCATTATGGGTTCTTGCATTTTGGGTTTTAGGACTGTTGGAGCAGTAGATCAGAGCAGAATGATTGGAATCTGGTGTTGTTCAGGGGCAGAATGATCGTGAGCAGGATTAGTTAGGTGGGTACTAAAATTTCGAGAGTTTCTCCTTAGATCTGGACAGAGGAATAGCTTTTTAAGGGTGAAGCTAAATCACCCTTTAACATTGGCGACCATGCATTAAGAACGGATCAGGTGGCTTTTGCTGCGAATCTGTACAGTCCAGGACAGTTCTGGAACAGGTTGACAGGCACAGTGACCAAGGGAGAGATTACAGTCACAGATTCGCAGTCACAGGATTACAGTCACTGCTTTACAGTCCCAAGATTACAGTCACAGATTAGCAGTCACAGGATTACAGTCACTGCTTTGTAGTTACAGGATTACAGTCACAGATTCGCAGTCCCAGGATTACAGCAGCAGAAGTACCACAGATGCTGCAGCAGGAGGACAGTTTGAGGCTGACGGGATCCGGTTCCAGATTTCAATGAGGAGGAGCCAATGTCCAAGCAGTCAACGTTTCAGGAGGACAACAGATTCAGCAGTTGGAGCGCATTTCGAAACTGAGGGTGCCAAGTTCCGGAATCTCGTGGGAGAGGAGCCAATGGAAATCAGTCAACGGCACAGGAGCTGAGGACAGCTCCAAAGCAGAGGGAGGATAGTCACGGGTATCAGGTATGTTCCAAACCACTGTTGAATTCAGACAGTCAGGAAAGGAACAGTAGTTGCGTGAAAAATGACCAGTAAAAGTAGCAGTAAAAATCAAAAAGTTACTGGCCAGTAAAAAACATTCGAGCAGTAAAAAGTATCGGTAAAAAGTTAAAAAGTTACTAGCCAGTAAAAAGTAGCGGTAAAAAGTTGAAAAATTACCAGTTAGTAAAAAAAACAGTGAGTCAGTAAAAGGTAACAGTGGAAACTAAGGGTAAAAGTGCGAAAAGTAAAGATGAGATAAGAAAACAGTAAGTAGCTTAAGCAAAAAATGGGAAAAAGGGAAAAATTGAAAAGTTAGAAACAAAAATGAATGGACAGTAAAGAACCAGGAGACAAACTGTGGTTAGAAGCTTGCAAAACTGTAATGTATGGAAGCTTGAAAAACTGAGACTATGCTAGAACTTGCGAAACTAGGGGCAGAAAACTGTCTACTGTAGGACAGTAAAGACTGACAGGTCCCAAAGGAACCAAAGTGGAAGGGTGGAAAAAGGGATGGACTGGACAGGAACCAGGAAACAGGAGGATTAGCATCCAACGGACCAGAGGAGGGCTGAGGACAAGGAACCGACAGCACCTACCCAGGAGTTTTGAAGGAGCAGACTCAGTGACCGGAAGTACCAGCCAAACCATAAGAGCACCTGACCAGAGAGTACCAAGGGAGGAGCAGCAAACTGTACTGCAATGGACAGAGAATACCCAGGGTGGGACAAGGAGGAGATAGCCAGGAGACAAGCAGCAGAACGGTTGGCAAGATACGAACTCAGAGAGCAGAGAGCAGCAGCAGAAGTAGGAAAACCAATGGGAGGACAATTGAGTTCAGAAGAAAGTATAGCCAAGGGGAGAACCAGGGACCTAATTGACATGGACCTGGTAGGAGAAAATTCGAGCCAGGAGACAATACTTGGAATAAGCAGGAGGACAGGGTCAGCAAGAGGAGAACCTGGCCCAAGTTTCAAGAATTGGCAGGAGGATGAGGAAGAAATTCGGAAGTATGAGGGACATCCATTATCACCCAGGACCAGCAGGAGGGAATTCCCAAGGCCAGGTGAAGGAGACACACAACATTGCTGGAACCCCCAGACCAGAATGGCATCAGCATATGACCATTACCAGGAGGAGGAGAAGAAAGGAGGCAGCAGACCAGACACACCAAAACCAGGGGAGAAGACACCAGGTGATTTGGTGGAGACATTGGAAACGCTGAAGAAGAAATTGGAAGAAGTTCACACTGGAGACAGAATCCAGACAGGAGCAGCAGCACTGTCAGAGATGTATAAAACGGGTAAGCCAGCACAAGTGAATCCCAGGAGACCAGTGGTACATTTTGCACAAGAGCAGTTCCAAGGAATGGAGCTGGAGGAAGATGAGGAGGACAGAAGACAGCTGGAGGAGTTAAAGGCTCGACAGCAGGCTAGAAGGCAGGCAGAAAGAGAAAGAAGGAACCAGCAGGCTACAGAGGACCTGTACAGGAGGCAGATGGAGGAGCTAGGCCAGGCAGCCAGGTTCAGGGAAACCATGGAGGCTTGGGAAGAGAAGAATCGGGAGGAGATCAAACTGAAGGAAGCAATGAAGCTATGGCAGGAAACAAAGAGGCTTGAAGAGCAGGACCAGGAGAAGCAGAGACAGGAGGCTCTCAGAACCTGGCAGGAGACTCAAAGGAGGGAGGAAATGAAGCAGGCAGCTGAGAGAAAAGAAGCAGTGCAGCAGGACTTGCTAAGACAGGAGGCTCTGCGATTATTACAAGAGGCGCAGAGATTGGAGGACCAGAAGAAGAAGGAGGAAGAAATGAAGGAAGCTGCCCGGCAGGCGACCCTATACAAATGGCAGGAGATACTGAGGGAAGAGAGCCAGAAACTCCAGGCCAAACCAAGGGCGGATCCGTGGGCAGCATATGACCAATCAGTGGTTCAAGGGGACAGACCAGGTCAGCCTACGGAAGCAGAATTGATGGGAGCACCCTACACTACATCTGCTGTACCAGGAAGGCCAGGAACAGACTATTTCCCAACTTCGAGGACTCGGGCGAGCCCAACAGGAGGAGGAGGGGTACAGTCTACCTATGTAGATCACCTTACCGGTGATGAGTACAGACCGGAAGTCAACAGAACTACATACTGGCCAAGCGGAGGAGCAGAAGCCGGAGCAGGAGTTCCTGACATAGGAACAGGATACAGAAGACCAGCGGAGATAATGAGAGGGATGCCTTATGACACTAGGCCACCTACAGGAATAGGAGTACCAAGGGATACAGCGGACAGTAGTTATCCGGTGAGGCATGGTCCACCAGCCTACCCACCAGCTACTAGATCCAGAGTACCCCCAGTGACAGGACCAGTCCTTGTGGCACAGAGGAAGCCGCTGACTTACACGAAGTACAAGGAAGGGACGAATCCAGATGCTCACATACGGCAGTTTGAAAGGACCCTATGGCACAACGGAGAAACTGATGAGCAGGTGATAATCAACCTGATGGGTACCACTTTGCTGGACAAAGTTGGTGCATGGTATGAGAATTTCCTAGAGAACCATGTCTACTGCTCATGGGAGGATGTTAAAGCTGCTTTCAGGAGGAGGTACAGAGACCAGACTACTGATGAGGCAGTATACAGGGAATTGAAGTCCTTTAAACAGGGGGACAGAGAGAAGGTACAGGACTACTATGATCGGTTTATGACATTAATTAAATGTCTACAATCTGATCCAGGAGAAGGGTTCCGGATCACTAACTTTCGAGCAGGACTACTGGAGTATATCAAGATCACTACCAGCGTGGCACCAGTCAGGAGTTTGACAGAGTTGGTGGATGCAGCCTTGAGATGCGAGGAGAACTGCACTGATTCCAGTGGTAAACCCACTAAGATCGAGGTGAGAAAGGTGGAGACCAACAGTAAGGCAGCCACAGTGACCAGGAAGGAACCAGACCAGGAGGCTACAAGGAAAGTCTGTGGTATTTGTAAGAAACTGGGCCATGATGATAAGAACTGTTGGTACAACCCAGCCAACCAGAGGGGGTCAGGTGCGAAGAAAGAAGGGGAAGAACATGTTTCTGTTAATGAAGTTTCTGCTTCTAAACCTGCAGGGACTTACAGCTATAACCAAGGATATCAGAGACCACCAAACCCCAGGGCAGGCAACAGTCAACAGAGGAGTTATGGTGATCAACCACCGTGCTGTTTCTTGTGTGGAGGAGCAGACCACAGGAGCTGGAACTGCCCCAAGAAGGCACAATGGGACCAGTTTTTGGCAGACCAGGAGAAGACCAACAAGAAACAAGATCACCATGTCAGTAATGTGGAGATTGAACTAATCGAGGAACCTGAAGAGTCAGTGGGGGTAGCTACCATGACCAGAGCCCAGAGACTAAAGGCAGGACTGTTACCTATCCAGGATGATTCAAGGGAACCTGAACCTAGAAAGGCCAGAACGAAAGAGGACTGGCAGGAGGAAGAGAAAATAAGGAATTCGATGCTAGAGACCTTGAAAGAACTCGAGTTTCAAGAGGAGCAGAAGAAGGCAGAAGCAGAAAGACTCAGGGCGACTTTAAAAACAGCAGAGAAGGAAGGAGATGGTGAAGTGCTGGATAATGAGTGGGCAGGATTTCCAGACTCAGATACACTAGCCTACAGTTCAAGGACAGTCGAGCAGGAATTGGGGGCAGAAGGGGAGACCAGTCCAGAGAACAACCAAGAGCAGCACTATGCAACTGTAGTTGGAAGAAAAATACTGGACAGTCCCATCACAGTTTCACTAGGACAGCTGCTGAAGATGGCGCCTAATTTGACAGAATTTGTGAAGGCCCACGTATTCCCGGAAATGGTAGCAGACCAGCCAAGTCAACCAGAGCCAGCACCAAGCAAGAAACCAACAACCAGTCAACCAGGTAAGACTGATTTAATAGGCAGTCTGGCTATTGATGTTGACAGAGAACTGCCGGTGTTAACTGTGCAGATAGGCAATGGGACTCTGGAGAATGTCCTACTGGACGGAGGATCAGGTGTGAACCTGATAACCGAGGAGGAGCGAAAAAGACTGGGCCTTAAGGAATCACAGCCTGCTCCTTTCAGATTAAGAATGGCGGACCAGACAGTCGTTGATCCGGTGGGGATGATACGAAATGTGAAAATTCATATCCACGGTATTCCTTACCTTATTACCTTGACCGTTATTAAAAATAAAGAAGTTAATGAAGCCTATAGTATGCTGCTAGGCAGACCTTGGTTAATTGATGCTAAGGTAAACCATGACTGGGGTAATAACCTGGTTACGATCAGAGGTAATGGTACTGTAAAAACAATATCAGTCAGTCAGAGAAAGGGGCCCAGGCCTAAGTTACCTGAGGTCCTAGTCTGCTATAATTTTACTGAAGGACTGACAGATGAGGAGGAAGCTCTGTGGTTAGCCAGTGAGCAGGACTTACTGGCAGTTGGAACGGTCACTCTACCTCGAATGGAGCAGAACAAGGACCAGGACAACAGCCAGAACCAGGACGACATCAAGAGTCCGGCAAAGAACCCAGACCAGAACCAGGGACAAGAGGGGGGATCAGAGCGAGCCTACCCAGACCATTTTTACAACTTTGAGGAGGGCGACATTGAGGTGGATGAGACACCAGCCCGGGAGAAAGTGAAGAAACTGAAGATTGCATCCTGGACCTTACCAGAGTCCGAGCAATTGAGAAAAATTAACCTTGGAACAGAGGAGGAGCCCCAGTATCTGAAGATTAATGCAGCCATCAGCCCAGAACAGGCCATTGAAGCAGAAGCTCTGTTCCGGGAGTTCAAGGATGTATTTGCCTGGACCTATAAGGATTTGAAGGGTATCCCACCCTCAATTGCCCAGCACAGGATTGAGTTGGAGAAGGATATCCCACCGTCCCACCAGGCCAGATATCGCATGAATCCAAATTATGCCAGTATTGTGAAGCAGGATTTGGATAAACTGCTTCAGGCTGGATTCATCACACCAGTAGAGGATGCCACCTGGTTATCCCCTATTGTCATTGTTCCAAAAAAGAATGGAAAGTTGAGAATTTGTATTGATTTTCGCAAATTGAATGCTGCCACTAAAAAGGACCCGTATCCATTGCCATTTACTGAGGAAGTGTTGGATTCTGTGGCAGGACATGAGATGTATTCGTTTCTGGATGGGTATTCCGGGTACCACCAGATTCAGATAGCACCAGAGGACCGGCACAAGACTGCTTTTGTAACAGACTGGGGAGCATTTGTGTGGATAGTCATGCCTTTTGGGCTGAAAAACGCACCTCCCACATACCAGAGGGCAGTAAACAAAGCCTTTCGTGATTTTATTGGTGATTTTATGAAATTGTTTTTAGATGATTTCAGTGTGTACAGTGACATTATTAGTCATCTGGTCAAGCTGAGAAAGTGTTTTGAAAAATGCCGTGAGTATGGGATAAGTCTAAACCCTGAGAAATGTCTACTACTGGTCTTCTCTGGTATTATACTGGGTCACATTGTGTCTAAGGAAGGGAAATTTCCTGATCCTAAGAAAATTGAAGCAGTCGAGAACATGCCTAGACCAGAAAAACCAGTAGATGTACAGGTTTTTAACGGTTTTGCCCAGTTTAACAGGTGCTACATTAAGTCGTATGCACATATCATGGAGCCAATCACCAGGCTCATGAGGAAGACAGAGGAGTTCATCTGGTCAGACCAGTGTGAGCAGGCATGGAAGAAAATCAAGGAGCAGTACCAGAATGCGCCAATTCTCATTGCACCAAGATGGGACCTGGAGTTCCATGTCCATACAGATGCTTCGAATATAGCAGTAGGAGTGATGCTGGCCCAGAATCCAACAGGGAAGTGTGACCAGCCCATTTCTTATGCTAGTAGACTGCTGAATTCTGCTGAGAGGAACTACAGTACTACTGAAAGGGAAGCTTTGGCAATGGTTTATGCTCTGAACAAGTATAGGCATTATCTGCTAGGAAATAAATTTGTTTTCTATGTTGACCATATGGCACTGGTGTATCTGGTCAATAAGCCGCAGGTGTCAGGAAGGATAGCAAGGTGGCTACTGCTGTTTCAAGAATACGATTTTACAGTAGTATATAAGCCAGGGAAAAATCATGGTGTGGCAGATGCAATGTCAAGACTGCCCAACGGAGAACCAGCAACTGGTGTCGAAGACCAGACCAAGGATGCAAGTTTGTTTTATGTTAAACCAGAATGGTTAGAGGATGTACGTTCTTACCTGAAATCTGGTGTTGTACGACAGGACTTGTCTAAGGAGGAGCAGAGGAAGCTGATTCTGAAGTCACTGCCCTATACACTGGTCCAGGGAGTTCTGCACAAGCGGGGACATGATCTGGTGGTCAGAAGGGTACTGGACCCAGTGCAGGCAGAGGTGGTGATGAAGGAGATGCACAATGGAGTAGCAGGTGGTCATTTTTCGCAAGATATCACCAGCAGGAAGATACTGGACGCCGGCTACTGGTGGCCAGCGATACATCGGGATGTTTCAGAATACTGCAAGGCGTGTGACAGATGCCAGAGAGTGGGAGGTATGGCAAATACTGGTCTAGCTACCTTAGTGGCCAGTATGCCAGCAGAACCATTTATGAAATGGGGATTGGACTTTATCGGGCCCATTAAACCAACAGCGTCCAGAACAGGGAACAGGTACATACTGGTGGCTACAGATTATGCTACCAAGTGGGTGGAGGCAAGGGCGCTCAAAACCAATTCAGCAGCAGTTACTGCTAAGTTTTTGTATGAGCAGATCCTTTCAAGATACGGGTGTCCTTTGACACTTGTAAGTGACCAGGGTTCTCATTTTATAAACGAGGCTATAGAACACCTGGTGGAGCATTTTCTGCTCCAGCACCGCACATCAACAACCTATTACCCTCAGGGTAATGGGCAGGCTGAATCAACAAACAAGGTGATTGGTCACCTACTGAGCAAGCTGGTTAATGATCGGCGAACAGATTGGGATGAGCATCTTCATACTGTACTGCTCTCCTACAGGACTGCTTACAAGGTTACTACAGGTCACACACCATTCCAACTGGTCTATGGCTTACATCCGTTGATGCCGACAGAGTACATAGTCCCAACCAGGAAGACCAGCTCAGAAAGAGATTATACACCAACCAGGGTGTTGGCAGCCAGGATTGCGGATTTGGAGCAGATGGACACTTCAAGACTAGAGGCCCAGGAAGCAGTAGGGGCTAAGCAGTGGAACAGGGCACTTTGGAGCCAGCAGCACTACAAGCGAAAGGATTTTCAAGTAGGTGATTATGTGCTTTGGTATCCCAAGGGCAATAAGGAGCATGTGGGGAAATTCAAAAGTCGGTGGTTTGGACCTTATAGGGTCCAGTACAGGCTCCCCAACAACACTGCTCTGCTGGTCCAGGTAAAAAATTTTGAACCAGACCCAGTATTAGTCAACATTAATAAGTTAAAACCATATAAATTTTACGAAAAGGAAAACAGGGTAGTGGAAACCAGGACACCAGGACAATTGACCAGAGGACTGGTCAACGAGCAAAAGGGGGATAGTGTCCAGTCAGGGTTAGAAAATACAGGGATAGAAAATGAGAAAAGCTGGGAAAAAGTAGACAGTGAAGCAGAAAAGCAGCAGAGGAGTAAAAAAGACATGGAAGAAAAAATTAAAAATCAAAAGAAAAATAAAAATGAGCAAGAAGAAGGGCAGCAGTCAAAGGAAAGAAATATGAAGGAGGTGATTGAAAAAAATAATGGGAAAGAGAAAAAAGAAAAAGAAAAATTAAATGAAAGGGAAGAATCGGAGATAATAGGGTGCGGGGTAGTAGAAGCAGTAATAAAGGACAAGAGGATGGGACAGCCAGCATTACGGCCCATTAAGAGAGAAGAAGGACAACGTTCATCCGGACAGGAGGAGTCATCCATCCGCCAAGGACAGCGACAAATGAGGACAGAATTTCCATCCACAGTGGATGAATTTTTCAGGAAAGATTGGACTTTTAGGGTTGCGATATCCCAGCAAGACCGGGGTACTGACCTTACATTTCGGAGCTGCCAAGAAAACAGGACCAGTAGTGAGTTGTGGCGAAATGAAGGCATAAGAGAGTGGGAAGAGTTAGAAATAAGAGCGGAGAGAGATAAGGAACAGCCGAGTGAACTGAGAGCACAGGGGCAAGAAACAGCGGAGGTACACCTTCAACCGCAGCAGCGACGGTGGTCCGAAGAGGAGCATCAGCAGTTTACCAGGGAGCAGCGACGGTGGTCCGAAGAGGAGTATCAGCGGTTCACCGAGGAGCAGTGGCGGTGGTTCGAAGAAGAACATCAGCGGTTCACCAAGGAGCAGTGGCGGCGATTAGAAGAACAGCAACAGATCGAAGAAGAGCAGCAACGAGTTATCGAGGAGGAGCAACGGCTGATTGAGGAGGAGCAACGGCGGGAGATCGAGGAGCAACAATGGAGGCAAATCGATGAGGAGCAGAGACGGTACTTCAGCAGTACAGCAAGGAACAGCGGTGCAGCAAGCGGAGGGGGTAAAACCCTAGACGGCAGCAGGCCCGTGAGTAGAGGACTCGGGAATCAAGGCAGCGACAAACGAAGGGGTCGTTGGAGAGAAGCAGACCAGGGCGAACCACCATATCGAAGGAAGAAGAAACAGCATCAAGAAGGAGGAAGATCGGTGGAGCAGGGCAGAGTTTGGGAAGACTCACGGTTCGAGGAAGGAGACTCAGGACCAGGGAGAAGCGGACCACAGGAGCAACCCCAAGGAGAGAGACAGCAGCCCACCCAGGTATTAGTATCGGTTCCAAAGTCTTGGAGATCATTGCAGCTGGGATACGAGGGAGACCGAGAAGGGCTTAGAAAAATTAGAAATAGAAGTAGACAGTGGGGATCAGTTGCAGCTCAGAATAGGGGAGTTAAGGTGAAGTTAGAGGAAATAGAAGAAGAGGATGCAACTCAGGGACCATTGCTGACCTTTAGGGACTGGGCACCAAAGAGAACAGTTGGACAGGAAGTAGAAAAACCAATAGAAGAGGGAAACAGGAGAAGAACAAGCAGAATGGCGACAGCAGGAGCAGGAGGACACGGAGACACAAGAGAGACAACACCAACGACCAGGACAGCAGGCAAGGGGACACTACACGAATACATGGTAAGACCAGGGACGACAGGAGGCATGGAAGAAATGGAGGTCGGAGGCGAAGAAGAAGCACCGCCCCAACCAACTCAAGGGGGATCAGAGGGAGGCCAGATGCAGACCCAGGAGGCAGAGAGAGAACCAGGGAGGACTATCACAGGGACCAGACGCAAGCAGACGGAACTGATGGCCCGGGCTCCCAAGAAGATCACCATGGCCAGGAAGAAGAAGAGAGCCATAGAGCTATCATTCATGCCGCTGGAGCACTGGAACAAGTGGAAGGAGTTGAAGGACGATCACTGGGCAGAAAAGGTAAGCTTAGGATCCTTTTACGAATATACATGGCCAGTACCGAGGGCAGAACTAGTCATGGATTTTGTGGAGGGATTCCAGTATATCAAGGGAGAGAAGGCGGATTATACAACGCCGATAAGGGCAACAGTCAGGGGGATACCGATTGAGATTACAGCTTGGACTATCCAACAAGCTCTCGGGATTGAAGGGAACAGGACTGCGGCTATTCCGAAGGCCAGTGGGGAGCTCGACCCGAGGTACATGAGAATGTTCGGTCTGACCCGGGCAGATCACACTTCGGACGGGACCAGAATCAACGGGTTTGAAGAAGTATACCAGGACAGGATTAAGGCATTGGTGGAGATTATGTGCGTCAAGAAAAAATCTCACTACGCAAGTAACGAGTTGCTGGAAAACATGTACCAGGCAGTGAAGCGAGGAGAACATAACTGGGCCCCCCTGATACTCTCAAGCCTGAGAAGGATGCTGATCAGGATACATACCAGTCCCACCAGAGAGATAAAGGGAGCAGAACTAATCGACACCCTACTGAAGAGCTGGTTTCCAGACCAGGAGGAATACGTGGACCCGGAGCCGGACCAGGAATCTGAGGAGGTAGACGATGGCAGCGAACTCCCACCTGACTTAACACCAGTACGACCCGAGGGAGAGCTACCACCCGATGTAACTAGTGGAGAGGGTCCGAAGAGGACCAGACCAAGAAGATCGACCAGAGGTAGAGAAGACCCTGCCGGACAGGCCGAGCACCAGTCGTCATCATCTTCAGGTCAGGAGAAAATTACGAAGAAAAGGAAGAAGAAGAATCAGTCGTCCCCCTCTACTCAAGGGCAACCGGGAGTCACTTTCAAGAGGCTGAGGAGACAGGAGCACAAGCCGAAGTACAGGGACAGCAGCACAGGGTCTCTAGACCCTAAGGAGGCGGCAGATGTTGAAAAGGGAGCCGTTACATCGGACCCTAAGAAGACACTAGTGGCAACGAGGGGCAGACCTAAGCGGAAGCAGGAAAAAATAGCAGGTGAGGCACCAAGGGAAGCTTCAGGGGCGCTCCTCACTCTGCGAACGTCTCGGGCAGCAGGTGAGAGTACCCAACCGGATACCCTGATCCAAGGACCCCAGGAAGACCAGGAGTGTCCAGTGAGGCAGGCAGGACCAGAGCCGAGTGGTGGGATCGCGCCTGCTACAGAACCATTACTGCCAAAGAACCTGGGAGGGATGTTTTCGGCTGTGCGTGGAGAAAAATCAGAGGTATCAGTGGGATTGGACAGGCTAATGGACCAGATGCGCCACTGTGTGGAGGAGACCGAGCGGTTGAAGACTATACAGTCTCGGCAGGAGGAGAGGAGACCAGCATATGAAGATCTGGTCGAAATCAACCAAGAACTGGAGCAGAGGAACATAGAAGTGGTAGCTCAGCTACAGAACACCAGGAAGGAGCTGGAGGACTTGAAGACCATCTGTGCTGAGACTCGACGAACCCTGCTTATGTTTTCGGAGGAGCAGAACAAGGAAAGGATTAGATGGGCAGCTCAAGGCGAACAGGTAGAGGAGAGGCGAAGACAGAGATTAGACCTGGAGTTAAAGACAAATGCGCGGTTACGGGACTATGATCGGTTGGCATTGGAGAACATACAGCTTCGGCGCCAACTCCAGGTAGTAGAGACCAGCGTTTCACCAGCCAACAAAGGTCTAGCTCGTCACTTACTGTCCACAACCAAGAAACAGGTCTGCGAGGAGATCAGGGCGTATACCGAGGACCAGGAAAGGCACAACAGGTATCTGGTAAGGTTTGTTGATGCCTACCCAACCTTTGTATACTGGTCTGACGAAGAACAGGGCCAGGATGAGGAGATTCAGGCTCAGCAGGGTCAAGATGGAGGACCAGTTTCTCCTGCAGCTCTAGAGGAGGTCCATGGCGTTGTCGACAAACTGGTGGCTTCCTTGGAGCCGGTTGAGGGGCCAGTAATCGTCCCTTCACCACCAGTAAGGGGGCCAGGACCAGTATCACCCCCATCTTTTGACAACCCGGGGCACATTGGTACGTCTGCAGAAGGAGGGGCTGGAACGGGCCTAGGAATGGGAACACCGGGAGCACACTTGGCACTAACAGAAGGGACTACTGTCGCAGCCAACAGGACTCCAACCACTAGTGGCTAGGAATTGTTTTTTCAGAGTACTGGTAGGACCAGTAGTAGGACTCTTTTTACATTTTTTAAATTTTTATTCCCTTTTTTATTTTTGGCTAACTACATAAAACTAGAAGCCAGAGCATCTGAGGACAGATGCAGACTAAAAGGGGGATAATGTTAAAGGGATTTTTTGGCCTTTTACCTAGGAGCAGTTAAATAGGAGCAGGAACAGTAAACTGCTAGGAGCAGTAAAAACAGTTAGGAGTAGTAAAACAGTTAGTTACTGCAGAATTCCCAGTTACTGCGTTTTGGATGAAGTTTTGACAGTCGGATGAAAAATCGACTCGGATGAAAAACGGACAGTGAATGACGACGGCTAGGGTTTGGGGGTAGTGAGGAGTGAGAGGCATGGAGGCTCTCACTCTCTCTAGTGTGGTTAGGGTGTTTTGCAGAGGTATGGTAGAATGATGAGGAGGGTTATGAGGTAGGAGGAGGAGGTTACTGCTGGACAGCAGGAGCTAAGAGCAGAACTGATTGTGTATGAGAAGAGTAATGATAAGAAAACCTTTTTGGATCATTAGGGATTATGCACATGGAATGTTAGGGTTCAAGGACGAATTGCATTATGGGTTCTTGCATTTTGGGTTTTAGGACTGTTGGAGCAGTAGATCAGAGCAGAATGATTGGAATCTGGTGTTGTTCAGGGGCAGAATGATCGTGAGCAGGATTAGTTAGGTGGGTACTAAAATTTCGAGAGTTTCTCCTTAGATCTGGACAGAGGAATAGCTTTTTAAGGGTGAAGCTAAATCACCCTTTAACAGCTAGGAGTAGAATAAGAAAAGAGTACAGGTAGGACCAGTTAGAGGACCCTTTCGTTAAAAACAGTTTTAATTTTTATTCCCTTTTTATTTTTTGGTTAACTACATAAAACTAGGAACCAGAGCATCTGAGGGCAGATGCAGACTAAAAGGGGGATAATGTTAAAGGGATTTTTTACCTTTTTTACTAGAGCAGTACTGTAGGAGCAGGAACAGTAAAACTGCCTGGAGCAGTAACTAGTTAGTTACTGTCCATTTACTAGTCACTGCGTTTTGGATGAAGTTTTGACAGTCGGATGTAATTCTGAACTGGATGAAAAATGGACATAGGAGGATGACGGCTAGGGTTTGGGGGGTAGTGAGGAGTGAGAGCATGGCGGCTCTCACTCTCTCTCAGCCTCTTGGAGTTTTCAGAGGTATGGTAGTGGGTTAGGAGAAGTTAGGAGGTAGGGGACGGTATGATACTGCTGTGGATCAGGATTGTAGAGCAGGATGATTGTACTTGGTGGGAAAGGAAAGAGAAAAGGTCCATTGAATTTACAGATCTGAGTTGAGTATTGAATGTTAGGGTTAGGGTGAATTGAATGGAGAGACTTTGCATTGATGATCTGACCAGGAGCAGAGGGTAGGGTACTGGTGTTGGTAGAATCAAATGAGTAGTTAAGTAAGAAGGGTCAGTATTACATTTTTTTCAGATTCCATTTGACTTAGTAGAAGTAACCAAGCTTTTTAAGGGTGAAGCTTAATCACCCTTTAACAGTGCGCCTCGACAAATCTCTTATAAAAGAGTTTTGCAAGCATGAACAGAGCTTATGAGAAGAGATAGAAGCAACTCGATCCTTTGGATTTTGTGTACGCACTTATACAAACACAGTATTCACGTGTACCAAAGAGTACCAAGGAGTATCTAGTAGTACAAACTAATACGGATTTAAGTACATCCGGACATCCGTATTTGAAATTCGGCAGCACAATGTATGCATGTGACTTATACACTACAACAATCCTATATTCAAAATGAATAGTAAAGAATTTATAATTGACGTTGAAGCAGATAGTGAGTGCAATGTTGTTCTCTTACATTGCGACTTATCCACTTCCGAACAATTTCCTTTCTGTTGGGGCTCACGCGAGTCTCCTCTGTCTACCATTTCAATACAAGCTCCTTCACCGCGTTAGGCACACCGGGTCTCTTCTTCTGTTTTGCAAGTGCACAAGGTGTCCTAGCCAGACGCACAGTACGTCGGCGACTTATAGCTTCCCTCAAATTCCTAGGATGAACCTTCAACACCCTCTACTATGTCTTGGCGTTTGTCACCGTTGGAGATACGGCCGCATCAAGAAGAACAACCTTCTTAGCGATCATATCTGATGAATGAGACCCCTTCATAATGTTCAACTCATGCTGGTAATTCTTTAGAAATTCAAACTGAACCTTTGCATCTTCCACACAAGGATAGTACTCAGGAAGAAACGGTGAAACGCATTCGTTTTGCAGAAAGAGCTCCATGATCTTCAAGCGAGACTGGGCATCGAGACAACCTTGAATCTAACTCATGAAGAAATTCAGCAATAGTTCTAGGGAAGACAGCTCGTTGCCCTCCCCAGGTTCCTTTTCAGCAGTGGCAAGCAACCTAGCCTCCCTTTCTCTCTCCCTCTACAACTCTCGACGTTTACGTTGTCTCTCTGCCTCCCCCTCTCTTAGACCTTCCCTCATTGCATCATAATCCTCAGCCCTTGCAGAGGGCACCTTCCCCTTTACTCTTGCACTTCGATGTGCACCTCTTGCATTCCCAATTGCCTAAGAGAAGAACAATTTAGTCCAAAAAATTCAGAAACCCTACATGCACAAGCAATCTCTAACAACAACAATTGCATGAACACATAGCGTAGAAACATGTGCAACAAAATTAAAACCCACTTTGTGAAGGGTGAGCTGTTGCCTTTTGCTTTGAAACCTTGTGAAAAAAAAAACAATGTGAAAGAATGTTCAGCACCTGCTAGTAGGCTTGATCCCAGGAGCTAGGATTTAAAATTCCCTCAACAACATTGAATGTCACCGTGGACACCATCAACCTATGTCAGTAGAAGCGACAAATCTGACTCTGAACAACAGAAAAGCGCCCCGCAATGCCGCCTAAATACACAGAGTACCAATCCTTTGACATTTTGTAATAACTGTACACGATGGTACTCAGAGGCCGGAGAGGGACCCTAGCGTATTCTCACCCTCCGGCTGACTCGCCACTTGTCCGGTCTCCCGTCCGATCACATGTGCGTCAAGAGCCGAGTCCGGATTGCCGACAAGCAACATCCCTCTCTCGGAGACACTGGACAACCTCTAGGGAATTGAGATTCCAAATTATCATTAGTGCCATAGATCTCCGCATGTGTCATTCTTTTCGGTAATACATTACCACAATTGGCAAAGCGTCTAAATACGGCGGCAGGGGCCTTGGAACAATGACTCTGGCTTGAACCTTCACCCCATCCATAGTGCTTCATAGCTCTTTGTCGTTTATAACGAAAAGTGAAATTGCACTACACACATTTAACATGGTCCTTATCAATGAACGTCCACCATGGAGCCCACTCAGCCGTCGGTTGACGATGTTGACCTGCCATTCTCCGTGTCTTTGGAAAAGTACAATGATCTCTTCTCTGCAAGTGTTAGTATGACACATGTGAGAAAAAAAATGGTATGTGTAGACATCAACCACAGGCCAATGTGATGCACAATGTGGGGCGCGAGCTTCTCCAAGGGGGGGAAGGCGCGAGCTTCTGAAAGGGAAGGCGCCAGCTTCTGAAAGGTGGGGCGCGAGCTTCTGCAAGGAGGGGGGGGGGCGCGAGCTCATGCAAGGGGGGGGGGGGCGCAAGTTTCTGCAAGGGGGGGCGCAAGCTTCTGCAGGGGGGGGGCAAGAGCTTCGGCAAGGGGAGGGAGGCATGAGCTTCTGCAAGGGGGGGGGGGGGGTGCGCGAGCTTCTGAGGGGGTAGTCCCGGTGAATGGGCCATACAGTTTTTTTCATTTTTTTTTTTAAACATTTTTTCATTCCATTACAAAACCAGCAATATCATTTCAAGTTCCACCCGAGCACATATATGCCGAAAAAAGGATTTATTAAAATATTAGAAACGTGCAAACAAGGCCACATAGGCAATCAAAATGTTCCAAACGTAAACCACTATCAAACTTCAATGTGTATCTAAAACAACCATTGGGAGCTTGGAAGTTGTAAGGGGGACTCATCAAATCATCCACAACTTTTGCAAGTGAAAGCCTCTTCGCACGATCTTCGTTAACCAAGCCATCCAACTTTGATGAGAATGCAATCATTGAGATTGAATCCTTGAAGAGTTCTGGGCATTCTTCCTCTCTCCATATCTTCTTTGCCAAATGGCCTACCGAAAATGCATCAGATTGCGTCGTACATGGATGCATCCTCTTCATATGCTCCAAATTGCGTAACTCGTCATCTTTGTCGCCTTATAAAAAAAACAACTCCGCTGCAACTCCTACCCTCCTCTCCTTTAATCGTAGTAGATCATGAATCGTGAAACCACGAGTGAGCCTCTTTCTCAAGCTCCATGACCATCTCGGGCCCCCCCCCCCTTGGACCCGCTCACGCCCCCCTTGAACCCGCTCGCGCCCCCCCTGAACCCGCTGCGCCCCCCCCCCCCCCACCCCCCGACTATATAAGTGAACTGGGCGCCTCCCCCCCTCACTTTTTTAAGCTCCACCTTGGCACTCAGGCCTTGAACTACCTCACGGTGACTTATTGCTGAGTACTTGGGTGGGGTCTACAGTATTTTGACAACGCCACGTACCATCTTTCAACCTTATTTTGTACGCTCATCCGGGAATTTGGGCCCTAAACTACCTCATGGTGGCTTATTGCTGAATACTTGGGTGGGCCACAAAGTATTGTTAGAATACCATAACAACCACGTAGGAGATTTGTTAAATCATTAAGGCAAAGTTTTGAGGAATTGGTGTGTTTTTTAACAAACTCAACGTTCCCAATACACCACCATGGAGGGAAACCCAGCTCTGGCGGCGGAAGTGCCACTCACCAAGGCGGAAAGGAAGCGAATCAAAGATCGTGAACAGAAGCGTGGTGGTAAGAAGATGAAGAAGCGGCTTCATGTGTTGAACAACCCGACAAAGTTGGAGATTTTGCCCGATGTGCAAATCCCCGTTCCATGAACGCTTGTACGAGGTTTTTGGACTCACTCCATACATGCCACCAAGCCATGAGAGAAATCCCGAAAACACTCCGGGTGAAGAGTTCCGCAATATGTGGGGAGAAGATTTGATTTGGAGTTGGCGAGCCAAGCGCACCTTGAGGCTAAACGATGGAGCGGGACCAAGTGGCACAGTGGGAGTAGATGCAGATGACTAGTAATAGTTACAACTTAGTAGTAAGAGTCTAGTTTTCGTATACTACAGTTTTTGTAATGTTTTGGTTTGAAATGGTAATGAAATGCTTTTACATTCATAAATGTATACAACATTGCAAAGTCCATGTATTTCGGCTCACGAGTATCTCATTTGTCCTATGCTGAATTTACACAGTTGTCATTGCGCTTAGCCCCAATATATTATTCCGATGGAAATGTTAGTTTTTTTGCATTGTCGAAAATTTACTATATCTACAAAATGGGCGGCACCACAAACCCGCTCGCGCCCCCCTCAAACCCGCTCGCGCCCCCCACTCGCCCGCACCCCCCCTTAATTCGCTCGCACCCCCCCTTAACTCGCTGGCGCCTCCCCCCCCCTGATCCCGCTGGCGCCCCCTCTGAACCCGCTCGCGCCCCACCTCTGAACCCGCTCGCGCCCCCCCTTGAACCCGCTCGCGCCCCCCCCTTGAACTCGCTCGCGCCCCCCTTGAACTCGCTCGCGCCCCCCCCCCTGAACCCGCTCGCGCCCCCCCTTGAACCCGCTCGCGCCAAGCCTGTACTCGCTGGCGCCCCTTTTGCATATGTGGAATTCCCCGTCAGCGTTTGTTGTCCATGTCATCAATATGTTTCCCCTATAGGTAAGTTGTAAAAAGAAAAACTAACCCAGTAATTTTTCTCCTCCCCTTAATGTCCGATTTTCACTTCAGACCGACTGGTCCGTCCGTCCGTCGGTCCGTCCGTGTCCGGAAATTTTGCCCATGTCCGTCCGTTAAGACAACCCTGCAAACCGATGGTAAACCAGCTGTTAGAGTTAACAAGGTCTCAGCTTAGCAGAATTTGGGCTCAGGGCGACCTGTTGGTAGCCGACCATTTAGCTTACAAGAGGGCAGTTCTAATCAGAATGACGCTTGCTACCTATGCGGAGACACTGATCATTAAATGCGCAACTGTGCCCTCCGGGCAAAGTTTCACCAGTTAGTCACCGCTGAGAAGCAAGGTACGGGTACGATAGGATTCAACAATGTGGAGTTGCAAGAAATCGAAGACACTACGAGAGTAGCACGAGTAAAAGCAAGACTTCTCTTAGTAGACAAGGATGTGAAAGAACCGGAACCTAGAAATGCAAAGACTCCAGATGATTGGGAAAGGGAAGAAAGAATTTGGAACGAGTTCATTTCGCTCACCGAGGAGATTAACAAGGAGAATGATGCAGCCCAGCAAAAGGGAGAGGAGCTACAGAAGACGAAGATAAATGAAGCTCGTACAACTGAAGGACCTATATTGGATGGCCATTGGATTGGATTCCCAGACCCTGACTGTCTTCAGGCTACTTCCTAGAAGGTGGTATCAACTAAAGCCGATGCTAACTAGTCACCACCACCCCAAGTGTTTGCGCAGCAAGTCAGCCGGCAAATTTTGAAGACCCCAATTACGATATCCTTTGGAGAACTTTTAAAGGTTGCCGCTAATATCACCAACTACGTGAGGCCTAAGGTGTTCCCTAACCATTCGAGGTCAGAATCCACATCTTCTGATTCCGCCCCATCCTTTAGAACTCCTCACCTGTACAGCCAACCCCCAATCCCTCAGTGCCGCCCAGTAGGACTAATTTGCAGGGATAGAAGAAATTGGACGTTGGAGCAGTGGATATCGATCGTAGCCTTCCAATAATTTTTGTATCAGTAGGAAATTCGGCGCTCAAAAACGTACTCTTGGACGAGGGATCGGGAGTAAATTTGATTACAGAAGAAGAACGAGTACAATTGGGCTTGAAGGAGCCATCACCGGCCCCTTATAGGTTGAGGATGGCCGACCTGGCAGTAGTGAAACCGGTTGTATTAATCCGCAATGTATGGATTTACATTCATAGGATTCCCTATAATATCAGCCTCATAGTGATACGCAACAAGGAGGTTAACAAAGCGTATAGCATGTTGTTGGGCGACCTTGGCTGATTGATGCCAAGGCCACTAATGATTGGGAAAATAAACTGGTGACCATCAGAGGAAATGGGAAAGTCAAGACTATCTCCATTAACCAACGAACTGGGCTTTTACCAAAACTCCCCAAGGTATTGGTGTGTTACAATTTGGCGGAGGGATTGACGGATGAGGAAGAGGATAGGCTTCTACTTTCAGAAGATTACTTATTTATAGTCGGATTCATTACTCTTCCGGAAGCTCTAAAGGTATAGCCAGACGATGGAGCCGACTTGGGAAGAGACAATTGCAAGATCATGCCAGCCCCGTCTTCGGACTCAATTACCTACCTTGAACATTTTTATACGTTTACTGAAGGCAGGATATCAATTGATGAAACACCAATCACAGATAAATTTGATACCATAAGGGTTGCCGCCTGGAACCTGACGGAAGATGAACAACTGCGCAAGCTGAATGTAGGCACTGAGGAAGAAACGAAAATCGTAAAACTTAGTGCTCACCTTGAGCCGACGTTGGCCTGCAAGGCTGAGGCCTTACTACGGGAATACACTAATGTTTTTGCATGGACGTATATGGACCTCAAGGGAATCCCATCCTCTCTGGCTTAACATCGCATTGTACCAAACAATGATGTTTCTCCCATTCACCAAGCTCGCTACAGGATGACTCCTAACTATGCTAGTCAAGCAAGACATGGACAAAATGTTGGCTGTTGGGTTTATTGTCCCTGTTGAAGAGGCGACATGGCTCTCACCTATTGTCGTGGTTCCTAAGAAAAATGGTCAACTCAAAATGGTCAATTGACTACCGGAAACTAAATGCGGCAAGTAAAAAGGATCCCTATCCGTAACCCTTCACTGAGGAAGTGCTTGATGATGTGGCAAGTTTCGAGATGTATACCTTGTTAGATGGCTGGTCGCGGTATTACCAGATTATGATTGCTTCAGAGGATCACCACAAGACCGCCTTCATCATTGATTAGGGTGCGTTGGTGTGGATGGTGATGCCCTTCGGATTAACCAACGCCCCCCCCCCCCCCTCTCCAACGTATCAATGGGCAATAAACAAGGCTTATAAAGACTACTTGGAGGAAATTATGAAGCTATTCTTGGACGGCTTCACTGTGTACAGTGATACAGCCGACCAATTGCCAAAACTCCGGCTATGCTTTGGCAAATGCAGAGAATATGGCATAAGCCTGAACCTCAAGAAGTGTGCTTTCATAGTCACTTCCGGTGTGATTCTAGGACACGTCGTCTCCAAGCATGGTAAGATGCCGGATCCCAAGAAGATTCAAGTTATACAGGACATGCAACGACCCAAGTGTCGAGGCGACGTTCAAGTGTTCAACGGTTTTGCTTAGTTCAACAGGGTTTACATTAAGTCCTACGCCCACATTATGGAGCCCATCACTCGGTTGATGAGAAAAACCGAGGTATTCAATTGGACCTCTAAATGCGAGACAGCTTGGCTGGATACATGACTCTAATGTGTACCCTCTACACACTAACTGTATAGGTACGTCTACCTATTATAATAGTTTTTGCATATGAGAGAACGCATTAGTAACCAGATCAGAGCACAACGGATGTAAACTATGCCTATACCAAACTTTGCTAAGAGCTCGGGTTCAACCTTGGCGCTTCTAAAGACAGAGGACAACAACATGGTCGACCAAAGAAGTGAACTTAGTCCTCCTTGCTTAATGCTCCAAGGTCAAGGTCAAATGCCTTTGTTACCCAGCCAAAGACAACACGGTGATCAAGGATTATAGACGGCAATACTTCTAGTTAGGCGCTGTTAGAAAACCTCAGGATATTATAAAATGATAGAGGTTAGCAGTAGAAAGCACTTTTTGGTTTAAGAAGCTTAGTGTATTTTGGTAGCACCCTTATACTCTAGACCAATTGGTCACTTCCTTGACAGTCTCCATTTTGTATTTGGACGCCACGGCTTGTGTGATGACATTGTCTCTTCTTGAAGTAAAGCCTTGACTCTTTATTACCTATGACTAAGTGTACATGTGTGTGTCATTCATGGTCTCGTTGTCTTGGGCTTCAAGGAAAGTCTCTTCTCCTCCCTCTACCTTGGCCTTCGGGTAAAGTCTTTTCTCCTCCGTCTAACTTGGCCTTCCCTCTTTCTCTCTCTCTATACTATGTTCTAACGCTAGTGCCCCTACTACACCTCTACTTTCTAGTAAATCTCCCCCTCCAAATACCATGTCCATCTATGAAAGGTGTTCTGTTTCACCTATCTTCTTTGAACTAATATCTACAACTCCGCCCAGACACTTAGCTTTGGAGTTCATCTCTACTTACCTCTATCCCTGTCTACACTACCTCGGCCTCCTTGGACGCCTTGTCGCTCCCTCTACCTACATGTCTGCTTGGCAAACCAAGTCTTTGCGTCTCACTCATCTCCATGTACTTAGACTAACATTTTGGCGACCATGTTGGAGATGGAACAATGACACAATCTCAACACACCAAGACCACACTTGGTAGGAAATTACGATGCCTCCAAGAAAGATCCCCCTAGAAAGTAACAATGATGTAGAAGAAACCATACATCAAGATGACCTAGACCCAACTAAGGAATTCTTACAATTTCTTAAGGACCAAATGACGGCCTTGGCAGCCAAGAATGAAGCCACAAATGCCAAACTCGAAATGCTTAGCATCCAATATCAAAATCTCTATGGCACTGCAACTAACAAAGGTGTTTGTGCCACCCTTTAGAACTTGGAAGAACCCTCAGAGCCCCTACGGTCTACGACCTTGCCTAGAGAAAATTGTACTACGGCCACGTCATTGAGTAGAGGCGACCATGAGAGAACCACCAAGTTCCCCAAGATTCCATACCCATACTTTGACAAAGCTGGTGACCCGGACTGGCACATACAACGATTCAAAGTCATAGTCCAAACCAATGGTGTTCTTAGTTCCACGGACTTACAGAACATCTTTAGAGCAACTCTTCAAGGAAACCATATCGATCCGTATATTGACTTTGAGACGGAACACCCACATGCTAGCTGGGAAGATATGGAACGTAATTTCCTTCACAAGCTCTATAAACTGAAAACTAGCTCATAGATACTACAAGCCTTAGGAAGTATCACTCATGACCAAAATGAACCAATAGACAAGTTCTATGATAGGTTCAAACAGTTGGTTGATAAGCTTGGTCAACGTCTTAAGGAGGACTACCTATGCGAGTGGTTTAAGAAAGGATTCCTATCTTGGATTCAGCAAGGTATTGTCACTTGAGGAGTGAAAACTTTCTATGAAATTCTCAATGATGCCAATGATATGAGCCGCAAATTAGGGGCTTTGAACAAAACTCAAGCACCTCTACTACCCGTGTCCAATCTCCAAACGGACACCCAACCGGCACCCATGCTCAATGGAACTTCTTGGAAAATCCCTGGCGGACAATGCTAATACGCCGAGGAAATGGAAGACCAGAGGATACTCAGCGAGCAAGAACTACCACGGCCGCCATGTATATCGAAGAGGTGAATGTCAATTCCTTCCAACTAGGGACACTACACCAAACTTCTGCACCTGGAAGCTGGTGGGCTAGCTGAGCCTTCTGCTCCCGGCGGTGGACTCCTGATGTCACTCTCCTTCGTCAAGGTAATTGGGAATTTTGTTTTCTTTCACCCGTCTCGCGTTTTACCATTCCGCCACGTTTACGTACTCGTTCTGACAGATGGATGACCGTCGTTGTAAATGAGACGCACCCGGATTGTGAAGTTCCTGTTCAAGCTGACAAGTGGTGGTGTAGATTGTCGTCTCGCAGAATGTAATGCTCCCTCGTTTGCATCTCTTGCATGCTAGGTGTTGCTTCAGCATTGGTCAAATAAGGGAGAAATGTTTTATTTGAAATCGTTTGTGAAACTGCCGTGTATCACAGTAGCCAGTTTTGATTGCTTTTCCGGTAGGACATCTGATAGTAGGATTGAAGAATTTCATATTTATAATTGATAAATACGTATTTATTCAAACAGAGTGCACCACGAGTACAATTGGAATCAAACTTTATTTACATAAATAAAAGTAAACAGAGGAAACAGGCATGATGCACTGTCTCAACATTCTCTGACATTGCGATCGGACTATCATTTTAATCTATGTAAAAACTGGAAAACAAAACAGAGAGGTTGAAAACACTAAGAAAAATACGAAACCCTTTGTTATTGTGGACTCAAGAACACCGTCGTCATCACATACCGGATAATGTCTTAGCCTACTGAACTCAATCCATGTTCTACGGTATATGTAACTTCTTGCAGAACCAACGTTCAGTAGCGCCAACGTTCGTCACTCTTCTAATGTGGCACGTTCAAATTTTATAGTACTTGGACCAGCCTTCCCCTCTAGCTGCAAAACAAAGAAAACAATTGCAAAGATATCAAGACCTTATTTACATCAAGTATTTGTTGTTGGCCTCATCAAACCGAGCTACATCCGTCTTGTATCTTCATTTCTTCTAGTCACATAGAGGCTGACGTCGCACACTATGCGAATATTGCGAAGAATGCGAGAGACGCTAGAAAACGGCGCCAACAATTTCACATACACTCTGGGGAGGTTAAATCAATTACAGACTACTGTGTTAACCGCGCACATGCAGAACTAGAATATGATGGAGGGAACTTACTCCTCTAACTAAGGTTATGTCGCGACAAGAATCCCAAGAAGTACAGGTCATTTCAATTTCCCCTTCACAGTTGGTGTCTGAACTTGTATTATGTACTCCAATCCCCACATCACCAAGGCCTCCTAATCAAGTTCAATGTCTTTCACATCGTCCAAGGTATTCAATGCAATGATAGGTTGCCTGCTTGGATACATCACCTTGACTCCGAATTGAAAAACTTTAATGATTTCTACAAGTTGCATGCCTTTCTCCCATTTAATCGATCGCCACGGAGATGACTGAATCTTGGATTTTGTGGTCTTAAAACTGTAACCTGTTCTTCCTAGAGCCACCGAACCGCCAGGGCGAGTGGGATGGATAACCCACACCTCCTTGTTCATTGGTACCGAATACCTTTTCTATTATGTCCACGTGCAATGGAGGTTAGTTTGGACTCATACATTAAAACATTTAAGATCCTCCCGACAAATGGCCTTACATCATTCTTATTTTGCTCAGCCCAAATAGAGAAGACATACACTGCTTGTTTAAAGAAACAAAACACCATATTCGTTATTTTGGGAGATATTCTTGAATTTGGGAAATCAGCGTGTAGAGAAATGGCCACATTCGTGCCCTCCCATTTACTTTTATCTTGCGGAAATCAATATTGAATCATTAAAAAAACACCTTAAATGAACAATGAGGTCCATGTCATTTAGGTCGAGTGGACCTAAATGCACGAACATACAGGAGAAAACTTAGAAATGTTCATTGATTCATTAAAAACATGTTTAAAGAGAGATGATGATTAAGTCATTTAGGTCGATCACACCTAAACGCAATATAAACAAGGAAAAAGAATATACCACGTCCCCTGCATTTTTAGTAGTAACTATTCGTTACCTTTCTAAACCAAGGTTTCAATAAAAGGCAATGTCCAATCACATAAATTACATTCGGAAATTTGAATAACACAAAAAGTGTGCAAGACAATGAGGCAAAAATAGCAGACGAGAAAATTTGACAAACACATCAATCGTTTTATTCAAAACATAATTACATTGAAATAACACAGAGGACTCTTATAATCGTCTACATTGTCTGCACCATTGCTATACAGTACATAGTATCCTCTATATGGTTATGGAGTCCCTCCGTAAGCCTCAATTCTTGACTAGACAAATTCCCGTTGGCGCTAACGTGTCCACGACATTCCCTCGACCTGCATCATTGGACTATCAAGAAGACGTTGCAACTTCTGCCTACGCCTGTCACCGATGCTTGACTCTGGCAGAGAGTGGCGATGGGTACTGGATGGTTTAGAGTGGGAGTAGGCGGACTTCCTTGCCCTGGATCCTGTAGTTGTTGATCGTAGCCTCGGCATCTGCAAAGGGGATAAATTAGCATTAGGAAGAGATTTTGGTTTAGGTCGAATCGACCTAAACTGCTGAGTGCAAGTGTAAAGGTCGAACGGACCTTGAACGAGGAGGCCTACATAAGCTAGAACCAGACCTAGATGAAAGTATAAAAAGATCAATCATTTTAGGTGGCCTCGAGCTAAACTAAAGAACATCAGAATGAAACATCATGAAAGAAACTTACAGGAATGAAACATCAGAAAGGAATGAAAAGCGAATACTGAGGAATGAAAACCAACCTTTGCCGGTGGTGGTGACGGCATGTCCTCCACATTGTTATAAAGAGCACGCTTTGTAGGGGTAGAACTCTGTCGTTTCAGAGATAGAACCTGCAGTACGGTCCGTGGCCACATAGGAGAAGGGGATTTCAGGGTCTTGGGAACGGACAGGTTAACCGGGCTGTCCACAACCCCTTCGTCGACAGCCATAGTTGAATAGTCCATCGTGGACTGCGCTGTTGCAACCAATTGCAACAGAAGCCCTCTGCTACGTAGAGAGGGCCCGCAGCCATAAGCATTATTCAAAGAATCCACTGAGGCTCAACATGCATTATCCTGCAATACATAAAGCGAATAGAAACATACATCCCGCAATAATTCAGCAATGGTTTAGGGTTCGTCGCAAGGGGCAGAATAGATCAAGAAAGAAATATAAACTTTGTATTACAAAAGGAGTAGTCTGGATACAAAGATTACGCAAGTGGTTAAGATGTACAACATACTAATAGCTGCGCGGCAGTTCAGAAATGTCTATTAACAAAGTAGAGAACCGAAATCATGCCAAATTATGGTCTACGACTAATTGCCTCGTTAATGATAATTATATCTGACTAAATATGTAGAACAAATAAATAATTCTAGATTTAAAAACATATCTACCAAGGTCTATCAAGCACTATTCATCAACTCACATATAATGATTTGATTTCATACATCATATATACTAATGAAATTGAGAAAAAATACATACTCTACTACATGGAGGTATGAATATTTGCAACGATATACTTCCTTGTATGAACCTTACTCACGAAATTCAAATAGGTTCAAACAATTTTCCATTTAATTTTATTCCATATACGAGATATTTAATGTCCCTAGAAATGCATTAACTCTATACCCTAAACCCTTAACCCTGGACCTAAGACCCTAAACCCTTAACTCTGAACCCTATACCCTAAACCCTGAACCCTGAAAAAGGAAGAAAAGTTTGCGGCCAAAAGTCAACACTCTGTCTGGCGCTATAGGGACTTCCAACCCATCCCATTTGATTTAATGCACAAAATATTTCGCATCTGCATCTATCTAAAGGGCCAAGAAGTATGGAAAGTGGTAATTCCCGCGCTTTCTCACACCCCGAAATGTGGAGGGACGACAGGTCATGCATGATTCCCGCCTATTTTCAAAACTCAAGCGGCATGAAAACGGTTACACGTTAGAGAATGACCTCTCGAATCGTCCACGCTCGAAGTCTTTTCTCTACTCACTTGCTTCTCTCGCGTGTAGGAGCTCTCGGCGCTCACTTGGAGGTCGTTGTTCTTTGAGCGGAAGCTGTATTGCGCCGTTTCTCTTGTACGTCTTCTCTTTAGTTTTCTCTGATCATCAGTACATCTCATTCATTTCTGGTTGTTGTATGCTTGCGATTGTTTCAATTCATAATGTATTAGCAGTGTCTCACTTAGTACTTGGAAACGTTTGAGAGCGGACACCGTAAGCGTACTCTAAGTCTGAGACTCTGAATTCTGACGATGTAAGCACCTATTAAAGCGCCGCTTTTTGCGGACGGCAGTTTAGCTCGACTCGAGCTAAACTGATGCATCCAAAGGGCAGCATGAGTTTAGCTCGAGTCGAGCTAAACTTCTGCATCTAAAGGGCAGCAGCAGTTTAGCTCGACTCGAGCTAAACTCATGCTTCCCATAGTCCAGGAACAGTTTAGCTCGACTCGAGCTAAACTGCGCCTGGGATAAGTTCTCAAATTTAGAGATTGATTCTCTTTAAGGAGTATAATATGTTCTCACAAAATTGGGTCTGTTGCATTTCAGGTACAATGGACTATGTCTCAGATGACGAGATACCCGTTGAAGTGCCCGTAAACCCAGACCTTCCAGACTTCGCGGTTGTACCCTCAAGACAATGGCAGAACAAGACTATAACAATATATAGTGACGACAATATCCCGTTAGCAGAGGGTTTGATCCGGAACCCACGGTCCAGCTTGGTATCTGACACGGTTGGTCCCCTTGGTGATTCCGTTGTCGTCGTCCAGGTATCACGTTCTTTGGTCGAAGAAGAGTCAGAGGATGATTGGAGGTACTCCTTCAAAACGTGGCCTATCAGCCACGTCTATCTGGATGGAGTTAGCCTAGAGCACCATAGTCAACGTGATGTGTATACCCGTTGGGTTGCGGAGCGTAACCGATCCCTGGGAGATCGTACCCGATCGTATGATAACTCCTCTAGGAATACCCCCCCACCTATATCACGTCACGCTGAGTTTCTGATGACCCAGCCATCTATCAACTCTGTAGCGGCAAACACGTGCTGCGCTCACCTATGCGTCCAACACTATCCCAGAGATAAAATCTCTACTCTACGGTCGCGTATGTACGACAAGACCACAGTGCAGTTCCGTAACCACATAAAACTCGACGTGCATAGACAGATCCACAAGAATTCAGCGGGGAGGAGTGTGGTGACTCTGGAGGGCATAGATGTTTGCCCCTTCGCCTCGATGAAGATTATGGGAGTGAGCTCCAGTACATTCTATAGAAATGCCAAGTATGCTGCTGCTGGTTTCGAAGCTCAATTTCACGGTAATACTGGTTTACGTAAACCTCGAAATCACACAGTGGTAGCAACTGCCGTCCTAGGGGCCATCCTTAACAGGCATGCCGACCACATGCCCCAGAAGAGTCGTGTTCTGCCCACAGGGGAGACAGTTGTAGCTAAAGTTCTGCCTTCCAGTTTCAAATGGAAGGAACAGATTCTGATCCTCGATGAGCATTTAGCGGACTGTGGATTGCCTCCTATGTCCGCTTCTAACTTGAGCAAGATCAGGAGGCTTAGCTATCCAGAATATTACGCCAAACGGGCAGGAGACAACTTCGCTCGTTGCTCAAAATGTAATGAGTTCCAGTCCCAGAAGAAGTTGACGGTTACAGGATCTCAGGCGTCCCTGTTGTGGTCTAAGAAAATGAGGCTGCACAATGACTTTGCAATGGCGCATAGGGACTTGTACTACCTAAATTGATTCAGTTCGAAGGCTACTCCGCATGAAGTTCTTACAATTATGCATGACAAGATGGACCACTCGAAGACGGCGTCGCCGGCCTTATCCCACAAGGTCAAACACTTAGACGGTCTCATGAAGCTTCCTCTCGCTGTCACCGGAATGCTTGCTCATGGGCATGTGGACCAACGTTACGCCCATTATGGCCTTGACATTTACTCACACGACGCTAATTACACGGTTGGATCGTTTGCGAAGCTCCTTCGGGACCTTGAGTCACCCCCTAAATCCACCTCTAGCGAACTCTTTCAAGAGAATCCTTCCCACCCATTGTATGCCGCGCTTTTGCATGGTTCAGAGATGTGTTTGGATCCTCTTGGCCCTCCTCCTGAGGTTCCTATTGCTGCTAAACCCTTGCCTCCCATTCTTAACGTCCAAATGGATAACGCTGTCAGTGATAACAAGAATAGGTTTGTATTTTCATTCTGGTCCCTATTAGTCACGAAGCGGGTGTTTCGCGAAGTGTACGTGAATTTCATGCTGGTCGGCCATACTCATGACGATATTGATGCCCTTTCCGGGCGATGGAGCATGGCTTTGCGGAGGGAGGACTTCCCCACAGTACCTCTCCTCATGAAGTCCTTCATGAAAAATGAAGCTGTACCAACAATTCCGCATCTGATTCAGGAGGTCCCAGATTTCAAGAAATTCATCGCGGAGTGGATGCTTGATGGCGACGATACGTTAATGGGTCACACTAAAGCTCATCAGTTCAAATTCTATGTAGACTCTTCACGATGCCCAGTCATGAAGTATAAAATCTTCTGTCACGACGACGACTGGTTGCCAAAAGGAGATGGTTGTGGCATCAAGTTGTGGAAGGAGGATTCAGAAGGTCGATCTTTATGGCCCCGTGGTGTTCCTGGTGCCGTGGCGCCTCGCGAGATGCGGCACCTGCCTGATGTGATTAAGGGCTTGTCGGGTTTTGTAGATCATTGGGAGAGGCTATCTTCGGATTCAGTTGAGTCCAAAAGAATCTATGAGCCACTCTCATACTATTGGAACGATGTTAAAGAGGCTCTTTCCATCCCCTTTGATGCTGTCCCCGCCTTGGAGCATGGTTTTTGGCCATCCACGCGGCTCGCTTACTCCGTCGAAGACGCGTTTCAGGAAGATGGAACTTTGCGCGAGGAGTTCGCAGAGGATGATCACTGTGTTGGTCACAAACGAGATCGCCCAGGACCGTCGTTCCGTGTTGCGCGAGACCTTTTTGCAGGGTACTTCTTGGCGCTTCGACCCTGCGATGAAGACGATCGTCCTTTTTGGCTTGCAAGGGCCTTGACTGACCCTAATTCGAACCCTGACCTCCCGAACACGCTCCAAGTAGAGTTCTACCGCCCAATTTCCCGAGATGAAAATGTTTTGAAATTCTATACCGGCTGGGATGTGGATGGGAGACTTCGTTGGACAGTTGAGGGGGATGTACCCGAGTCGTGGCAGAGTACTGATGCAGTCATAACAGCTTGGAAATCCAAAGTTAAAAAAAATGTCAACGAGCGGGGCGTTGGCAAGGATCCAACGCTGAAGATCCCACTGAAACAACTGGTCATTATAAAGGCCTCCTTGGAGAGATTTGTGTCTCCGGATTCTGAATAAACATGTAGCTTTGAAGTTGGTGATCTTGAAGTTCTGAATTTAGTCAGATTGCTTATATTCGTTTGAAGACGACTGAACTGAATTTCGTTCGTCCCTTCATCCAACATTATGTTTTCAAGACAAAGGTAGATGTTTAGCTCGAGTCGACCTAATCAGTTATAGCGTATTAGTTCTAGCGTATCTATGTTTTGAATACTAGCTAATTACATATATTTAATTGGAGGAATCACTACTTAAGTGTTTCAGTCCATTCCTTATTTATCATGTGTACCACATTATAGGCCGCAGTTTAGGTCGAGGCGACCTAAACTGCATTTGGCGTTGAAGTTCGTACTTTACGAGTGCAGGATACCAACAGGTCACCTATAGTTCTTAGTGTAGATTTTTACTTAGTACCCTAAAGCGTTGATTCTATATCATATGTACTGCCACATACCAGCCATTTAGGTCGAGGCGACCTAAACGACATCTAGCGCTGAAGTTTCTAGTTTGGATTTCTGAAGTAGAGCCGATAACATACATTTGTTGGCATGGGACTATACTGAAGTCCGTATGTTCTTGGATTGCATATCATACTCCGGAAACTGTAGGCAGCTATGTTAGTCGAACAACTTGATTGTTTGTACAGGTCTGAAAGAGCCTCTCACGGATTCAACATTTAAGGAGTGTGGACCTAATTTGTATTTCCACACATATATATAATATAAGATTTCCCAGCATATCCGTTGTGTCCATTTCTTGTTATTTGTTTGGTGTTCATTTAGGGTGGTTCGACCTACCTTGTATTTTTTCAAATATTTCTAGTAAACCACTACGTTCTTTCATTTCCCATTAGTACTGTGTGATCATGTCCCAAATTAATGGAAATTGCTTATAAGCTTTTCCTTGCCAAGTATGGGACCATTGTGCCCATTTTAACTCGACCTGACCTAATGCATTATTTTGGGAGATTATAAATCTCCCAAAATAACGAATTTGGTGTTACAATTATAAAAAAACAGTATGACATGTACCTGTGATGCCTTTGGAGTGAGGTCTGTTTGTGGCTGTCGTACTTGAAACTTACTCTTCTTTCGAGGAGGCTGATCATTTGATGATGATGACCAGGATTTTCCTTTTCCAGATGTGTCTTGAACCTCCGAACCCTCCTTCGAAAAGTCTGTGACAGTGCCTCCCGTCTGATGCTCTCCACTGTTCTTTGAGTTGTCCAAAGTCACTTCGGGGTCTCTGTCCCCCCCTTCCTCATGCAGCTGCAAGACCTACTCGATGGGATGTATGTTGTCGTCCTCTAAAACGTCGTCAAATTGTAACCACTAATAATACACGTTTGAATATGTGTTGTATCACACAACTACTTTAACGAGATCCGTGAAAGTTTTGAAAAGCCTACTGTATATGCAAGAAATAATGTCAAAAATGACAGCGAAAGCGATTGGTTCACTCCGTGAATTATTTTAACCTTTTTCAGAAGATCGGTGTTTCTGACTTACGTCTTCATCTCTTGCGATGGAATGCTGCAGTGGATCATCGCCAACATTCCGCATGTTCTCTTTATCAACTCCCTTCCTTTTCCTTGACAGCATCCGATTATCATTAGTTTTTTGGGCTAATATATATTAGCGCTCCCTTCTATCTGGTTAAGGTGCATGGTTTAGCATGTTACCTGGGACCACATCTTCTTCTCCTGACATGGTGTTCAACACATTGCTGGCTCCAATAAAAAATGAAGGGTCCTCTCTCACCTCTTTGCGTGTACCATCTCTCACAACAACGTCGACGGGCTGGCTTTCTGTAGAAGACCTGTTACAGAACTCACTGACCTCTGATAAATTCTTTTCTTTCATTTTGATGGAGTTGACCTGGCCTCCGGTTAGCAGGTCTTCCATCCTCTCCGGAAGAGTTGGGACGTTCTCATAAAGCCGGAGCTTATCCATTATAGCCAAGACACTTCCCTTGAGCATTAAAACCTCTCTCCCCACGTAACCTTGACGCACACCTTTCATTGCTCAGTCAAAACTGGACCTTGAGGAATGTTAGGTGGATGAACCTGCCTGCGACTAACAAAATATCACATATTCAATACAATATCAGGAGATATATAGATTTGTAGCTTTACAATGTCGAACCAGGAGATAGACGTTACAACAAAAGTTTCAGGAGTCAAATTATTGTGAGTGATAACATGAATATTTAATGCTCACTTCTTGCATTGGGTCGTCCATGCAGAGATCTTCCGGACTCTGATCACTGTCGGCATTCGGGAGGACTACATTCTCCGTACCTGAAATGGTCCTCTCCCCATTGCGTCCCTGCTAGGAAATGAATATGTCATTGCAGTGTATATAGCTTGTTCATGGATTCACATGTGCCTTGTTATCTCTACATATATTATAAGACATATAAGCTTCTCATGCTAAAAAGAACTGGTTCCAAATGTAATATGCATAATACATTCAATACATGTACAGTTGAAAAAAAAAAGCATAACTTATGTGCACGGTCTGCTACTGCGTGGTCAACGTCCTGTGACCTCCTTCTACACCTCCATATGTTAGAGACAGCCTCTTCTTCTTCTTATCATTGTTCATTTCTTTCATCCTTCCCAACCTGTTGGCTTCAGTTGGACTAGACCACCAGGAGAGCAGCGCCGCGTGTTTGTCTTTGGGGCATCCGGGGTAAATCTTCCTAGTTTCATCAAAGTGTTTCCTCCACAAGGATCTTGACTTTTCCATCTTCTTCTGTATGTATATAGGAAACCAGTTTTTTTTCAAGGGAGGATCAAATTCAGATTCATCACATACGAGTTGTTCAACCAGTTGAAATCTCTTGTCGTCGTCATTGTAGGAAATCTCTGCAACATCCACAAATCTTGACATCATTTGATTAACTGCTGATGTCATGCGTAGTTTGTTGGTCAAAATGTTACCCGCCGCATCCGTCGTGATCTTGAACTTTGTACCGTTGTTTACTCTCTTGTGCTGCGCAAATTCAGCATCTGCTTTTCTTTGAATCGCACGCTTGACACTTTCTGCGTTCTCCATCATGCCCATCCTACTACTCGTCACAAGCCCCGACGTGTTATTTGCGCACGACAAAGTTAAATCCCGAACATCATTAGTGAGTCCAGGGGCTACAACAAAGAGGGAAGATTCCGGTGGAGCATTTAGCGGGGGCTCGAGAGACGTTGGAGACGGTCTCGGTAGGCCCGTCAAAGCATTTTCTATATTCTCCACGGCTGGGGGCCAAGCACTGGCAAAGTTGACAAACGCCTGTTGGCGAGGTGGCAATGGTAGCAACTCTGATGATGGAAGAGCGGCATCCACTCCTCTGTCCCTCTCCATTGACGAATTCAGGTGCTCAAGTGCAACTTTGATTTCTGTCTCGTAGGAAGATGTACCCCCGGATATACTTGAATGTCCCACACGACCGCTGTATTGGCTCATAGCAGGGCCAACGTAAGGGAGCATTGTCGGCAACTCTGAGTCAACGTAAGGGACCGGTGCCGGCCTCTACATGGCAATTCTGCTGTGAAGTATATGTCCTACTTGTTTGTCGCGGTTCGCTCCGTACTGCGCAGTATTCAAACCAGGAGTAAACAGCCTCGCCCAGGCGAATAGTTCTGTGATGGAGCAGATATAGCACTCCCCTCTGGATGCCGTGTTTACTCCTTTGATTGGAACAATTGTCCGTGCACATTCACGGGTGCCTTGCAACTCATCCAAAGGATCCATTCTTTAAAATAACATGCAGCACCAACATCAGTCTTTCAAAATCGTTACAAACATAAACGAATTGCTAAAAAAGTAAATATCGTGTCCATATTTGCAAATTATTTGTATGATACAGGTTCATCACATAGAAATTCGGAGGGCATCTACATTAAATGGCATGGATTTTTATATATCTAAGAAACATAATAAAATATTCGTCGACAGTAACATCGATTACATACCTACTATGTGGAAAACTAGAATCAGCTTCCGTATTGTTTATCCATTTCAAAGAGACGGTAGAACATGACTTGATGTTACGAAATCCTCTGACCAAGACAACAGGGTTCCATAACTTCTGAACCAATAGATATGATTTGAAATATAAAAAATGCTTTATACAAAAAATTGTTGGTGGCGACACGAATGTAGACAAGGTAAAGACATGCACATACCTAGAATCAAGTGGTCTTCCACTATTCGGAAGTCACAGCCGCTACATTCCAAGACACAAACCCTTGTATGCATCGGAAAACAGTCTCAATGTGGAAATAAGGGTTAAAAACAAAGCAAATCACAAACTTACTTTGCGTGAGTACCTCTTCAAGATGACGACGCAATGCACAAACTTCAATGGGCTCCTCAGATATGCACATAATCGAGAGAACGAGTACCAGGTCTTCTGATCCCGGAGAGAGGTATGGTGTTACCCTACGCCTCGAACACCCATGACGGTAGAAAATGAGTGGCAGTTCACTGCCACAGAAATTAGCAACTCTGCCCTCGTTTTTTCCCGCCATGTTTCCCTTAGCAATTGTCGTTGCAATCCAGACCAACTGGAACTTCCAAGGGTGACTAACTTCTACAGCCTCTTCTTGATGAACTGTCGGAAACTCCTCTTGCGCAATGAAGGTGATCCGCTATACACATTACTTGGGTCTTCTTCTATCTTCATTAACTAATACTCCTACATCCTCTCTAAATTAGGGTTTGTACCGTGTTTTGAACTATGCATTTACATGGTGCAGTTGAGTGACGGATAGTACGAGAAGGAAAACGACCACACAATCTCTAGTTGTTGAGCTTACATTACGTACCGCTTACGACAAGGTAACGTACCTCTTGCGCAATGACGTATTGCATTTTGGAATTGCCGGTTTTTGTCCCATCCATTACTGATTTTGAATTTCCATCTTTCGTAGTTGTTCAAATGCCCATTGTTTTCCATGGAAGTGGTAATGTTCATCATGATTGATCGGACATTACAATACATTTCAAGTGCTTCTTCAGACAGATGAGCGAGGAAAATGTGTCCTCGTACTGTTGATCTCAGTGGGTGTGAAGGAAATCATTTTTGAAAGAAGCCCTTGCGGATCTTTAATGTCTGGTTCATAGTATAAACAAATCGATTCAATCCCTTTGTTGGTACATATCCATATGCATACATCGTCGAAATCGTTGGATGTGTAAATTTGCCTAATTCACTAGAGCAGGTACATACTCAAAAAGCGATAATTGGATCGCCAAAACTTGCAATTTTGATTAACAGGGAATTCTTGAGGGCAGTGCTAGACATAAAACACGTCATTGTGGAACTAGTTCAGTGCGTTCTTTAGCGGGCCGTCTTCACTCCGGCCACGATAAGTTGCTACTGTGGCATCGGTTATCCAACTATACGCGAGCAATGATAAGAGCTTCACCACTTGGATCATAAGTCCGATTTTAATCTACTAGGCAACAATTTTTTCTTCTAAGATTATGTAACTGTCTTTAAGGTTTCCTTTATTTGGTTGCGTCTCTATGCATCCCCTACGCTGTTCTGTGGAATAGAAATCTTGTTTTACACAATAGGTGCATTTGTTTTTCAATTTATGATCTCGCCTACCTTCAAATAATGACCTACATGTAGTTGTCATAACCTCTTGTGCATCCGATGTAGTCACAGAATTTGGGTTTTAGGGTTTATAGCAGGATTTCAGTCCTAGCGCTACCGATGGCTTGTATGAATTCGAATTGAAAATATGCGTCATGTGGACAACATGATGTTGCGTCTGCTTAGGAAAACGAGGGTTTGATGGCATGGTTTTTCTTATACAGCGATTGTGAACAATTACATCTGAAAAGTCTTCTCTCTGGTGAAGTTGTACAATCTTAAAGATTTGCCATGTCTGCAAGTCTGTGTGTCAGGTTTGAGGTCTGTGTGTTGGGTTCTGTATTTGAATTGTCATAACATATTAGTGTACAACGAGGTCCTTGATTGTTAAGAAGTTTCATAATCATTTTTCACACAAAATACTCTGAACTACGAACAGGGTTTTGATTTTTTTGCACAGGATTCGAGGAAGGCAATGGACGATGCGTGAGAGTTCTCATTGAATTATCTCGCTGAAGCTGTGGTAACTGTGCCTCCCTACTCCAACATTAGTCAACCCCAAGCTACAAGAGAAGAAGATTAAAATGCTGGTACGTAGAAGCACTATAACAATTTCATAACGAAAATGAAATATAGAGTGTGGCGTTCACTGTTTTCTTCGGTGTTTCTAAAAGAGTCATTACATTAAACGCGTCGTTTTCGACTAGAATTGATAATTATTATTATTATTTTTCCTGTCGAATTTCCGTTAATATGTGCTTGAATTCACTTCAATAATCCGGGTTCCCTAGGTAGCAAAAACATGACGGGTTTATCTCCTTTCCCATCCTGCGTTATGTTTTATTTCTCTCTTTTTTTTTTCTTTTTTTTTTTTTTTTTTTTTAATTGATTCGCAATTTTTTGGAGCAAGGGTCGATATATTGAGAAGTATGACCAAGTCAATCACCGTTATTTTGACTTTTCGAATTGAGAAGAGAAAGAACAAAATTGTTTCGGACTTTGAACTCACCGAGACATCCTTGATGCTCGTGGCAGAAGTATGTTTCTTAACATACCCTGTGTAAATGGTACATGTTTGCATTGTTCTAAGAACCTACGTTATTAATGACAATTGTTCTAATATACTACCAATGTTTGTCTGTCGCAAAAAAAGGTACAATACTTCTACTTTTTTTTTTTTTTTTTTTGGCAATACTTCTACTTTCGAATAAGGTAGCACTATTTGTGAATTAGATCTTCTGTCATTGATGGAGAACTGATCACTCGTAACGCATAATTGAAGTTTATTTCTCTAAGCGGATTTGATTGTCAAAAATAAAATAAAAGGGTATGTAGTCTACGAGTTATAACTACTTTTACGTTCGAAAGTAAAAGAACTTTAACAACCACTAGATTACTTGTAGTGTGTTCTACTTCAATGTACTGACAATGAGAAGTTTTTTACATGTAAAATTAGCTTGGCCTGCCTTCCCCGACTACCTATATAATCATCCCTCTACCTTGGATTCAACACACTTTGTTATTTCCCATGGTATATTTCTTCTCTGTAGTCTCTGTTAATCAATATATTATAGACTTTTTATTGTTGGGTTATGAGCGCCTTGTATTCTAACCTATTCATCTTGTGGAACTTGTAGGATTCAGGTGAATTTGTGAGTTATCCGATCACAAGGTGAGCATATTCAGCATTGTAAAGGAAATTTTTTTGCCGGAAAGGGGGACTTTTGACAGGGTGGGTTTTCAAGCGCTCTCACCAATAGAGGTTAGTTAGTTACCTCATGTACATTGGATATGATATGAGGACTTTTCCGATATGCATACATCGTGTGAATTGTTGGACTTGTTAATTTACTAAGACTCAGTGAAGTAGGTACATACTCAATACGCTAAGATTAGATCGCCTAGACTTGCAATTTGATCGCCTTCACTATGCCCTTTTTTGGTGAAATACTGAGAACTAGAAACCAGGCTTCGAATGTTCTGTGCAGGATTGAGGAAGGCAGTGGACGATGCTACGCAAATTTCTTTGATAAGTTCGATAATCGTGTGGTTATTGTGACTGTCTAAATTGACAGTAGTCACCATCAACTTACAACAATGGTTGAATCAATTGGTGGTAAGTAGAAGCACACAGAACAGTTTCATACATTACTTACGAGCAATTTCTTATTTTTTGATTTGTAAAAGGATTTTTCCTTTCTTGGCTGTTTGCCTCTATGTGATTGGCTTCTGCAACTAGACGACGTCTTTGTTGGATCTTGTGTTATTATTTTATCTCCGGGGTTGCAGACATTTGGATGCCGATTGACGATGGATATGCCTGGACGATTTCCGCTAACTGATTCGAGAAGGATTGAAGCTAGAGAACAGAAGCTCTGGATCCGGGAACTGTCTTACGCAATTTAGGAGCAGTTACGTACTGGTAAGCTAGAGTTGAAGATATCATGTCCTTGCAGATTATGCAATCGCCGTTGGAGACAAGAGAAATATGTCAACACGGTTTTGGGTCACTTCAACGCAGAGAAAATGTATGGACGACAACCGCATAACTAAGGTTCCTCAAAGGTGAGTGTCCTCTTTAATTTAAAGTGTATACGAGTTTAATAAAAACATGTGATGTTGTCTTCTCACGAACTGCACAATGTTGTTTACAGTCTCTGAAGACCACGGTAGTCTAGGTTCATTTATGGTTGTTTTAATTACTATATCTATAGGCCAATAGTATACTTCATATTTTGTATTAAAAATGACATCCTAAGCCACTTGTTCTCTTCAGTATTCCTTAGTGAAATACCATTTTTGGTATGGTGTGAATACCATTTTGTCCATACCATGTGTGAATCCCTCAGTGTCCAACACTGTCTGAACTTATGATGAAATTTGTGTTGTGACAGAGGTACTTGCCGGATGACTCTGACTTGGAGTGGGATGATCACATCCTTCGTTCCTATGGTTCTATTGCAACCACGCCTCCTACAGAGAGGCCGCCCGAAACTAGTACTGAAGACTACGATCTTATAGATTGCGTGGTGAGCAGTTTCAACATGTACGACAGAGTTCTGGGAGAACAACAAGAAGGAGAACAGATGTTTGACGAGGCTAACAAAGACTGAAAACAAGTAACGGGAGAAGAAGCACTAAACGATGATCACATCCACATGGGTGGAGGAGATGATGACCATCACGTTGAAGGCAAAGAGGAATTTGTCGCTAAAAACCACTCTCCGTAACAAGAGAGACCCAGTTCATCTGACGTCATGCCTACAAAATCTGCGTCCTTGAGCTCCAATGACGAAGATCATTTTGGAGATGACGAAGACGATGGTGACGAGGAATCCGATAAAGACGACATTCCGTATTGGAACACAGGTGCAGATAATCTTGTCAACCCCTGTAAAAATGTACCTGCGTGACGCAGCAAGGACGCCACTATTTGCCAAGTCAAGGGTTTCAAAACTTAGTGCGGTAATCCTTTTGCTTAACTGTATGCGGATGCATGGCCCACCGTCCGTGCTAATTGATGAAGTCTTTAGTCTGCTTTACAACATTATACTACCAAAATTAAATAGTTTACCACCTAGTGAGTACGAGGCCTCTAAAATGTTGAAAAAGCTTGGTCTTAAATACACTATTATAGACTGCTGTTCGAATGTATGCCTGCTTTTCAGAGGAACAAATGCAGAGCTAGACAATTGTCCTCAATGTGGGGCCAGCAGGCGGAGGAGGCGCGGGAAAAGTATGGTAATGCGTCGAGTAGTGCGCTACTTTCCATTTATTCCTAGATTAGTTAGAATGTTTTGAAACCCCGTGTTAGCTGCTTCAATGTCCTCTGCAGCCATGCACTAGAGCATGGATTTGAAGATGCGGAGTGTTGCGGATTCAGAGATTTGCTCCCAGATGCAAGAGACGCCTTTATTGGAGTAGGAAATGTATTCAAAAGAATCTGCGCTAAGGATATTGATACTAATGAGCTGGATGATCTAATGATATATACAGCCAAAACTCTTAGTCTTTTGGAAATATGGTTTCCCCCAGGGTTCTTCAACACAATGCCTCACGTGATAGTGCACCTTATTCAAGAACTGCGATTATGTGGACCTATTCATAGTCGATGGTGTTACGGAATTGAGAGGTACATGTTCACTCTTAAAAAGCATGTTTGAAACAGGAACCAGCCAGAGGCAATTATGGCATCGGGTTACCTAACCGATGAATCTCTCGATTTTATCACTGACTACACCACCCTCTTGCCGTATATAAAAAAGAAGGATGTAGGATATGGCGGAAGACGAGAAGATATATGGTAAGACAGTTGAAAGAGCAATTTCAAAAGTCAAACTATCAGAGCGTGACAGATTAGATATCCATAAATACATTTTATGGAACGATGTGCCGGCTCAGGGACTTCGAAGGTGAAGTTACACACCATCTCATTACTTTCAGACATTGAACTCAGTCTTCGTTTTTGTGTGTTGTCATTGCTTTTATCTTTTTATTATTATGTGGTACATCTCGAGACGGTCCTTTATTATCTGGATTGACTTTGTTCATCACGCAACACATGCTCAATGGATATCGGTTTGTAATTTATTATTTTTATTCATTTTTTATTTATTTTTTTATTTTTTTTATTTTTTATTTTTTTTAGGATGATTCGCCCCTGAGGTTTTATATCCCCTATCATGAGATGGTTTCGTTGCTTGTCTCCATATGTCGAACAAGCTGGTTTGCGCTGTCAAAGATGAAACTTAGTTTGTGTTTGTTCTTTTTTTTTTTTTTTAAATTCCTTTTCGTTCCCATAGGTTTAACTATTCACGTACCAAGAAAAGTTGACAAGATATGTTATAACCTAGGTGTATGTTGTTATGTAGAGTCAAATGTCCACTCTTTCATCTGTTTACTGAACAGTGTGTACGCATGTCAAATATTATTGTCGTTGTAAATATCCACGCCATTGCATTCTCACAAATTTTATAGCTACTGAGACAGAGAATATGAGGATCTCCAGCGAGAAAGTGCTAGGAGTCGAAGACCACGACCTCCTTGGCTATCTGAGTTTTTCAATTGGGTTTACGATCACGTAAAGGCGAGGATAGACAGAGGTGACACCGTTGATGTGGACCTAGCGTTGATGTGCAATCTCCTTTCCAGGAGTGCAGAGAAGTACCCAACAATGTGGGCATACGGAAACCACTTCCGGTGTCTTCCCGAGGATGAGTCAACTACTCACCAAACATTTGACTCAGGTGTATTTGTAATGTCTCTGCATGGCTGTCGGGCATCTGCTCAAGACACAAACATAGTAGAAGCCGACCTTCCCTACATTGGAATATTAAAAAAATTGAGGTAGTTACTTACATTACTTTGAAGATGACTGTAATGAAGTGCTCATGCATTCGTCCCAATCTCGGAAGACACCCAATTGTACGCCAAGACGACCATGGCTTTTGGATGGTAAAATCTGGTGAACGTCAAGATCCTCATCGGGAAAACCCTTATGTTTTCCCCTATTCAGTGTTATAGGTAATAAATTTCCACATTATCGTTTCATCCAGTATGCTGTGCAGTTTATACTAACTTGCACATCAAATAAGGTATCCTCTCATCAGTGTATTTTATTCAGCGATACATGCCGTGAATAGTTCACATGTATTGTGTACACATTAAGTTTCTATCTCAATATGGTTCTACAGGTATTTTTTGTCGACGATCCAAACGATGCTGAATAGAAGGTTGTTATTGAAAAGCAACCGCGTTCAAAACGTCATTCGCAGGAAGATGACGACACGTTTAGGCTTGTGAGTGCTGAACATATGTTTGATGCACCAAGTCTCGCCACCACTTTGACATGCGGTCTGAGACAGAGCAACCGAGATCCAGGAGAATCTACGAGACCATCTCGTACCAATGATATGAGCGAGGACAAAAGAGACCTCGGTGGAGAAAATGTGCCAGATTCAGAAGTGAGAGCGGCAATGAGGGAGTCTCGCGACGATGCTTTGGTTTGGTTGGAACAGGACTATGACGAAGACGAGGAAAATCTACCGATTGATGAAGGAGCTTCGTAATGAGCACGTACTATCCAGAGCATGTAAGCAGTACTTGCACCACTCACACAAAGGTGAACTACAAATGTTGTTCAATTCATAATACCAAGTAGAGGTCATAACGAGTCACTTAGAACAACATTTTATATAACTGTCGTGATCTTATTCACCTTTTTCTTGGCGCTTCAGTGCACAGTAAGTTAAGCCAAATTTATATTACTCGAGAATGAATAGCATTAATTTGGTTCGTTATTTTGCAGTAGGACCAGAATAGTGAACACTATAAACATTCTGTTGATATATAAAATCGAGGATGTCTTCCAATTTTTGTGTGCTGAATATTGTTTTTGCAAACATCCTAGGACGTCCTGCAATTGATACATCTGATTCTATTATCATTGCCTTGGTAACGGTTTGTTCTTCTTCCCGTTATTGTTGTTGTCTTTCTATTGTCCTTGATCTTTCCCTCTCTGTTTTTGTTGTTATCCTACAACAGGTACCCAAATGGGCGACTGAGGTTGCCAGATTCTTTTGATGCGATGTGTGGTGGACAACTGGGCATTGTCTTCAGGTGGACTCCCTGACACTCTATTAACGTGTGCTTTTTGCTTTTTCACTTTGTTATTCACGCTTTACAATTTGAGACTACATACTTCATACTCATTTACAACACAGTCTTATCTATAATGTAGGCAACCCTCTCTTCAAAAATTTTGAACTGCTCTATTTTTTTTTCTTCACGTTTGCAATACAAACAGTCTTCTTCTTGCTTGACATATCATGGCAGGTTCCAAGGGTCGCTAATGTTTCTCGGAAGAGGTAGACGAGGACCATTTGGCTTTTCTGGAGGAGTCGACTTGCACGATAGGTGAGGTGCACGAGGAGAAGTTGGCAAGCACGGAAAGATTACATTTAGTGACTAGGAAATTGTTCACGAACACAGGGAAGGATAACGATGAGAAGACGGATGTGTGCGGCGACCATGGAGATGATGGGAAGGTCACATCCGATAGTGGTCCACTCTTGCACGCACCTGACTCTCTTGAGGTAGTTGACGACAATCGCCAGGTTTGTTCATTTCTAAGCCCTCTTGGCTCGATGAACGTTACAGGAATGACAAGTATTATAGTCGAGCTAGGGTTGCCAGGAGGAGAGAGTTGAGTCTGGCATCGACGATTAGACAGGTTCTTTTCAGAACAAGCATTGGATTGTGCTGGTGGAAACAAAGTGTGAGAAACACCGTCGATGGATGCGTTCTCCGGATCTCTATGCATACAACTCAAGCATAATACACAATAGAGTTTCTGAAACAACAAGTCAAAGACAAAGGAAGTACAATACGGACCAATAACCATCGCCGAGCACATACGAACGCGTCCTAAAGGGAGATTAATCAATCTTCATCTTGTCGAGGTCAAAGAAATTATGGAATGGAAAAAAGCCAAGATGGAGGAGTCTGAGAAGTTTGTACAACCGACTACAGAGGACCAAACACATAGCTAAGTTGACTGCGAATCAAGTTCATACAGAGAGCATAAGTATTCCGTTCTAGTATCATATTAATTTCAATAGTTTCCTTAAAGATTTCCAGTAGTTATTTGGTTTGTAGTAACAAAGGCGAATCAATCCTTGTTCTTGTATTTATGTATTTCCCCCGATTCAAGTATCAGAGCAACTGGTTTCCACTAACTTCCTGTAAATCCAATAGTAATCTAACATTGGTTTTCAGAAAGTATTTTGTCATTACAATTTTTAAAATCATTAGTTACATTCACATGCAGGTCGGGACTCCTATTAGTTGTTTCGTCTGTGGGGATTTGAAGTATTTGGCTTCTGTAGATTTGCTATGCTATTCCAATTTGTATTCGAACTTGTTGTACCTCGTTAAATATATCATATCGAGAAGATCATTTATAGATAGAATAATAACCACAACTCTGTTATTCTATTACCTCAAGCACAGTGAATGTACTGAACAAACAGAAGTATACTACATTAGCGTGCTTGCATAAAGATATTTCTTATATAATCATATGTTGTCAATTTCTACGTCCATTTTCACAATCATTTTATTGTTAATTGTAAACTTTAGTTCACTCTTTTTCCCCTGCTACACGTTTTAATTTTTTAAATCTTTTATTTCATTTAATTTATTTTTCACAATTCTTATTCGCTTCAATTTTTATTTTTATTTTTATAGTTCAGCCTTTATGTTTACGAAACTCTCCAAATCATGATGTACATTCTCAGCAACAAGAGAGTCACTTTGCTCTTTCAGATTTCATTTTATTACTTGATTTTGTGTCTGCAAGTTTGTATGTCTTTTTTCAGATTTGATTATTGCGATGACATTGTATTAATTTGCTATTTATTGCATTTACCGTAGTGATAAGTTCTCACTCTTATATACTTCATTTGTGAGTACACGTAATCTGAGGCATCTACTAAAGCCGAGCTGAATCGATCAACTTCTGTCCAAATGCACAAGATGCGAACTGTGCAAAGTGTTTCTCCTTTGCAACGGTGTGATGGAGGTAAACTATGTGCCTTTTTTAATTGCTTGTTATGTTGTCATATAAACAACTAATATAACATCAACATTTCCTTTATGTTTATCACTTATTGATTTTAAGTGTTTGACTCGTGTGCAAACCCTTTCTCTATTCTTCTTATTTGCGATCAAAAATCTTATCTCTAAACTATATCTAAAAACAAAACATGACATAAATTTACCATGCCACGAAGTAGAAGGTGACGAAGTAACGCACGTTGTACTTCAACACATGTAGTCTTATTGGAAGATTAATGTTCAGGCAATGTTAGAAGACGGTAAATTTGTCATCGGGATGCATCGGCAGGCCCATGAGTGTTTAATTTTTGAATGTTCATGTTCCATTCTGTTCTTAATCTTTATTGTAATTTTTTTATTTATTAATTATTTATTTAATTATTTTTTTTCCCCTCATTTATTCTCTTCGGATATAAACAACGCTAATGGACACGTCCATGTCGATGCAGTGATACGTCGTCTATCATTGTACCCTGCAGTACATCGAACAGGGATGGCTTCCTCTCGTATCACTGTTCATAACATATGGTAAAGGGAGGATTTCCCATAAAACCCTAACCTTCACAACCCATCAAAACCCTACACAAATCCAACTAGCAATGGTGGTGAAACACTCATACAATGCTGGAAACACTCAAAAGAAGTGGAAAAGTGAGTCAAAACTGTATAAAGAGGGTCAAATCTACCCCAAAATCATGGTACAGTAGCTCATAAAGTCTCCTCAATCTCTCCTAACTCTAAGTGCACTAGTGAGGAATGATCTCAGAAACCCTAAAACCTGCCTTAAGAGTCCAGCAGAAATCATCTAGTTGGCTACGACAGAGTTCATCCAAGTCGGCTGTGACAGAGTTCATCCAGCCGACTGGATGACTGTTGAAGCCAGGGATGGAGAACTATGAAAAACTGCTAAGGACTAAGGGAGGGGGAGATGAATGAATCTCCGGTTAACATTATCCCCTTTTTCCGGTAGTTCTGCCCTCAAAACTGGGGGAACAGAGGGAACTAAGGTGATAAGAGGAAACGTTGGCCTCGGCAAAAGAAAAAAAATAAAAAGGTTAAAAAATAAATTGGGAAAACTAGACAAAAAATTCCCACTAAAAAAAATTCGCAGCCGATGCCTTAGCTAGTGACGGGTGGTGACGAAGTCGGCTCGGCGCAAGTGGGCTCATCGTCCTCCAGCCAGGGCTCGAAGGTGGAGTCTCGTTCTTCAAAACGACGAAGCCACCTCTGTTGCCGGGCGAAGTCCTCTCGGTGGGCTGTGAGGGCGGCGTCCAGGTCGTGTTGCTTGGATGCAGCATAGTCTCGGACTGCACGACTCAATTCACGGGGAGGGAGGGTTAGAGTGGCTAGCTGTAACGTTAGCTTCTGATTCTCCAACACAAAGAGGTCGGCTTGCTGTAACCGGTGGCTGAGGTGCTGCTCTAACTCGAGACGCCGAAGGGATGGCTCAGGTCGGCTGTGTAGAACAGCGGGAGCGACGAGCTGATCCTGGAGGGTGGCGATGGATGCCTGGAGCTTGGAGTTGTCGAGAAGTAGAGCTGCTCTAGCAGCTTTGGAGGTTTGCAACCGATTTGTAAGGTCGCTAATCGTCCCTGTGAGCACAGTGAGGTCAGATTCGAGCTCAGTGATGCGGCCATCACGGGAGAGCCGAGTAGCCTCAAGCTGGCTAGCTGCTGCACGTGTCCTTACAAGGACAGTTGCCATGGCGTTCAAGTTATTCAGCAGGAGCTGAAAATCAGAATGAGAGGTGGCGTCGGTGGGGAGGCTCCCAGGAGTATCATCAGCGTGCCCGCCAGAAGAATGCCCGGGGTGTGTGTGTGGGGGTCGGCTCGGTTGAATGGGCCTGCTGTAGTGTGGGCAGTGGGTGCTGTTGGAACAGTCAGGGACGGGCTGGGGTGTTGGGATGGTGTCGGGCCTGGTGCGGGGTCTGGAAATCCTGTAGACCTAGAGATAGGGGGAAAAGGGCGACCAAAAACCAAGAATGGGCGCCATGGTATGATTGCCCCACTCGTACTGTGAACCTCTGGAATTGAGTGAACTGCCCTCGAAATCTCCATCGGCGTAGTCAGAATCAGGTCAGGATGAAGCGAAGCCGGTGGTGATGATGGAGGAAGCGGATCCGCAGCCAAGGACTCGCTGGAGGAGCTGCACACTCTCGTGAGGGGGGTACGCGGAAGTGCTGTAGTTCATCCAACTATAAGTGGCTCGGAATCGGACGAAACTGTAGCTGCGACAGCCACGAGCGTTCGGGAACGTAAAGGATACCTACAAGGCAAAGACTCAGTGGAAGCCAGTGGTACGCCCTGGGGTGTGGTAGTCGGTGGCGGAATGGTGGCAGCAGGGCGGCTGTCAAGGGTTTGGCGGGTAAGGCGCCGGGTTGGACGACCGACGTCAGAAGATCCCTCCATAGATTTGGATGTGGGGGTATTGGCCAGCGCCGGGTCCACAGAAGCGCTCACTGTTGCTGGTAGGTCGGCTCTGCTGGTCCTATCACGCAGGGTGGAGCCGACTTGATGGAGAGGGTGAGGGTCGCTGACTGGAGCCCCCTCATGGCTGCCGTCACGAGTATCAACACTCGAAGATACAAGAAGAGGGGCAGTGACGTCTTCGCGCTCGGGAAACCAGGTTGACAGAATGGCATCCATCACAGGTGCTCCTCGCAGCCGTCTCACTCTTGGAGCTGGGGTGTGAATGTAGATAAGGTGGCGGCGGAGATTGGTTAGCACGAAGTGTGACCAATCAAAGGACTTATCTCGCGCCCCAGCCTCCTCTGCCGCGAACATATGCTCCAACATATCGTTGCTGACGAAAATATGACGTTGCTTGAAGCCGATGGCGTCCCCAAGTGCCTGAACCCGAACCTGATATGCAGGGTGCAAAGCACTAACCCGATTCCCATCATGTTTATGGTCGGCGGCAGTGAGTCCATACCTGGAGTATCGACGGTGGTAACCATGGACAGGTTTCCGGCCTGCTAGGTCTATCCGTGCCTCGAACCCAAGTGCGGCTCGAATGACGAAGGCAGTAATTTCTACAGGCTTGCCCCGTACCATAGACCTGATCGGCCCCCCAAGCTCTGCAGCGGGTCGACGCTTGCCGGCCGGTGGCTGTACGTATTCGAAGCCCTCCACAAAGTCGAGCAAGAGCTCGGTGCGGGGTTCGGGCTAGCTGAAGTTGTAAAAAACTTCGAGGCTGGTCTGAGAAGCCCAGTCCTCATCCGCCATCCCTGTCCACTGTGTCCAGTACTTGAAAGGTTCGAATTTCACCTTCCACCGACGCTGAAGCTTCCGCGGAATTCGGAGGCGCTTAGGTAGACGACCATCCACTGGGGTGAGTTTCCGCTTAACCCCTCGACGCTGGGTCTCCGATGATGGCGTGACGGCTCCGGTAGGTTGGGCAGGCTCAGAGAGAGAGGGCGCTGACTCGGCCGCAATGGAGAGGTTGATCTCCGGGGCAGGTGGTCGATTGCTGTCGGTGGCGGCAGCCAGTGTGACCTCGGGCGGGGGTTGGCTCGGTCCACCCAGCTCCATCGATTCCTGGCTGGGGTCTGGATGGAGCGCTCCCCGGGAAAAGTAACGTTCCAATGTGGCAAAATGCCCGCGACGGCGTCGCCTCCCGCTGCGTATGGGTCGGTGGTGAGCAGGGTCGGTGCGGGTGAATGTAAAGGCAAACCTGTCAACAGTGCTAACAGGACCCTGGGAACAGTGTAAGGGAAACTCGAGTGGATCCGAGCTACTACTATCCTCAGATGTATAGTCAAAAAGGTCAGGTTGCTAAAAACGATTAGTGGTGCACAAAGGACGTGAAGAACAGACTGGGGGGGGGCAAAGGGATAGAGAGAGGAGGTGCTGACACTGCCGACGGCGACCAAAATTTAGGATTTGGGAGAGTAGAAGCAGACGCAAAATGGACGAAAGGACAGGAAGGTGGGGGGAAAAGAGTTGGTGGGTCTCGGCAAGGACTTAGAGGACGCTCCAATTTGACTGAAGGTAGGACTTGACTCAACTGACCTTGAAAACCTACTGGAACCCTAACTGGGAGGTGCTCAAGAGGAGGCGTCCACGGGAAAATGCTACAAAATGAAGAAGGACAAAGACACACGGACTCTGAAGTCGGTAAAGAACCTGAAAGGAGTCGACAGCGAAGACCACTGTCGGACGCTGAAGGAAATGAGAAGGCAGTCAAAGAGCTCGGTGGTGCAGTCGGAGGAGGAGACTCCGTGCGCGAAACAGGGCGGGCTTGCGGAGCTCTCCCGAGGTCAGCCGACAGCAAGGGACAAGGCGCAGTGGCGGTGGCGCCGCTAGATGGCAGCGACAGATATTCTGAAACCCTAGAAGGAGAAGGGGATGCAGCAGATAGTAGCCGCAGAACACGGGCAAGGTACACAGGAGGAACTAGGATAGAAGAAGGGGGTCGGGGGGAAAGTGAACCAGGGAAGTATAAGGGCGAAGGAGGTGCGGATGAGGAAGAAGGGGGTGGCGATGGCGGTAGTGAAAAAGAAGGAGCTGAGGCCGGGAGTGTGAGGTGGCCGGTGGACGACTTGCCGTGAGAGGGGTGAGGAGAGAGAGAAGGAGTCAGGTGTGGGGGGGGGGGGTAGAAGGGATGCCCGAGTGATCAAAGAAGGGCTGTACAGAAAAACAGCCTACTGTCGAGGTGAGTGTGGAGGCGGATGCGGATTCATCAATGCTCAACTCTACTTCTGCTTGGTCTCGGATCGGGCCAGGAGGAGGGGTGGGAGGGGGCGCGAACTCGGCCATGGTTGGAGGTAGCATAGGTTGAAAACTAGAGTCATGGGCGCCCTCGGACCAGTCACTTGAATGCGTGCCTGCTGAGCTCAGTACTGTCTCCGGCTGCTTAATAGGGTTTGTGGCAGAGCCACATGGCAGCTGCTTAGGACCCACAGTGACTAGCTGATCCTCCGAATAAAAGCGATAGGGTTTGAGCTTGTTGATGTTCACGATTTTTGGGTTGGGCTCAAAATGCTCCTCGGTCACCAATAAAGCGGTATTATTGGGAAGTCGGTACTGAACCCGATAAGGCCCAAACCACCTGCTCTTAAACTTTCCAGCGTGTTCTTTTTCACCCTTGGGATACCATAAGACATGATCCCCCACTTGAAAATCTTTCTGCCGGTAATGCTGTTGGCTCCACAGGGATCTATCCCACTGCCGACTTCCTGACTCTGCTTGTGCAGCCAATCGGTGGCTGTCGAGCTGCTCAAGGTCGGCTGTGCGGGCTTGTAAGACTCGAGTTTGAGTAAAATCAATCTCGCTGTCGGTTCTGCGGGTAGGGACAGTATACTCCGTAGGCATAAGTGGATGAAGCCCGTAGACCAGCTGAAAAGGGGTACACCTAGTGCTAACCTTAAAGGCGGTCCTGTAAGAGAATAAGGCAGTCGGTAGATGCTCATCCCAGTCAGTCCTGTTGTCACTGACAAGTTTGGTGAGTATCCGACCTAGAACCTTGTTGGTCGATTTTGCTTGTCCATTGCCCTGTGGATAGTAAGTTGTGGATGTCTGATGTTGCAGGAGGAAATGCTGTACCAGGTATTCGATGGCTTCGTTGATGAAGTGAGTGCCTTGGTCACTGACTAGAGTTAGAAGACAGCCATAGCGGGTCAAAATATTCTCATACAGGAACTTAGCAGTGACAGCCGCCGTATTCGTTCGGAGTGCCTTAGCCTCCACCCACTTTGTCGCATAGTCGGTTGCAACTAGAATGTACCTGTTACCTGTCGTGGCTGCTGCTGGCTTGATGGGCCCCACAAAATCCAAGCCCCACTTCATGAACGGCTCTGCAGGTAGGCTGGTGACTAACTGGGCTAGTCCTGTATTGGCCAATCCTCCGACTTGTTGGCACTTGTCACAGGCCCTGCAGTACTCTGAAACATCCTTATGGAGAGTTGGCCACCAGTATCCAGCATCCAGAATCTTCCAGGAGGTGATATCCTGGGAGAAGTGGCCACCTGCGCAGCCATCATGCATCTCCCTCATAACTGTATCGGCTTGGACAGGGTCCAAGACCCGTCGTAGTACCAAATCCTGCCCCTTCTTATGTAACACTCCATCCAGTAAGGTATAAGGAAGGGCCCGTAACAGTAACTTCCGCTTCTCATCCTTGGACATTGTGGCAGACGGCTCTCCGGTACGCAAGTAATCCCGGATGTCTTGCAACCACTCAGGGGATACGTAGAATAACCCAGCGTCAGGAAGCTGGTCGGGGACTCCAATAGGCGGCTCACCGTTAGGAAGTCGGCTGAGTAAGTCGGCTGCGCCATACTGCCTGCCGGGCTTGTACACCACTGTGAAATCATACTCCTGAAATAGCAAAAGCCATCGGGCAATCCGCCCCGACACTTGAGGCTTGTTAACTAAATACACCAGAGCCATATGATCCACATAAAAAACCACCTTGTTCCCCAAAAGATAATGACGATATTTTGTAAGAGCATAAACCATAGCCAGGGCTTCCTTTTCTGTGGTGGTATAATTCTTTTCAGCGGAATTAAGCAACCGAGAAGCATAGGAGATCGGCCGGTCACACTTCCCTGTCTGGTTCTGGTTCTCTACGTCGGCTCCGTGCTGTGGTCGGGGCATCTCCTGAATAACTTCAATCTTCTTAGGGTCTGGCATCTTGCCTACCTTGGAAACCACATGGCCTTGTATAATGCCAGAGGTGACCAGAAATGCACACTTCTCTGGATTTAAACTGATGCCATACTGCCTGCACTTCTCGAAGTATAGGCGCAGTTTCTGTAAATGGTCGGCTAGGTCGCTGTACACTGTGAAGTCATCGAGGAACAGCTTCATGAATCGCCCCAAGTACTCCTTGAACGCTTTGTTCACAGCCCTTTGATAAGTAGGCGGTGCATTAGTCAGGCCGAAAGGCATGACCACCCAGACAAAAGCGCCCCATTCCGTGATGAAGGCACTCTTATGCCTATCCTCAGGAGCAATCGAAATCTGATAGTAACCAGACCGACCATCCAGGAAGGAGTACATTTCATAACCTGCCACAACATCTAACACCTCTTCAGTAAATGGAAGAGGGTAAGGGTCCTTTTTAGTAGCAGCATTTAATTTTCTATAGTCAATACAAATCCTTAATTGACCATTTTTTTTAGGAACAACAACAATGGGTGAGAGCCAGGTTGCTTCCTCGACTGGTATGATGAACCCTGCCGCCAACAATTTGTCAATATCCTGTTTGACAATGCTGGCATAGTTCGGGTTCATCCTGTAACGGGCCTGATGGATAGGCGGGACGTCTTTCTCTAGCACAATCCGATGCTGAGCTACCGAGGGGGGTATTCCCTTCAAATCCTTGTATGTCCAGGCCAACACATCTGTATACTCCCTCAACAGGTCCTCAGCTGCCTTAGCCATGGTTGGCTCCAATTGAGCTCCGATCTTCAAGATCTTGGGAGACTCCTCAGTGCCAACATTGATCTTGCGTAGCTGCTCCTCTTCAGTCAGGTTCCATGCTGCCACCTTCATCTCCCCTAGCTTATCTCTTACAGGTGTTTCATCCACCGGCATTTCACCCTCCGTGAAAGTATAAAAATGTTCTGGGTAAGTGGCAGAATCCGGAACTGGTGCAGGTACCTTCGCTGAGTCGGCGGTGCCCAAGTCGGCTCTTATGTCGGCTGCGGTATAGTCGGCTTTGCGAAGGTCGGCTGGGGGTCGGTTGATCCCGTGGTTAAGTGGAAGACTCAAACCCTCCGGTAGTGTAATAGTCCCCACTGCGAATAGATCCTCCTCTGTTCTCAAGAAACGATCCTCCTCCTCATCTGTCAGCCCTTCAGCTAAATTGTAGCACACAAGTACTTCTGGCAGCTTGGGCAGAGGGCCCTTTCGTTGGTTGATAGAGATAGTCTTGACTGTACCGTTACCTCGGATAGTAACCAGTTTGTTTCCCCAATCATGCGTTACCTTTGCATCTATGAGCCAAGGACGGCCCTGTAGCATGCTGTAGGCTTCGTGGACCTCCTTGTTCCTGATAACGGTCAGACTGATATTGTACGGAATACCATGGATATGAATCCGAACATTCCTTATCAACCCCACTGGCTCCACGACGGCCTGATCAGCCATACGCAATCGATAAGGTGCTTGTGACGGCTCCTTCAACCCCAACCGAATTCGCTCCTCCTCAGTAATTAGGTTGACACCAGACCCTCCATCCAGGAGTACGTTGTCCAATGTTAACTGCCCCACCTGCACAGAAATAACCGGAAGGCCTCGATCAATATTTACTGCACCAACAACCAGGTTAGGGTGTACCGATGATCCCTGGGGATTCTGGATATCCACTGGTGTCGTTGTCGGCTGTGCCTTTGTTGAAACCTGCTGATGCTGAACCGACTCAAATGACAGTCTATGTTGTCGCTGAGTATTGGGAAATACTTTCGCTCTGACATACTCAGTAAGGTTGGGGGCCACTTCGAGCAGTTCCCCCAAAGACACAGTAATAGGTGTCTGTAAAATCTGTTTGCTCACAGTCTTAACGGCTGTTGAAGGCTGAGGAGTAGTCGGCTCTGTCGAAGCCCCAGTCGGCACCAGCTTAGGTGTCTCCTGTAAGCAATCCGCATCAGGAAACCCTGCCCAGTCACTATCTAGTACTGGTCCGTCTGTAACTGTGGATGTAGAGTTGTCTACGTTTGCTTTTTGAAGCTCCTCTTCCTTTTGCTGTGCCAACTCATTCTCCCGATTAATCTCCTCAGTTAAAGCACTGAATTCCTTTCAAAGCCGTTCCTCCTTCTCCCAGTCTGCCTGAGTCTTGGGCAGTCGTGGTTCTGGTTCTTTTAGTTCCTTATCTTCCAGTGGAAGTCCGGCTCGCACCCTAGCCGCTCTGCTTAGAATAGTGGCCACTTCAGGGTTATCCAACTCCTGCAACTCCACACTGCTGACACCAACAGAGTTAGTTCCGAGCTTTTCAGCAGCCAACATTTGCTGAAACTTTAAACGTAAATGACAATTACGCATCTAATGGTCAGTGCCTAAACACAAGAAGCACCCATCAATCCTGCCAGCTCCGCTGTTTTGATATCCTCCAGGTCGGCTGTTGAACTGTCTTCCTGAGCCACTGGTCTGTTGTGTAGCGGATACTTCGTGAACTCCTACAGTCGGCTTCCCCTCCGCCCTGGGTAGCCTGTTGTTTGGGTTATCTGGGTTCACGAAGCAGTATTTGTCTTCATGCCCAAATTTCTTGCATATCGTGCAAAACCTGCGGTTGACTGTCTCTACCTGATCTGCCTGGGCATTTGCAGTACTAGCCCGACTATTAGTCGGCTCTGTCCTCTTGGCCTGAAAGTATAACTTCTTCCCCGAAGCATCAGTACAATTAGTCTCACAACGCCTAGCCAGCTCCTTCAGTTCGGTAAGGGTGTTTGCTGTAGACCCACTGGTAGTCACCTTCAAGTAATCAAGGAGACCTGCCCTGAAATATGTAAGCTTGAACCCTTCTCCCACTTCTGTCTGCAGGCACTTGATCAACTTCATAAAACGTTCGTAGTAGTCTTGTACCTTCTCTCCCTCACCCTGTTTGAAGGTTCTGAGAGTCATGTAGACCTGCTCATCTGAATCTTGCTCTCGATATCGCAGTTTGAAAGCTTCCTTAGCCTCTTCCTACGTGCAGTAAAGATGGTGATCCAGCCAATCATCAAACCATCTCTGGGCTTTATCCACAAGAGTCGTCCCGAACAGTGTGATAATCACTTGTTCATCGATTTCCCATTGAACCAGGCACATTTATCAAAGTAGCGGAGATGGGCATCTGGATCACTACCTTCCTTGTAGGCTCTGTACGGCAACTACTTCCGTTGAGTACTGACAGGGGGTCGAGGAGGCGCAGAGGTGAAATCGGTGGTGCGGGCTGTGGGTACAGCAGGAGGTCGCACTACTGATGTCACTGTGGGATGCCTCGGAGGGTGTGGAGTAGGTGCAGCACTCTGAGGGCCTCCGGGGTCAGCAGTTGGGCTGTAGCCTACTGGGGCAGAGGATAAAGTGTGAACTGTAGGCCTCCCCCCATAAATCACTTCAGAGACGGATTCCCCAAAAGTGGGCTCTGCTATTCTGACAGGATTGTCTGTGGGCTGAGTCGGCTGGGCAGAGTGATAGGTATCACCTGTAAGGTGATCCACATAAGCAAGCGGTCGATGGGCTGCCGAGGGAGCTGCAGTTGGAAGGGGTCCAGGTATCTTTCTATCCCCTAGCACCTTTGGAGTTGGGTCGGTGAAGTAGGGAGTCCTGACTGGGATCTCCTCAGTGTGTTCCTGTTTGCGCTCCCGTCTCTGTTCCTCCCATAGATCGTGCAGCTGTGCTAGCTCTTGCCTTTCCCTTTCCACCCTTTGTTGCTCTCTTTGCTGTGCCGCTAACTGCTGGGTGGCCAACCTCTGAGCTGTCTCCTGAATCCGTCGGTTGAACTCAAGCTCCCATGCAGCCTGAGACGGTTCTGGCGGCCACTGTGGCTCAGTATGCCAGTGATGTAACGACGCCTCGCCCGAGGGTGCCGCCTGCTCTAAAGCTTCCAATTGCTGGAGGTATTTACCTGGATCAGGCCTGCTGTGAGTGTGGGTCGTAGAATACTGTTTGGCCCTCCCTCTTCTAGCTTGTAAGTCTGCTTTGAATGCTTCCACAGCCCGCCTGTCCTCCTCTTCTTGCTCCCACTCAGCCCGGAGTCTGAATTCGTCCAAAAAATGGACATTCCTGCTAAGTCCACCTTCTGTGGGATTTGCCAATCCCTGCCCCTGGACTGATTGACTCTTGGTCTCTTCCAGCTTCTGCTTCAAACTCTGAAAAGCAGCAGGTAAAGTTTCTGGAGTTTGTGGCAGATGTACAGGAGAGACTGGTCGGCTGCGCCCCCGAGTTGGCTCTGTGCCCACGTCGGCTCTGCCAGTGACTGTACTGGGCCACTGGGTTGGTTCTGCGAAGACCTCCTGCGTTTGTCTGCGTTCTTCTCTGAAGGTGTTGTAATCATCTGCAGCAGTGGAAAAATCCCTCCTGAATAATGATGTCCTCTTCATATCTTGATACTTCCAGGGTGTGCTAGTTGGGTCAGGCTGGCGGCTCAGCCTATCCCCTTTTTCGAACTGCGTCTCCCCTCCAAATCTGCTCTCTCTGGTTCTCCCATCTGATGATGACAGGTCATTTTCCACCTCCATGTCAATGAGCTCTCCTACCTGCTTAGCCGCACTGCCCTGCGAGCTAAGTCGGCCATGTCCTTCCGCTAAAGTTGGCTCTGTCGCCCGTTCATACCGTTGCATGTAGCGTCTGAATCGTTCTATGGCCTGCCTTTCTGCTCGCAGGTCATTTTGGTCCCCCTCCTCCATGGATGTTGGTTGTTGACTGTTGAGTTGTTCTGCTGCGTGTATGGTGCTTCTTGCCTCTGCTGTTGGCTGATTTCACTACTCCCTTCACAGTCAGTCGACTGTTCACTGTCCTGAGTCTTCCTGTCAATACAACACTCACAGACCGCAGCCCCCTAGCTGTGTGGCCCAATTAGTAGTACCATCTTTTTTCCTTAATGAAAATTTTTACTGAGCATTTTCTGAGGTATATTTCCCAGCTGTTTGCTATCCCCTTTCTCGCAGTGTATTAACTCCTACAGATTTTTAATCCTGTGGTTAACTGTCCCCTACAGTTTTACCGAAAACACAATTCAATTGCAGACTCAAGTACACCACACTATCCTACGGTCTGTCCAGGTCCCAACTTTGAGATCCGCAAGGCTGACTGAGGTGCCAATCGATATACCCAAATTCAAAATTCAAATTCTTTAACAGCAGTTTTTCTGGATCTGTAATTTTGAATCCAAAATACTAGAGTTACATTGACTTACCTTCACCTCCTCTCCCGTGATGAGGTTGCAGATCAGCCTGTATCCCCTTTTTCGATCTGTGAACTGCCCTCAGTTCACTGTAATGGGCGATGAAAATTCTACCTCAAAAAAAAAGAAGTCGCAGCACCTACGCCCTCCAGTCTGCAACAGATCCGCTCTGCTCTCACTGCTTCTCTGAACGTGTGCTAGTCTGCCTCTGTAACTGCACCAGTGCCTCCGCCTTGGAAACACCTGAGTACCGTTGTTCTCTGTCTGCTGCCCCAGTGATGTCGAGTCAAACACCAAAGACTCTGCCGGTGCTGAGGATGCAGCCTGTCCCCAATGCAAACACTTGCAGTGACTCCCAACACCCAATCAAAACTGTGCAGCCCGTGAACTGAGAGTTAACAACAATCAGCATGACTAGTAGGTCGTAACAGCTCCTACTGCACCCCTGCAGCCCTAATGAGTGTACTTTCTAACCCTTCTAGTGTGTGGACAGCCCCCAAACAGCAAGGGATTCACATGGAACGAACTAGAGCATGGTCGCCAATGGTGAAGGGAGGATTTCCCATAAAACCCTAACCTTCACAACCCATCAAAACCCTACACAAACCCAACTAGCAATGGTGCTGAAACACTCATACAATGCTGGAAACACTCAAAAGAAGTGGAAAAGTGAGTCAAAACTGTATAAAGAGGGTCAAATCTGCCCCAAAATCATGGTACAGTAGCTCATAAAGTCTCCTCAATCTCTCCTAACTCTGAGTGCACTAGTGAGGAATGATCTCAGAAACCCTAAAACCTGCCTTAAGAGTCCAGCAGAAATCATCCAGTGGGCTACGACAGAGTTCATCCAAGTCGGCTGTGACAGAGTTCATCCAGCCGACTGGATGACTGTCGAAGCCAAGGATGGAGAACTATTGTAGCACGACGTGGTATCCGTATTCCTCCGGAAGGCACTTATTTGACACTAAACACCCTCCAAAGTAACCCACTCCGTGTTCGTTCCCACGAAGACCTATAGTTTTCTTCCTTTTAGATTTTAACGGAAATCACCACCGGTGTCCGACCGTATTCCGTCTTACAACCGGTTGGCCGAATCCGGTAGTTTTTGCCTCGTTCCTATTTTCCGGCTTTTTAGACTAGTGGCCGGTTCCCACTGATCCGTCTATCCTTTCAAGTGGCTGGATTCTCCACCGGCCCGTGACTTTAAGTGGCTGGACACCCCACTGTTCCCATCCACCACCCGAGAAGTGGAGTAATAATCCTTCCGTATGGCTAGGTACCGGTCCGGATAACTACTCAGTGCCGGTTATGGATACGGAAATCATACTACAATGACATCACCTTACGGCTGCACAGTATTCTACTATACTATCTCCCTTCCGGATTGGTTTGCAGTAGGACATCCGGCTTTTATCCCATCGACAGGAAGCGACCGGTCCGTTTCCGGATCCCGGTGTACACACGACTCTCCGTGTCCTTGAGACTACCAGCCCTGCTGCAATACGTCTCTCCTTCCCTACGGACTCCTTCCGGGACTAGAAACCGTCAACACTCGACGCTTGACACCTCCCCAGTCTCTCCGAGCGCTCTCCAGTTTATCCTACTGTTCAACACTCCTCCGGAACACTACGGGAGACAATAGTACCAACAACCCATACGGCAACGGACCCGTCAGCAGCCGGTTGACACAACAAATCCAAAAGTATATTCTCAATTGCAACAACAAAATGGCGTACAAAACAAGGCCTCGGCCTTGGAAAAACGTTCAGCTTAAATACTAAAACCTATCGATTCCTAAAGCGACCAAGTGGCCCATCGAGATCCAGAAATTCCGGATCTTGGATCCGGGAATCCCGGACCGGTGGCCGCCTTCTATTCCTAGTTACTGCCGCTATCTATCCGGATTGGCAGCCGGGTGCACTGGAGCCCCATCGTTAGTCGCTGCCATTTTATCCGGTCCCTATCCTAACTTCTACTCCTTGTGCTTATCGAACCGGGGACAATGCCGGGTTCCATCCATCCGTTCCTTCTTCTGTACCCTCTTCAGCTTCTTCAACGAGGGGCCTTCTTCCGGAGCCTCAGATGCCGACGGTTCACTGGACTTCCGGGATCGTTCTGCTTGAACCGCCGGGGATGGAGATCGTGCCGCCACCGGAACTGCGCTGAGATCCACCTGGAGCTTTTCCGGAGATCCCTGTACCGGCATAAAGCCTTCCGGTGGTGGTCTTTGGTCTGGTTCCAAAGGGATGTTTCCGGGGTTAACAGTCTCGACTCCAGCCAAATTGGGCAGAGTGTGCAGACTGCTCAAGGTATCCAGGATAGGATCCTCCAGCGGATGTCCTACCTCCTGTTGAACTGAACGGATGGCCGACTGTATCGGAGAGGCTAGAGGTGGCACCGGCGCCGGTTCCGTGGGTGGGGACGGTGGTCTGGGCTCCTCCCGATCTGCCGGTGGCTCTGATGACGGACCGGCCTCTGCGGAACTGATGATCTCCACCATGTTCTTCATCTGTGTCCAAGTGTCCTTCATCACCTGCGTCCGGTCGTGCATGAACTTTATAATCTTCTTGACAGTCGGATCCGGTTGACGGGTCAAGAAGGCTTGGTAAACGGCGCACTGATTGGCCACATCCACCGGAAGGGCTAAAGTGGCCTTGACCTCGGCGACCGACCGGATGGCCTCGGCTGCCCGGTCACGGGCGTCACTGTAATCCTTCCGGGCATCAAGCACCTCCTGCTCGAGCTTCAGCACCTTCTCCCGGTACTTCTCTAGCCGGTCCATGTGCTTGTTCTGGAGACTGGCCAAATCCCGGTTCTTGCGAAGAATATTCAGGCATTCCTCCAACCGGTACGAACCCGTAAGGGCAATTACCTCCGTAGCCAACCGGCCCTCCGTCTGCCTAGTCGACTGTAGGAACCGAGCATACGTCGTCATCTGCTCCGAAAGGTTAACTAAGTCCTGGCACAGGTCCCCGGTGTGCTCCGGTGGTCCGGTGGGCTGTTGGACTTCCGTGTTCAAGGTTCGCTTGGCCGGTGTGGGAGTCCGAGGTGATCCGGATGGCTGTCCCTTCTCCGGGCTGGGACGGGGTCTCTTAGCCGGCGTGGGGGAGACCTCGATAACATCATCATCATCGTCTTGATCAGACACCTCTTCCGGTTCGGCGTACTGCTGATAACTTTTGATTTCATCGTACTCCCGGATCTCCTTAGGGCTCAACAGCCCCTTGTGACGGTAGAGGTGAATGAGGAAAGACGGAAGGCAGGTGGCCTGCTTCTTGGTCTTCCGGAGATTGGCTACCTGCCGGTCGACTATCGTCTTCATCATGACGCCCCAGTCTACCGTGAATTCACCGATCATGGCCCCAATGAAAACGGACGCCCACTTGATGGTTATCCGTTTGGGCTTTTCCGGATGGAAAATAGGGTTCATAAACCCTACGACTCTCCGGGCCTCCGGATTCGTGATGTCCTTCAGCTCCCATCCTTCTCTCGGGTCCCCAGACCCCTCGATATACCCCCATACAAAGTCCCGGGTCTCCGGTGTCGAGATCTCTCCAGAGTTCTTGAAACCATACGTCTCCCTCCAGAGTTGTGCCGTCTACTTATCCGGCTCTCCCCGGATGGTTCCTCGATTCTCAGGATTCTTGGCGAGGATCTCCTGGGCCGGAAGGGCATGTTTCCAACCCCATGCCTTGTCCAGTAGGACCTCACAGCCCATGGCTTCTAAGGCGGTCCGGAGGAGCTCCTGCTCCCCCTCGTCTGCCGGCATCAACGGCATTACCCGCTGTACCCTAACCAACTGTCCTTCCTCCGCCGGTTCCTTCCCCTTTCTACCCATTCTGCTAAGTCCTCCTCACCGTCACTCCGGTAACACCTGCACGCACGATCCTCACCACAATCTCTCACCTAACAGAAACACTTCCGTCTCACCGTCTCTCTCCTACCGTCCAACCCTAACTGCGCCCTTCGTCGTGAGACACAAGGACCCGGCGTGCCACAAAATGACAAAAAGAAAGGAGGAGCACGGCTGTTCTTCCTCCTTTTATACCTGCACTCACGCCCACCCGTTCGTAGCTCATCATGACGGACGGTCCTAGCCTTTCATCATTGGACGGTCGCGACCGGCGGCGTTTTAATGGTTGCAGTCATTCTCCTCGCGTGCGTTGTACCTTTCAGTGGTCATTCTTAAGTCTGCGGGGTCGGGGTTCTGTCATACGGACGGTGCTCCCACTCCTCCCCCGCAGTCGACCTGATCTCACCCGGCTGACCTTCCGGTTCTCTTATTTATTCGGCCAACCATCTTAACCGGTTGTTTCACTTATCTAAGTAGTACTTCCATATTCCTAACACAAAATTTTTAAATTTTTATCATTTTCCTACCGGAATCAGTATTCCGGTGTGTCAACCGTGGAAATTACTTTCCACAACTATGAAAAAATGCTAAGGACTAAGGGAGGGGGAGATGAATGAATCTCCGGTTAACAACATATATTTCTTTTTTCCTAATTACGTGTTATTGTTTCACTTACCTATTATGATAACTGTTTAATATTATCATTTTTATTTTATTTTTTTTCATTTTTTTCAATCTAATCCTTCGAATGCTTAGAGTTAATTTGATTATTAGCAGCATTGAATTTCAAATTGTACATAATCATATCTTATGCCTCAGATTATTGCATGATGATCTAGTCACGGTTATATGGCATGGTAAGCAGAGTGATTACTTGAAAAAGAGTTACTGCAATCAGATGAAATGTGATATTGAAAACATAACAACAAAGTTACTAAATTTTGAAACACTAATATGAAATGATCATTTACTCTTCCTAATAGAAATCGATGTCTGTAAGGTCCATAGCTGCTCCCATATTATTCACTTGAAATGTATGTTTTTATTTATCCTGAATCATTGAAACGTTTAAGTGAGTGGACATGCACGGTATGAACAGAATGATTACATTACTTGTGAAATCATTGCAATGATACGCTTTGGACTGTGGTAATGGCAGTCACCCTAAACCTGATGTTTCAGAATCATGATTCCATCTTTCCTCTCACTTACATGTCATGTCACCATGTTATCCCGTCATTGCATGATGTGCATCATGATGAATGCCCATGGGAACATACATGAGTCATGATAGATTGTCTCTCTCTTCTAATAAGTTCGTCTTTGCCTGGTTCGCCCGGATTCATTTCTATGTTTGCTGCTGCTTCGTGGGGAATGCGTTTCCGCTTGATCATCTCCGTCGTTTGGTTGTTTGCAGAGGTCACATGGGAATGGAAGTTTGGTTTTCTTCTTCTCCGCACAGAAGCAACCGCACGGACTGCGTGGGCACCGTGAGAGACGTTATGCATTAGTCGAGGTATGTGAGGAGTTGGAGTATGTTTACGCAATACAATAGTTTGGCTTCTGTTCACTATCGAACATTCGCTTTATTCGGGGGTTTTAGATGTCGCCATGTTTAGTTACTTTGTCACCACGTTCTGGGAGTGGATAAATTCATATAATTTCTTTCTGTTTAGATAATCGTTCTACCTATACGTTGTACGTGTCCACTTGCCGGGAAGAACATGTCTCCTGTTCGATTTATATGGTTGATTCTAAGAGCTTAGAGAGAATTGGTACGGGGTACAACGGTGTCTGCTCCGCGCTTAACACCAACGACAACATAATGCCATACCTGAAATTAAAATGTAGCTTGATGTAGAAGGTTTTTTTGTGTCATACGTCCCGTGTCAAATGTTTTCTCATGTATAGTAAGCAATTGCATATGTCAGGGTACTCGGTCATCTATTCTCGGTGTGGCGGCCAATAGGACACACTGATGAGTGAAGGATTTTGTGCAGGTAATTGATCCGAGGGATATTGGAAGCTCCAAGCGTGTGCAATACGCAGTTCCTGTCGGCACTTGTAGAACAAGAGCAACATTCTACATTTGCTTCAGCGCTGCTACCACTACTTGATAGTTTTTTTGTGGATTACATACCGAGTACAACGGCGACACCTGACACGCACAATGAGTACCATAATCAAACCTTTTTTTGAGTATGATCCTCTCTAATTGCCGCTGCAGTTTGCTACTTTCAGTTCTTTTACAACTTTCCATACAATGTCTATGCAAGAGAATCCGGAGATTGATGGACATTCAAAAAAATTCCCCGTGTCTATGTGCTTCTAGTAAGACTACATGTGTTGAAGTACAAACGTGTCGTTGCTCGAGTCAGCGATAGGAGTGGGTCCTTATCGAGTCTGTGATTTCCTTTTAGATTTTGTGGTTCTTGCGTAGAATGTGTATTGATACCTGATGAAATTTGCACACTTCGTGTCATGAATACATGTGATTGGATCGAACTGTAGTGGGTACTTTTATTGCAAAATGAAAACTTATGGGACGATGAGGGAAGGACTCGGGTGGAGTTTTCAAATTAATGTCTCCGGAATGATTGCCATGATACTAGGTGAAACAAAAGGGTGTTGGGTTGTCGAAGTTTAGTACAGATGAACATGGTCTCTATAAACTATATGAATGTACATAGTTTAATTTTTGCTGAGAAATTGCACGCTTGTATATGTTGAACAATGGGACTGCCTTGTAAATCACGAAATCAACAAACATGCTGCTGTCAATTTTATGAGGTAGCCTCACTGAGAGGTGATTATTTTAATCTGTGTTTATGTGTATGTTTCGTCCTTTACAGTGTTAATTACAATTGCCATTTTTCAATGCAGGGAACTGATTCCGAGGGTTATCAAAGTTGCGAAAGCGCTGCGAATTCCATTCTTATCATAGAACTATAGAGCGAGGTACGTAGAAATGCTAAGTGTTGAAAGCTAAATGAGGTTCATTGAAGGCAACGTTTATAAGAAATAACATTGCATACATTTCTCACTTTTTCAATTCAGTGCATCACATATGGTTTTGTTTCTGTATTATCTAATTAGAACAAAACGTTTATGTAGTTGATGACAATTGGTACACATCATCAATGCGTCATGAAAGATGCTTACAGTTGTTGCAGTGTGAAATATGGAGCCAACGACTATGAAGGGTTAAAGAGGTGGTTTAAGACGGAAATGAAACTCCCTCATTGTGGATTTCTGCCAAGTCCTGGATGGCTTCCGGAATCGATTGCAAACAAAGGAGAATGCATTTCCAAATGGGGCAATAGGAAGCGGAAGAATGGCTACAACATTCCTAGAACCTATGTGAACTATGACGCAATGAAAAAGCGTTACGAGCAAGTACATCATCGTCGGATGGGTTCTAGTGTGCCTTTGTATTTTGCACTCGGGTAAGTGGCTGAAGAGGAATTTGGGGCAGATGTGGTAGATTGGGCAACATTCGCAACTTGGCGTTCTAACTATCACGATGGTCCTTTCGAGGAGTTGCTGGATCGGGAAACACGTGTAGAAGCAGAAGTGCGCAATAGAGTAGAGCTAGGCCAATCAAAGAACCGCAAACGACCAAGCAAAGACAAGAGACTAGAGGTGCGCAAGAGAAACCGAACCGTATTGACTACAGAACTCAAGCGTAAGGCGTCTTCAATGACGCTAGAGGGAAGCCGTCAGGTAAACATTCATATTCTCTTCAACGTTTGCAGTTGATACTTAAGAATTAAATTGCTCCAAATTTATAATTGATGTTGTGTTTGAGTAATAGTAATTTTTGATTATTTGCAGATCAAAGTTGGTGATATCAATTGCTCCACTCCAGATCTCAAAAGAGAGAAGAAGTGCCGCACGTCGCTGAAGAGAGAAAGAGCAGGAAACGCTGTCAAGGTTCCTTGCAAAAATCCTCCCCGTCGTTGCATCACCTCCACTCAATTGGTTGTTGAACAGAGAGAGGAACCTGCCATTGGTATGTACTACTATACCTAAACTCATTACGTAGCAATTTGTGGCATATTTTACAATCTTCAATTGACATTATATCAAACAAGAAAGTATGTACTTTACGTCTCTATTGGATGTGTGGGCAATGTTTGCACAGATACATGTTAATATCTGCTGGTGTGAAAATGCATACTGCAGATGATGTTGCAAAAGCTGTCACCAATGAAAGACTTGATGTTATTTCTCACAGCGAAATTCTCGAGGTCAACGACATTGGATCTGTGGATGGAGTACAAAAGTCTTCGGGAGGTCTCTTCAACGCCACATGCTCTCCCCATGTCGACTATGGTGACACAGGCAAAACTCTTAAAGCCCAAATCTACTTACTGCCGTGAAATATGATTGATACCTATAATATATATTCTCTTTGTCTAAGGATGGGAAGATTGTTTGCAATCAATACGTTCTACATCATACTTCATGTGACAAATATCTCTGAATATAATGTTTTTCATATTCTTTTTCTGCGTTAATGTCGTAGACATCGAAGATGATGATCCAGAGGATGCTGTTCAACCTTCTGAGATTGAAAAATCCAGTGTACCGTCCCAGCTCAACGCAGTGAAGTTACCTAAAGGAATCCTGAATGTGACGAAAACAGAGAAGAGCTGGGGAGGTCTCTTCAACGCCACAGGCTCTCCCGGAGTCGATTATGTTGACACATGTAAGACTCAGAATTTCATATTACACTTTCTCCAGCGTGATATGTTTTTTGCCTATCGTATATCATTTTTTGGTCTAATGATGGGTAGAGATTATGCAATCAATGTATTGTCCTTCATACAACAGATGATAAACACCTTTGAACGAAAAGTTTCTTATATTCGTTTTCTTTGGTAATGTTGTAGACATTGAAGATGATGATCCGCTCAACGCTCTAAAACGTTCTGAGATTGCAAATGCCAGTGAAGCATCTCAGCTTAACGTAGTAGGTTTCACTGAGGCTTACTCAAAGTTGTCAAAGACCGAGAAGAGCAAGAGGGGACTCTTCTACAGTACAGGCTCTCTAGATCGCGAAGAGGATGACATGGGTATGTTACTAGAACATCGTGTTGGTTCCCACATGTCACGCCCATGCTGTGCGTCATCTTTAACTTTTTTATCTTATTTTTTTATGCGTCCTTGTTTGGGTAGCGCTCGTGCATTCAGTATGTTTTACGTCCTTCTGTAAGTCAAAAAAGGTTTTCGTATGATATGTTGTTCATGGAGGGTACAAGGAAATCTCGTAGAAATTGATAATGATCTTCTCAACACGGTGGACCCAACTGAATCCAAGAGCGTCGTTGAAGAGCTCCCGTTCAAAGCAGAAAAGGTTTTCTAGGCAGAACCAAATCTATGGAGAAGTGAGAAGAGTTGGGGAGGTCTATTTAATGATGGTGGCGCTTCAAATTACATGGACACTGAGTCAAGTATAAGTCATTTACCCGCTTGAATTTCTTCTCCGACTATTTTGTATTGTATTGAAATGATAAATGCCTCCATTTTTTTAAAATGTAAAGTGATTACATGCAATCGTTGAACACACATACAGTACTACAGAGGTATATGGGTTATTCATAATTAACTATGAAATTGCATTAATCACACGAATCATCAGATCCGCCCAACAAGAGCCAACATTTACTCCGTATGAGTTATGGAAAATGGAAACATGTTTGGTACCAAGAGCAGATGGTGGAAGCACATCTTGGCAACACTCCACTCCGAAGTGGAACGCCACTACATTCAAGATGCCAGCTTCTCCTAATGCCTATGTAGAGGAGTCACTCTTGATCGCTGAGGAAACGGATATTTTGCTCAAAATTGCGCAAGAGGAGCGAAATGCCTTTGCAGAAGCCTGTGAGTATTGCATGGAGGAAAATATCAAAGATGCCGCGAGAGCAACAAGCTCGGAATAAGAACACAAAGAAATTATGGAAAAAGGTAACATGTTTCTTGTTTGATTTGCATGTATAGAAATGTGCACACCTGTCATGCAATACGTTGCGTTACTTAACTATTTAGAAATATAACCGTTGGGGAGACAGTAAGTATCAGGAATATAATGTAGGTTTTTCAATGTTCTGTGTAGGCCACATTCCCAGTGTCATCGCTTTTGACTGTCGTCAGCGCCTATTTCATTCGAGTTATTAGATCGCCTTTCATATCGTTTGTCTTGATAAAAACGTTAAGTCCTAGTTAACCTATGTCGTCACGGAAGACCGTGTCGGTTGTATCTTATATTTTGTAAAGTCGCCCATATTGTAATGGACGAGTTCCAGGTAATACAAACTGAGACCAGCACTATTTGAATGTTTGTGTGTATGAGCATTGCAGTCACGTTTCTCTAAAGTGAACTGTCTATATCTTCATTCTCAATAGAGTATCCGCTTTGTTTCATTCAGAGTGCGGTATTCAGAATGCAACATCAACGAAAATGCACATACCCTTAACGACACTGACCTATATCAACACAGGTATTGTCTTCTAAACCAGTTCGATGGATATATGATGACAGCGTGACGATAAGAAAGGTAAAGAAAAACTCGTATTTCATACGATGCACACAAGTTGAAAGGGTAATTGGCCTCAGAGATCATGACGTGATGCCACGACTGCACTAGAGAGTAAAAAGAGAACTCCTCCTGCAGTGCATCAACTTCCGGACGCGAAAGAGCTTTCAATCTGGGTGAATAAGGCACCCCATTGGTCCAAAACCTACGTCAAAGTCAGAGGGCTTCACTCTTGGGGGTGCCACTCTCAGGAGGACAAGGAATTTGCTCCCAGAATCCATAGTTTGCCGTAGTGGGACTCACAATACATGCTAGGAATGTGGATTGCCTAACTGTCAATGAGGCCAATGGTGGATTTTAAAGCAACGCTAGGCCCAACCTAACAAAAATATGAACCATAACCGTTCCTCACCGGCATCCATGAACAACCAAAAACCTTCCCTGCCCAACAGATGCGGCGGTGTAATTCTCACCAAAGTCCATGGAGTAGAGACAAATGACTCCACTATTAGTGCGGCAGCTGTCACTAAACGATCCAAGGCTGGTTTAGCGGAGCACGTGGTGGAGCATTGCAAGCCGTTTCCTTCAAACCAGTGGGACACACTAGAAGAAACCCGTGTTTTTGGTTACGTCCCCAATCATGTTGTGTGAGACATAATGACATCCATATTTACATCCTTCGAACGAACTAGCGTGTGTGACACGCTGTCACGCGCGGGGACATCACCAAAAACGCGAGGACATTCTCATATCTCAAACAATTCTTGGCCATTTTAGGAGGCTGAAAACAATACCAATTGGGCGCCACGTCAACAATACCTTAGCGGCAAAATGACGGGCGATGCCACATGGCCGGGAATTTCTTCCCATCCAATGGTGACGTAGAATCTAACATGGTCCCGCAATTTGCTGACATGGCGTCTAACGTGGACACGGAAAAATTTGACGTGGTCCCGGAAAAGAGTGACTTGGCGTGCCATGTCAGCAAAGATTTGCGTGGTTTTTTTCCCCCAAATTCATGATCCTTGGAATGTCATTGAGAACATGGCTATATTTTTGAAGACGTGCTAGGTTGACGTGGAGATGTCTTGCTCAACGTCTACAACAACGCTATCTGGATTTTGATGCTGATTTTGTTGAACATCACCATGTCCTAGAGGACGTGGCAATGGACATAATCGCGTTTTCAAATACGTTGCCAACCCATAGTCGTAAGCATTGAGAGTGTCATCGTAGACGTCTCTAAGAACTTATACCTGTCTGACATGAAATCCCCTTATGCATGGTTACAGCTGACGCTGTGTATGTGATGTTGTATTGGAGGGACATCAAGAGGTGTTGTACAAGAAATGAATATGTTATTTAAAACATGAGTATATTGAACAAGACATGCTTAGAAGACATGAATACCTCATCATACATGTAACGTGTACACTCATCCCAATTCATGCCAACTAGTCTATCTCTAATGATGTAATATGATATAGACACAATTTTAAATATAAATACCTTCTATTTATAGTCATTACATAGACGAATTCAACCTACACTTTACTCAAAATTGAACATCGCTAAAGCGTCACAGCTCTGTAGCCAAAAACATTGTTGTGTTCATGAACACGTCTAGGATGTCTCCATAGACACTGGGATGTTTCAAAAGACGTCCCTGCGTTTCCTAAGCGCTGCGGCATACATCTTCTACAACATAGTCATGTCTACATGTTGCTTACAGCACATTGTATGTTCGACACTAAACATGTTCAACAGACCAACAACGCATGCAGTTAAACAATGGATTTACAAAAGAAGGAAATTGCTATATGACTAGTTAGAGGGACAACCTATATATCCATAATTTACATTCTAACGTCAGCAAACTATTAGCCCTAATCAAAACTCTATGTGAACATTCAACACGCCTTACAAAGTGCAATACAACTTCATCAAATGATAAGACGTATCATCGGATGTTCCACCAAACATCATAGACCTTGATAGAGACGTGGACGCGTTTGACACAACATCGTCAAAGACGAATTCCAAATTTCCCGTATTCGTTCATACGTGCTGGAGTGGCTCACTTGAGATTCATCTAGGCCAGCATTATATTGTACAATCACTCACCTACTTGCACGCCTCCGTCTTCATTTCTTCTTTGCTGCCTCTACACTCTGAACTCTACACTCTCAAAGTTCAACTTCTAACCTCGATGGTTATCCTACCAAAAAAGAATGGAACGTTGCACATTTGCATAGACTTTTATAAAGTAAATGCGAGAACCAAGAAAGACTACTATCCCTTGCCGTACATGGGAGACATAATCGACGAGGTCGCTGGCCATATAATGTATTTATTCTTGGATTGTTTCTTGGGATACTACCAAGTAGCCATGACGGAACAAGACAAGAGTAAGACCGCTTTCTGAATAGAATGGGGACCTTACCACTTTGAGAGGATGTCGTTTGGAGCAAAAAACGCCCCGTTGACATTCCAACGTGTCATGGAACTAATTTTTTGCCCATACCTCAAACAATTCTTTTGCATTTATCTAGGGAGTGCTACAGTGTATGGCAACATGAAAGACCATGTCTCCCATCTATGCCAAATCTTCCACGCCTGCCAAGCCAATGGTGTCAGTTTGAATGCAGACAAGTGCATGTTCTTATTTTTTGTCGCGGTCATCTTGGAATACATTGTATGTAAGTACGGAAAAATCCTTGATCCCACAAAAATCAAAGACATCTTGGACAGCACCCATCCCAAAGATCAAAAGGGTGTCCAACAACTCCTTGGCTTATCGCAATTCAATTGCATTTACATCGAAAAGCTTGCCCACATCACGGCTCCCATTACTGCCTTGAACCATGTCAAGTACTTGTATCCTAGGGATTGGTCACCCGAGGCTCAAGAAACCCTCAAAAAAATAAAAAAGGCATATTCCTAAGCTCCCATTGTTATAGCATCTGGCTGGTCCAAGCCATTCCACGTACACACAGATGCTTCAAATATTGTCGTGGATATGATGTTGGCAGAAAATCTCAACGGCAAACACGAGCAGCCGGTGGCATATGCCAGCCAACTCCTCAACCAAGTCGAACCAAATTATTCCACGACAGAAAGAGAGGCACTTGCTATGATATACGCCGTGAAATAATTCCAACACTGCCTGTTTGGGAATAAATTCCGGTTCATGGTTGACCACTATAGCTTATCATATTTGGTGAATCAACCACTTGTTACCGGCTATGTCGCATGATGGATTATGATCCTATTGAAATATGATTTTGAGGTCCTCTTTATCCCAAGAAAACAACACGTCATTGCCGAATATTTGTCCAGGGACACCAATACCATTGAGTAAGGCATCGATGATTCATTTAATGAGCTTTATAATCAAGCAGCCACCGTAGATGTCCAAGTCACCAAAGACTGGATGATTGATATCATACAATACTTGACGCAAGGAACCCTTTCCATTGACATCACTGGTACCTGCAAAATTAGTTTTGTGCATATCACATTGCCATATACGGTGGTGCAAGGTCAATTGTATTGCCGTGGCCCAGACCACAAAATGAGACTTTGTGTACCCACCGAGCAACAACAAAGTAATATTTCTCATCTCCATGACGGCCGATCCGGGGGTCACCAAGGTCCAGACACCAGAATCAAGAAGATCCTATCGGCCAAGTACTGGTGGCCTATGTTTTACAAGGATGTCCGCTTGTATATCAAAAACTGTCACGCCTGCCAAATATCCACAACTTATTTTCAATACGAGGGCAGAGTGCCCCTCAAATCCACACCTCTATTGGGACCTTTCTAACGATGGGGATAGATTTTGTAGGGCCCATCCGTCCCATAACTTGCCAAGGATAAGTATATCTTGATTGCCACGGATCACACCACCATATGGGTGGAAGCTAAGCCTCTTTGCAATAACACCGTGGTGGTCACGGCTATCTTTCTCTATGACAACATTATCACACATTTTGGATGCCCATTGGAAATAGTTTTTGATCAAGGCATCCATTTCGTCAATAACGGCATAGAAGATCTCATAAACAATCATATTATGAAACACCGAACCAATACGGTGTACTATCCCCAAGGAAATTTCCAAGAAAAATCCACAAATAAAACAATCATCAACATGCTCAAGAGGTTCGTCCACGTTAACCAAGACAATAGCTTACCTGCTGCCCTATGGGCATACCGCTTTGCCACCAAGACGTTCACTGCTCTTAGCCCCTTCAAAATGGCTTATGGGACTCAGCCCCTGCTACCCACGGAATATGTCGTACCGACATTCCAATCTTTGAATCCAAGGGAGTACTCACCTCACAAGGTTTTAGCAGCCAGTATCCAAGACATCCATTACTTAGAAGAACTTAGGACATTAGTCACAAAAAACATCACCAACAGACAAGCTCTAACTGCCAAATACATCCAAGTGTCTCAGCCCATACGTACCTTTTAAAAGGGCAACAATGTTCTTTGGTGTCCACGGGATCCTAAACTAGGGAAATCCAAGTTCGAGTCTATCTCGCATAGCCCCTACAGAGTACAATTAGTATTACCAATTAATATTGTGTTCCTAGTGAACAATGCTAACTATGATGCACAAGCAACGATTGTAAATGTCAAAAAGCTCAAACATTACCACATAGCATCTCCAAACGTTTCTCCCAAATTAAGTCTTGGAGATGTATACACTACTTTGACTACCGAGGCCCAAGCCATCGCAGATTAGACAGATTCCGAGGACGTCACAGACAGCACAGACACTACGGACACCAGCGAGACTAAAAGTAACCCATCACTTTCTCTAAAGCCACTGCCACGGATACCTCCAACGATGGTCACCACTGACGCTTTATAAAAATCACCACTTTTCCTAAAGTCCTTGCCATGGATATCAACTCCCCCGGTGCCTTCTAAGGACTTCAGGGTGTGACCTAACCAGTCATGGCCAGAGCCACATACATTACTAACACCCTTGGTCACCTTTGATTCCTTGTCGGAACACGGAATTTTGTTTTTTTTCCCGTTAGCACCCAAAACAAGTGAAACTTTCTTCCTATCCGTGTGATTCCAAGTATCGTTCCAGGGACTCAATAGTGTTTTGTCAGGTATCTTCTCCTAAGCGATCCGGTTTCTCTTCTCTATTCCCAGATGGTATCTTTGGAACCGGATACTTCTTCTTCTTCTTCTTTCTCTTCTCTTCCTTCTATCTCCTTCGTTGTGTAGTTCAGCCAACCAACTTCAACGTACTTGATTAAAAACCACCTCACGACTGACCTAAAAGACTCTGGTTAGCAGGTCACACAAATGATTCCTCCCGATCGGTGAGACTACAACAACACACCAATCTGGATCCGGGAGAACTAGGATACGGCTATTTCTAGGTGACCTGTTCCACTTTCCAATCCTCCTCTCACTGATTGCGAAACCTCTTTAAAAGTTTAGGGAGCCCGATCAGGTACCCCTCGACCCTAGCGATGGCTATTCCGCATGAGATATGTAAGAGACTCGGAAGGTGAGGCTTCCACTCCTACGAACGCTTTCTCAATCCTTTTGTTCAATCTCCAAACCGATATGATTCGAGTCTTGTCCAACAACTTCCGTCACCTTTACATTCGGTCTACAAAAGAACTCTTACCATCCTTTTGGATCATTCACACTTAGATGGAAGTCACGCAGAGTGTAGGAAAACACAAATACTATACTGATAAGGAATATGGGAAGGAATCATGCAAAACAAGGACCTGGAAGACGCCGCCAGCCGTTCCTATATAAGCGGAGGCTTTCACAAAAGCGGCGGCTCCAAAAGTTCTTGCAGGAACCTTAATTTCCAATCAACTACCTAGGATCCTATTACTGCAACTGATCCGGGTCTAAGATCCGACTTCTACACCTATAAAATCGGAAAGTGACAAGTGGTGGTCTATTGGGACTTTGTCTTCTTTGCCTTTCTTTTGTCGTCCTTTGGCTGTTTTGGCTCTGGCTCCAATCATCATGCCTTCTGCTCCCTACGTGCCTTTTGCGCACCCTTGTCCTCCGCCCTCATCGCTTTTGCCTTGTTGTCCTGAGATTGGGTGATGATCTGCTGCTCAGGAGACTTCGTTGGGGTATTAACAGGCCTGGGAGTTTGGGTAAGAGATCCGGTTGTGCAGGAAGGGGAACTTCTGGAAGAATCCGAATCCGCTGACTCTCGTCGGACGCCAAATCGATCGTGTTCGGCTTATCCGGAGGTTTCCGCTTCTTCAAAGTCCGGCTCGTGTCCTCGGATGGTGCTAGTGATTCCAACAGTGGAGTCACTGTCTGCGCCGGGGTGACATTGGGAGTCTAGAAGTGATCTCTCGGCAACGTCTGGGTGGAGACAGAACTACTGCCCACTTTGGTCCCACTTCCCTCACAAGTGATCTCTTCTTCCTTGGGCTTACTACGATGTCCACGACCCGAACTAGTGCACGAATGTAGGTGTCCATGGTTTCCTCCATCACCATCAACTCGCTGGATTGAGACCAGATCACTTCCGTGTGGAGAAGATGCGTTGTCACATCCGGCACCACTTGGCGAGCGTGTGGTGATGTCATACGAGCGTCTTCTCAATAGATCAATTCCGCTACCGTCACCATAGGAGCTCGCACTAGAGATTCAATTGGAGACCGGATCAATGATCGGATCGGAGACAGAATCCGGGATGACTCTCTAGTCTATCCCCTATCATCCGCGGTGATCAAACCATCTCCTTCTTTGTCGACTTGGGCACCCTAAACTCCGTCGTCCAAGGCGTCGCGCTTGACTCCCCTGCCTTTGTAACGAATAATAAAGGGGATCCTGGAGTGGATTCAACCACCACCCGGGTCATAGGCTACGACTCCAGCAACTTCCGCATGAGCCCCAAAGTCTTCGTCATTGCTTTGTCATTGTTGCACAAGATTGTAATGATCTTCTTCGCATAGACCATGCCGTTGTTTGCCCGAGAATCATCGTTGAACATTCTTGCTTTGTTGACAACGTTGCGTGCTTGTCCGACCAAGTCGGGATCATGTTCAAGACCTACTCCTGCTCAACGTGGAACCTGCGGACTTCCTTATTCTTGACCGCTAATTCCGTTGATGGTCCCGTTACACAGATCTCCTAGGTGCTCCTTCTCTCCCTCAAGCAGGCGCTGTTTCTTCAACGCTTCAACTTGCCAGGCAAACATTCTGGCTTGCATCTGTCCATAGCCAAACAAGCCCTTCGGAGTACTTATACGATTTGCTCATAATTTCCCTATGCATCCCGGAAGTCCTCCCTGTGTGACCGGAAAGGGTCATCCGGAAACTTGCGCATGGAAGCAATTTTCTCCTGAAGGACCATGTCTGTAACGGTTGAAGGTTCCACCTGCTCAAAGGTCGCCTGCTGGAATCGCGACTTGGAATAAGACCTCACTAGAGTTGGCTTGCGAGGTGGTTCCGGTTCCGGTTCTACTTCCTTTGGATCCGTATCCATCTCGTCCCCTTCCGCTTTGCCGGCATCGCTGTCCCTATCCTCTTTGAAGAACATCAGGTGTCGTGCCACCTTCATGTCACCCTCCTCCTTCTCCCTCAAACATCCCTTCTTCAAGTATAGATGAAACAGGATTGGGATGATGAGAGAAGGCTTCTTTCCGATTCCAGGTGGGAGTTTTTGGACAACGTCCTTGATGATGAATTGGCCCGGTAAACCTCTCGCTGACCGAGTTATCCCACTGACATCCCAGACCCTCCACTAACTCCCTCACCATCGCCTCATTTCTTAGCGGCCATAACCAAGCTAGCAATCCGTTACACCACATCCGGGTGAGGTCATCTATCAACTCGTGCCTCTTTTCCTCGTCTTCTAGAATTGTAGGGCTAATATTCCGGAGCGCTATGGGAGCCATCGCTAACACTTACTTCGCTCGCTATCCGACACACTCGATCCAACAGCAAGAAATCCGGCAATCCAACTACTACTGAATCGGAATGAACATCTCACCACTCGTTCACTCTCTACTTACAATCTCCAAAAAGACCTCTAAACACTAAGCATCCCCGCTTATATACCTTGCAAATCATTACTGAGGTTTGGCGCTTAATTGCCGCCGCCATCGTACCGATCCAACCTTTATCAGGTCATGATTACCACCACCTCGGATCAAATCCCAAACGCGGTTACTGTAATGGTCAACTTTTAACCGGATCAGATCCGGTTGTCCTGTCCTGGAAAAGATTCCGATTTAACTATTTTAATAATTTTAGAGGACTCGATTTTGACTAACTTCTAACTCGGATTATTTTTAGTCTATATTTACCTACTTAACCAAAAAAATAAAAAATAAAATGAAATCTAGTTTGTGTTTAGGGATATCCGGTTATTTTTGACCTTCTAGGATCTCACATTCCTTCCCTTTGAGAGCTTGCCTGAAAACAGTGCAGATAATCGCCACTGCCACCGCCAATTCAAGGGATTTTTTCCTACAACTGAGCCACACGACACAAAAATCACAGACACTCAAGGCGGTGACTTGACAGACAATTCTACCAACTATCAATGTTAGCCATTTGCATGTGAGTATAACCTTTCGGGATGCAACAAATGGACACCAAGAGCGAACTCGAATGAAAAACTTACTAATCAAATCAGGTGAACCCAATTTTCATGGACAGTAGGGACAACCGAGAACCCATAACGACCAGTCTAGGCACCGCCAAGCAGTCCTAGACCATCATGGACACTATAATGATAGGATAATTTACCTCCAAAACCCCCTTGGCGAGAACGAACAACGCCGCCAGTATCCTTGGTTGGTTTTCAAGTGCCTACCTCGGCAACCAAACCAAGCCCATGGCACTCCTACAAAAAGACCCTTCTCTAGGATCTTCTCACACCTCTCCACTCCCATTTTCTTGCCTTCTCTCTTGCTCTCCCTCCTCCTTTAGCTCATCCTTTGTGTATTTGGTTAGCTCTTGTTTTAGACACTGTTTTGGAAGTGGTATGTTTTTTATTGCTTGTTAATTCCTTGCTGTCCACCATAGCCGTAGTAGTCGTAGACACCAGGGAGGGCAAGAACAACTTAGGGCTGATCTACATGCTCTAGGATCCGAGAAACTCTAAATAAACCGGATAATCCCCAACCAGAGTTAGGATTCAATTAATTTTTCATTTTTTTTTGGTTAATTAGGTAAAACTAGCTAGACACTATCCGTATTAAGAGTTAGTCTGAACCGGATGCTCCAAGATCCTTAAAACAGTTAACACAGGCCAAATTCTCGAATTCCAATCTCGGAACTTGGAACAGAAAACTCGGATGAAGAACTCGGATCAAGGGAGTGTTCCGAGAGTTGACCGTTACCGTAACCGCCTGCGGGATCCGATTCGACGCGGGAGTCATCATGATCCGATAACGCTTGGCCAAGTATGGTGGCGGCTGCAAATACACGCCGTCTTAGCCTTGACTATATATGCAGGAGTGTTAAGGTTTGGAGTTCCTTTTTGCGGACTGTGAGTAGAGAGTGAAAGAGCGGTGAGGTGTTTTTGTCTTTTATGATTCACTGGCACTTGGATTGCCGGATTTTATGTTGACGGCTTGTAAAGGGAGGGAAGTGGGACGTAGCAATGGTGCCAATTCAGCTTAGAGTTCTTAGCCCCGCACTTCCGAGGACCGATAGTGAGATGAAGGAGCTGGTTGAGGATCTCACCCGGATGAGGTGCCAGGGTTTGCTATCACGACCCTGGTTGCTGAGAGATGAGGAGATGGTGAGAGAAATCGTAGATGGGCCGGATAATAGATGGGATAATTTGATCGGAGGTCATCCAACTCAGTGGACCGCGGAAATGTGGGCGGCCACTTACGATTTCGTTCAGGAGGGATTGAGTTGGGCGACCAGAACGAGTAAGTACGTGCAGGATAGGTTCCACGGAAAGGTCCATAAGAATAATGGATATGTAGTAGACGCCTATAAAAATAGGAGACAGAGACAGGTCCTGAAACCAGAACAAGTCACCATCACAGTCGGAAACACGATCCTCGGAGCCTATACGGGTGAGCGTCCCGTAAACTCGGCCGTGCTTGTATCGGATACTGTGCAGAAATTGCTGGCCGGAGTCGGAAAGAAAGCAACTCCGATCATCCCTTTCCTTTACCATCTCTACCATGCATGTGGCCTGCTGATGGATAAGGAGGAGGAGAGCTACAGGATAGCCAAGGATCTCCTCATCTTGCAGGAGGTACTAGCAGGAGTGGAAGGAAGGCAGCACGACGAGGACTCCGACACGGCGTCCACGGAAGGAGGGGAATTGGATGTGCAGATACTTTCCGAAGCCGCCCCAACGAAGGCCCACTCTAAGTCGCGATCGGAACGAGCCACATCCCATCACGTAGAACCTTTCACGGGCCGAGATGACGCGGCAAGGAAGGCAGTGAGTTCCAAGCGAGGGTTTCCGGCTGACCTGTTCCAATCACTTAGGAAAGGGACCCACCAGGCTTAGGCCACTTACGAGCGGATTGAGTCGCTGTTCCGGAGTGTCTGCACATCGCTAGGAGGCTGTGAACCAAAGGAGGTTATACGGGAAGTCGAGCTTCTGAAGGATGCACCAAAGTTACGGAGCGAGAAGCAGCGGCTGGAGCTCCTGATTAAGGAACTTACCTCGGAACTCACGACGAAGAGCGAGGAGATCCGTCAGTTCTACGCCGAGTAGGAGCAGACCTTGGACAAGATCCGGAAGTTGGTGGGAGTTCCACGCGTTGTAGTCAACAAGGCCCGGTTGTTTGATGAGAACATAATGGCCCCAGCTCACTTACAGGACAGGGAGAGGATCATCACAATCAAGTACAAGTAGGAGTACTCGATGGGCAAGACTCTAAAGTTGATGAAGAGATTGCTCTGTCCGGGAACCGGAAGTCCGAGTGTTGGTACGTGATTTCCCGGATCTCCCTCTTGGACAGTGGTAGAGGAATCCCGTGGAGCAAGGTTCAAGACTCCTCAGGAGCAGATTCGGTCGCCACAGCTTAGGTATGAGCAGGATAGGGCCACGGATTCGGATATTTTTGGTCCACCTTGGACAATTGCGGATTTGATAGTTGGGGTGATAGCAAAGGAGGCATCACTCGGAGCCAGTATCGCTCAGCAGAGTTGTACTATCCCCCTCCGCCAGACGGAGGTTACAGGAACCACAGTCATCCTTAGGCGATCCGAGGAGCAAACAGTCACGGAAGAGGTTACCCGGACCGTGCAGCCGATTGTTACCACGACGGTCAGGGATGTTGTGGTTCCGGTTCATCAACGGGAGGTGGCCAGGAGTCAGTGGAGGAGATCCATATCACCACCCTCGCGTACCGGAGTGGTTGAGGACGGAACTCTTACTCCTTCACCAACGGCCCGGACTCGTACTGTCACACCTACCCCGGTCAGAACGCTTGTGGAAGTGTCTCCAGCGGATTCTTCTGGAACCACGCGCCAATTGAGGAAGAGGAAGGGTCCAATCAATCCCGGCACAATTGAGATTTTCGAGTCCGACTCGGATTCTTACGCGAGTTTCCCAGCCGGGACAACCGGAACGGATACCTGGACCCCGACGTCTGGTACACCTACCCTGAGAGGTACATTCGTCAAGTACCCCAAGACCAAGATCGTTACCCGGTCATTGGACGTCAAAGCAAAGGAAACAAAGGCCGAAACCAAAGCAAGGCGACAGACGGAACGTGCTGCAAAGGGAGGAGGATCCGAGCCGAGGACAACCCGGTCAAAGGAGAAGGAGAGCCGTAAGAAGAGAAAGACAGGATAGATTCCTCGTACCGGAATTGCCAGTCACTTTCCGGATTTATAGGAGTAGGTATCGGACCGGTGAGATCCGGATTAACCGTAAAGTAGGATTCTAAGTAAATGATTAGGATTTAGGGTTTTTATTGAACCTTTTGGCGCCGCCGCTTTTGTGAAATCCCCTGCTTATTTAAGTGGAGAAGGCGATGCAGGCTGGGTCCTTGTTTTGCATAATTCCTTCCTATATTCCTTATCAGTAAAGTATTCGTGTTTTGTATACACTGTACGTGGTTTCTTGCTCAGTCTGAATGATCCGAGAGGGTGTCGAGACTTCTGCTGTAGCTCGGATAGGAAGGTGATGGAAGTTGTGACGGGATGCGAATCGGAACAATACTGAGATTGAGCAGAAAGATTGAGCAGGTTGTCGTAGAAGTTGAAGCCTCACTGTTCCGTCCTCCAACCCAACCTCACGCGGAATAGTTGTCGCTAAGGTCGAAGCGGATCGAGGGGTACTTGATCCGGCTCCCTGAACTTCTGACGGGGTTTCGCACTCTCTGAGCAGGGGTTTGGATAGTAATATGGGTCGCCTAGAGATAACTCGATCTTGGTTCTCTCAGATCCAGATCGGTTTGTCCTTGTAGTCTCACGGATCGGAAGTAGCTGCCCGTGTGACCTGCTGACCAGAGTGTTCTTAATCAGTTGTGAGGTAGTATTCTATCCAATACTTTGGAGTTGGTTTGGTGAAAACACAAAGTAACAAAGAGAATAGAGAAGGAGTGTTTTGTTCTGGAAATACTATCCGAGCAGTAAGGAGAATCGGGATGATTGTGAGTAGCTTCTTGACAAAGCACTATTGAATCCCTGGACGATACTTGGAACCACGCAGACAATACAGGAGTTTATACTCGTTTTGAGTGTTATCCGGATGTTAAATGTGTTTTCGTGTTTCGACACATGCCGCAAATGGTGAGGGAGTGGAAGCCCAAGATCGACAGAGCATGGTTGATCCGCACCAACCTCTTCAAATACTAGACCAAGCTGACGTGCATCGTGGACGTAGCGCACTGTACGGAGTTCTAGACAACCATGGCCGAGCGGAGCAAGGACGAGCCATACCCTTTGGGCATCTTGAAAGGAATTCCAATGCATTATTTGTGTAGGTACATGTGCGCATTCTTTGGCTGGGACGGCACTGGCATCACGGAGTAGAGCCAGGATTGCGCAACACCAAAGGCCAACATCGCGAAGGCTGTCAAGGGTATCACCTAGAGGATGATAGGAAGTATGATGTTTTTGCCCCAGGGCATCTTTTAGAGGAGCCTTGGTTTGCTAGATTTTGGGGGATTCTTAGTCAAATCTTTTTCAAGAATGACTGCAATTGCATCACCTCTAAGCAGCTTAGCCTACTACTTCTAGCAGATCACAAAGAGAAGATCAAATGGGGAGTGATAGTAGATGATGAGCTTCGAGTCCGATTGCAAAGACACCGTAGACGCTAGGATTACTAGAGTCCCATTGGACCATTCCCGACCATGTATATTGCCAAAATTTTGGCATATCCTAAGGCACAGAAGGATTCACCTAGATGGATACATTCTTGGACATCCAGAGGGATCAGCCATCTAGGTTGCCTATTAACCGAGGATTTAACGCAATAGAATAAAGGGGCAGTAAAACTGTAGGAGAGAAGTAAAGCTGTTGTTCATGGGGGAGACTGTAAACAATTAGGTTACTGCCTTGGCCTACACTAACTCTATCTTGGATGAAAACTGTTAGATGGATGAAAAATGTAAGGTGGATGCAATCTGGTGTTTGGATGAACCCTAGTCGATGAATGAAAACAGGTGGTGGTTAGAATTTAGGGTGCGGCGGCTAGGGTTTTGGATGAAGTCCAGCCCAATGTGACTGGGTTTTATGACTGTAATAGGGCATAAACCAAAATGTGACTTATACTGTTTCTAGTCATTTTGAGTCAGTCGCTCCGGACAATCTGACTAGCGGTCACATTGGACATTTTTTTGTTCCCGATACTACGTTCCCATGGTGTATTGGGACCTCGAGTAGGGTCCTGCTCTGAGACTTGGGAAAATATGACTCTGTAGAGTCATATATTGTTGACTACACGTAGTCATTAAAATGGTATCGATGACTATTAAGACTTTACAATATATGACTCTCTAGAGTCACCAATACAACTCGAGTGTCTTCATTATTATGCCTAATTGTAGTGATGTATTAATCAACGAATGAATAGTTTTATCACTACGCATAGTAGTGAGATGCTGACTAAGTTGAGTCATTCATTGAGTGGGGAAAATATGACTCATTGGAGTCATGTTTATTTGACTACCCATAGTGACGAGAACCGAAATACGACTATGAATGATCTGACTAGGCTTAGTAAGTTATAACGAGAAATATCAGCTATTTTATCACTAGCTATAGTACTGTGTGAGTGACTATTTCTAGTCCTTACTGAAACTTATTTGACTACGTGGAGCCATATGGTAGTGATTGTACAAAGTCTTCAATGTTGACATCACGAAATAGATATGACTAATTGTAGTGAGGTGACAGTGATGTGACTAATGCTACAGCACTACGCATAGTGGTGTGGTTGTGACTGCATTGCGTCATGCATAGACTTCACACAATACGACTATTTATAGTCATATATATTGTACTATACATAGTCACCTATATCATCTGATGTCTACGTAGAGTCCTATTATAGTTGTTTATTTCACTGCCGTCAGTCAGATTTCTATCTTTAGTCGGTGTTTCTGTGACTAGAACTTGACTGTGCGTAGTCTAATTTAAACGTACGCCAGTCACTCGATTATCTCTTTACTACTGTGCATAGTCAACGATTTGAATTTTACATTAGTAATATCATACGTAGTGGTGACTAATACAAGTCAACAATGCGGTTGTGAGAACTATGTCAGGTCCTGCAAATGATATTCAAAACATTTCATTGGAAGAAAAAATATACAATCAAACAAGATGCACTGCAACTGTACCTCGGCCGGGCTAAACTGCTTGAGAGAAGGGCAGATCAATGTCCATAAAATCTGTGGGCCACAAGACAAAATGCCTTATCGCTTGTTTTACCAAGGTCACGGGAAGATCATCTAGATCTACGTGTGAAAACAAACGGTAGTTGTCATCTAGGCTCCTGATCACTTCTACAAACAGAGCACCTGAAAATATTTCTTTTCCGTGTAGAGTAGCCCCAGCTATATTGTGCACCTTACCAACTGCCACAACTTTATCCTCCTCGCCGTCTTCTAGTCCCTTCAGTCTCAGAGGGTCACCTGGCTTGAACTGCAAGTCCCCGGTTCCCGCGGGGATCTCTATTAAAAAAACACAGGAACAATGACCATTCAGTGATGCTCCCTCTTCATGACTGCATGTAGTCAAATATGATCAGGCATTCTGTATCAATGACTATGAATAGTGACGAACTAGGCACACAGAACTCCTGAAGAAGTAAGGCATAACATTGCAAGAAATGACTAAGTACAAGCTACAATGCAATTTTGACACTTACCGGTGAATTCGTAAAGACTTTGGCCCACACAGGATCACCCTTCTCAGACTCCGTGTCAAACTGGGTCTCTTGCACAACCATGTAAAAAAAATGGAATACAAAAACATTAGTCAGGTCTTCTGTTATGCACAAATTTATATCATGCTTTTAGCAGTGCCTCGAGCATTTTTAACCATTCCAATTCCTTATTCAAACCCCATTACAACAAATACTAATTGATTCTAATTTAATGACTCTCTGAGCAATCATATCTTATAACTTCATTGGTACTATGAAAAATGGATTCAAACTTAAAGACTGCATCTATTGAAGTCTGGTAACGCGTTCTTCATGAATGACTATGAAGCCCTAAACCGAGCTACTGACTTACATGTTCACTTACCGGTTCTGGCATGTTTTTCTTCTTCTTCCCTTTTGCGTTCTGCTGACTACCAATGTTGCCTTCCTTGGTCTTGGTATCGGCTACCTTTTGAGCCTTCTCTTTGCTCCCCCGGAGTGACCTGTGTTTCTTTGGGTTCTCATTGTCCTTCTTGAGCTTCTCAACCTTTGTCATGCACATCTTCTTCTGAGCTCTAATGTCCTTCTTCGTAGGCTTCGAAGTCCTCAAAGTCCGACTAGAGTACACAGCAGAGGCACGTTCGGTAGAATCTTCCACGATCACGACAGCACAATCTGGAGTGCCTCTTGCCGGGTTGTTGGAGGTGGCCGCTGTATGTGGATCCTGCACATCACCGCATGTAGGAAGCCCATCTCCCTCCTCCAAGTCTGCAGCCTGCGATTTCCACTCCCCTCCTTCCTATATCCCTCCTCAGTACAGGGGCAAGAGGTCAGCATGGACCCACATAGACATGTGTTCTAGTCACATGGAAGACTTGATTACTGTGAAGGTTATAGATTCTAATACAATGACTATGGAGAGTCACACTATCACTAATTCCATTAGTAGTATCAGTCATGTATTCTAATTTCAGTACTGCATTACATAGCCAGGCTTGGTCAAGTGGTCACATATCAATGACTGTGAATAGTCATAAAACATTCATGCCGAATGGTGCTGGAACCAATTCACTACAATTGAAGAAATACGCTACAAATGAAGTGTAAAGCAAGTTCAGGACAGAAACACATGAAGAAATTACTCAAACCTCCAGTACTGAGGCACTCTCCTTGACGTCATCTGGCTTTGATGATGTGTCCGTATCTTCAGTCTCTGAAGTGGAGCTGCTTTTTGCACTTGCTGCCTTCATAGGGGTGACAATGGGAATCTGCAGGTGCTCCATTATGCGTTCAATGTTCTTCTCCATGGATCTCCGCCAATTACAGTCGTCCTCTCGCTGTGCATTAGAGACTCAGCTACTCGGGAAGGTTCCTTCCCTGAGAGGTTTTTTTGAGGGGCATTTTTTACCCGTGCCAGCTCCGTCTTTTATTTCGACCCTAGTTGGACTTCTCTCCAGCTCAAGTGCTTGCCACAAAATACAAAGTCGAATATGGTGAGAGCATCTACTCCAGAAAGCGAGGAATGCTTAAACTGAACAAACAGAACAAGTAAGTCTGAAGACTCACCAAGCTAGCTCAAACGTATTCCTCATTGCGCACGGCTGAAGAGGGTCTCTTCACTTGTGCGCAGTTCAGGCACATCCTCTCTGCTTCCTGTATCTTTTTCTCCGAATCGATGAGTTTTGACAACTTGATCCAATGGTCTTGCCTTATGTGCTTCGGCCAGTCCCTCCCTTCAGTCATTCTTTTCTTCAGCTGATATCTCTTCACCTTCAAGTGGCCCTTCAGAATGCTGTGGGAAGCCTCCTCTGTCACATAGCCAAGGCCACCATGGTAATCAAAAGTGTTGTCCTCTCGTTCCTTGACAGCGAACAACATGGAAGTGCTGAGATTCTTGTAGTTGTCCTCGCAGAAATCCTGTGCATGACCACAAAGACAAGTTAGCCACAATGGCTGATTCTGTCCTTGCGGATGTCCCCTCAGATCAACCTCCACAAGGTGTTTTCTAGGCCCTCCTGGATCTCGAAAAGGTGCGTCATGAACCTGTTGTTTCAAGGCGCTCCGTCTTCTGGACTGCTCATGCGAGTCGTATGAGGGCTGGCCAAAGCTTTCAGTCATCCCCGATGGAGAATACGAGGAGTTCCCCCCTGCTCTTGCAACTCCATCGCCCGCCTCCACTGCAGCAGTTGGAGCTGCTCCTCTGCAATCTCCAAGTCCAGCGCATGAATAGGAGGAAGCCGAGGAACGTAGGCAGCCATGCCACGTGACGAAGGTGTGTTGCCTCCCTTGTGAGGAGGATCTTCGGGAACGTCGTTGCACTAATCAAAGGGCTTCCCTGATAATGTATCCTCTGACATCTTCAAATGTTTGCAAAGTTGAGGTTGCGGTATTTTCGTTGGGCGTTGGCTCGCTGAACTGCTTCTAGGAATTGCACACCCTCTAGGACCTCTCTTGCGCACCTCCCACACAGATGGCTCGATTGACTGACCTCTGGCCTGCAAAATAGAAAGAGGAGTTTGTCATTCAGAATATATAGATTGGTACTGATCCTAAAACATCTAGCGCTGGCAGGAGCCAAATGTTGAGATGTACGGAGTTTAATAGAGAATTTTGGAGTTTCCATGCGTCTATGGACAATCAAAAACCACAAGTTCACAACGACCTCATGACTGCTATCGACAGCAAGAAGAGGAATAACGACCGAAGTAATGGGAACAAACGCCCGAAGCAGCGCCGCAAAAAACAAGTTTGTGAATACAGAGGGATGATACAGATTCAGAAAGAAGATTTGCAACAGAGACCCAAAAAAAAAAAAAAAAAAAAACGAATGAGAGAGAGGGAGAGGTAGAAGGTTTATGAGAGGGAGATAGGTAGAGAGTGGGTGCGAGAGAGTTGCTGAAGACTTACTGATTGAGAGGGAATAAAAAATTAAAAAAAAAAAAAAAAAAACACACACACACAATGAGAGAGAGGGAGGGATAGAGAATTGGGTAGAGAGATGTGCGAGAGAGTTGAAGGATACTTACTGATTGAGAGGGAAAAAAATAAAAATAAAAAACACACAATGAGAGATAGGGAGAGATAGAAGGTGAGGGAGAGGAAGAAAGGTGGAGAGAAGATGGAGAGAGTTGAAGAAGACTTACTGATTGAGAGGGATTAAAAATTAAAAATAAAAAAACAGAATGAGAAAGAGGGAGGGATAGAAGGTGAGGGAGAGAGAATCGGGTAGACAAAAGGTGCAAGGGAGTTGAAGGATACTTACAGACTGAGAGGAAAAAAAAAAAAAAAAAAAAAAAAAAAAAAAAAAAAAAAAACAATGAATGAGAAAGAGGGAGGGATAAAAGGTGAGGGAGAGGGAGAGAGGTAGAGAGAAGGTGCGAGAGAGTTGAAGAAGACTTATTGATTGAGAGGGATTAAAAATAAACCGAAAGAGAGAGAGGGAGAGAGAGAAGATGACGGAGAGACAATCCGACAATGAGAGAAGCTGCGAGTCAATTGAGGGAGAGTTACTGATTGAGAGGATACAAGAAAAAAAAAAAAAAAAAAAACACGGAATGAGAGAGAGGGAGAGGGAAAAGGTGAGCAATCTAAATTTAGGGTTTTCAAGTATCAAAATAATAAGACTTCAATGCAGAAGCAGAAGTGAAGAAGAATGGGTACACGAGTAGCAATGCCACAAGCAAATACATGACAAGCGTAAATATAGAAATCGAGCTACTAAGATGCAAAATTCAAGGTAGTACTTGGCATTACCTTCAAATTGTAAAGGATGCCGAACAGAAAGAAGTGAAGTAGAAATTTGTCTAGCAAATTCTCTAAAGCGACAAAGAAATTTGAACGCAAGTCAAGTGTAGAGTAACAGCTTAGCAAAAAATTCACGCAACCCTCCCTAAGCTTGAAACAGTTCTGTGGAAAGTGATTTCCACAGTTGGCACGCCGGAATACATATTCCGATAGAAAAAAATGATAAAAATTAAAAATTTTGTGTTAGGAACACGGAAGTACTACGTAGATAGACGTAACAACCGGTTAAGACGGTTGGCTGAAGAAATAAGAGAACCGGAAGTGCAGCCGCGTGAGATCCGGTCGTCCGAAGTCGGATGAGATGAAGTACCGTCCATGTGACGGAACCCTGACCCAGCGGACTTAAGGTAACAGCCGGAGGGTACAATTCACGCGGGAAAGGTGGCTGCGACCATCAAAGCGCCGCCGGCCGCGACCGTTCAATGATGAAAGGCTACGACCGTCCGTCATGATGAGCTACGAACGGGTGGGAGTGAGTGCAGGTATAAAAGGAGGAAGAGCAACCGTGCTCCTCCTTTCTTTTGGTGTTTTGTGGACCGCTGGACCGTTGCGTTCCTCGGCGGAAGTTCGAAGTTAGAGTTGTGACGGTAGGAGAGAGACGATGAGACGGAAGTGTTTCCGTTAGTTGAGGGATTGTGGTGAGGATCGTGCGTGCAGGTGCTACCGGAGTGACAATGAGGAGGATTTAGCAGGATGGTTAGGAAAGGAAAAGAGCCGGTGGAGGAGGGACCGTTGTTGAAGGTACAACGGGTCATGCCCTTGATGCTGGTAGACGACGGAGAGTGGGAGCTTCTCCGAACTGCCTTAGAGGTCATGGGCTGTGCGTTACTATTGGACAAGGCGAGGGGATGGAGACAGTCCCTTCCGGCAGAGGAGATCCTCGTCAAGAACCCCGAGAATCAAGGAACCATCCGGGGGGAGCCGGAACAGTGGACGGCACAAGATTGGAGGGATACGTACGGCTTCACCAACGTTAGGGAGGTTTCGGTACCAGAGGCCCGGGAATTCGTGTGGATTTACATCACGGTGTCCGGAGACAAGAGGAAGGGGTGGGACCTCGATGACATCAAGGATGCGAGAGCCCGGAGGGTGGTAGGGTTTATGAATTCCATTTTCCATCCGGAAAAGCCCAAGCAAATCACCATCAAATGGGCATATATCTTCCTCGGAGCCATGGATGATGAAATCTCCGTAGACTGGGGTCTTATGATCAAGACAATAGTCGATCGGCAGGTAGCCAACCTACGGAAGACCAAGAAGTAGGCCACTTGCCTTCCGTCTTTCCTCGTCCACCTCTACCGTCACAGGGGACTGTTGAACCCTAAGGAGATCCTGGAGTACGACGAACTGAAGAGCATTCAACGGTACGGCGAACCGGAAGAGGTGTCCGATCAAGAGAATGATGACGATTGTATGGAGGTCTCACCCACGCCGGCTAAAAAACCCTGTCCCAGCCCGAAGAAGGAACAGCCGTCCAGATGACCTCGGACTCCCACTCTGACTAGGCGGAACTTGAACACGGAAGTCCTCAAACCCAGTGGACCACCGGACCACACCGGGGACCTGTGCCGAGACCTACTCAACCTTTCGGAACAGGTGTCGGCGTATGCCCAGTTCCTACAGGCAACTAGGCAGCTTGAGAGCCGATTGGCAAAGGAGGTGGTTTCACTTACAAGCACTAACCGGTTGGAAGAATGCCTTGTTATCCTTCGCAAGCACCGGGACCTAGCCAGTCTACAGGCCAAGCACATTGACCAGATGGAGTAGTACCGCGAGAGGATCAACAAGCTCGAGCAGGAGGTGCATGATGCCCAAAAGGACTTCAATGACGCCCGTGACCGGGCAGCCCATGCCATCCAGTCTGTTGTAGAGGTCAAGGCTACCTTAGCCCTTCTGGTGGATGTGGCCAATCAGTGCGCCGTCTACGAAGCATTCTTGACCCGCCAACCGGATCCGGCTCGAAAGTTGATAGTGAAATTCATGCACGACCGGACGCAGGTGATGACGAAGACTTGGTTGGAGATGAGACACTTCGTGGACATCATCAGCGCCGGAAAGGACAGTCCGTCAAGACCACCAGAGCCACCGGCAGATCGAGAGGAGCCCAGACCATCGGCACCAACCATGGGACCGGCACAGGTACAACCTTTAGCCTCTCCGGTACAGTCGACCATCCGGCCAGTGCAACGGGAGCCTGGACAACCGTTGGAGGATCCTCTTCCGGACACCCTGGACAGTTTGCACAACCTGCCCAATCCGGCTGGAGTTGAGACTGTTAACCCCGGGAACATCTCTTTGGAGGCGGACCAAGGCCAACCACTAGAAGACTTTGTTCCGGTACAGGGATCTCCAGAACGTATCCAGGTGGATCTCGGCCTAATCCCGATGGGTGCACGATCTCCCTCCCCGGCGGTCCAAGCAGGACGAGCCCGGAAGGCCACTGACCAGCCGGCATCAGATACACCGGGAGAAGGCCCCTCGCTGAAGAGGCTGAAGAAGGGATTACAGAAGAAGGAACGACCGGATGGAACGCGGCACAGCCCAAGGTTCGATAGGAACAAGGAGTAGAAGTTAGAATAAGGACCGGATAAACTGGCAGCGATTAACGATGGGGCTCAAGTGCACCCGGCTCTCAATCCGGATAGATAGCGGCAGTAACTAGGAATAGAAGGCGGCCACCGGTCCGGGATACCCGGGATCCAAGATCCGGAATTTCTGGATCTCGGTTGGCCACTTGGTTGCTATAGGCTTGTTAGGTTTAGTACTTAAGCTGGACGTTTTTCCAAGGCCGGGGCCTTGTTTTGTACGCCGTTTTGTTGTTGCAATTGAGAATATACTTTTGGATTTGTTGTGTCGACCGGCTGGCTGACGAGTCCGTTACCGTAATGATTTGTTGGTACTATTGTCTTCAGCAGTGTTCTGGAGGAGTGTTGAATAGTGGGGTAGTTTGGAGAGCGCCCGGAGAGATTGGGAGGGTGTGAAGCGTCGAGTGTTGACGGTTCCCAGTACCGGAAGGAGCCTGGAGGGGAGGAGAGACGTACTGCCGCGAGGTTGGTAGTCTTAAGGACACGGAGGGCCGTGTGTACACCGGAATCCGAAAACGGACCGGTCGCTTCCTGTCGATGGGATAAAAGTTGGATTTCCTATTGCGAACCAATCCGGAAGGGAGATGATATATTTAGGATACCGTACAACCGTAAGGTGATGTCGTTGTAGTATGAGTTCCGTACCCATAACCGGCACTGAGTAGCTATCCGGACCGCTATCTAGCCATACGAAAGGATTATTACTCCACTCTCCGGGTGGTAGATAGGAACAGTGGGGTGTCTAGCCACTTTAAGTCACGGGACGGTGGAGAATCCAGCCACTTGAAAGGATAGACGGATTAGTGAGAACCGGCCACTAGTCTAAAAAGCCGGAAAATAGGAACGAGGCAAAAACTACCGGACCAGGCCTACCGGTCGTGAGACGGAAGACGGTTGGATTTGGGTGGTGATTTCCGTTATGATCTAAAAGGAGGAAAACTATAGGTCTTCGTGGGAACGAACACGGAGTGGTTTACTTTGGAGAGCATTTAGTGTCAAATAAGTGCCTTCCGGAGGAATACGGGTACCACGTCGTGCTACAAGTTCAATGCAAGTTTGGAAATCGATGCGTGCTAGATTGAGAAATCTGTGTGGTGAGGGGACTTACGTGAGGATTGTCTAGGTTGATTTCGAGCCTTCCGACTCCAACTGTGCAGCCCGAGACATGGCCATTGCCACAACCGGGGTGGCTGTCGACTTCAGTAGTGCTGTTGGAGGAATTGTCTTCGCTTTGCCACTCCGCGGAGATATTGCCCTGTGAAAGCAACTATTGTTTCTTGGGCCTTGCCGGACGCGTTGTCCTTCCCTCTCTTGGCGGTAGCTTCTTTAGTCTCTCACTCCGCCTACGCGCCGGTTCCACACCCGTCTGAAGCCCATCCTGCCTTTTTTGAAGGGCACACAGGATTGTTAGTCAATGGAAACTTTAGGAGTCTGTCAGAGTAACTAGACAAAGCAAACCGAGAACCGCACATTGGGAGCAGGCACAAAGTTAGAAATAATGTCTGGAGTTAGGGTTTAGGGTTTAAGTACTCCACGTTGTTCTGAAACTTTTCAGGGCTGTTGGCGCCAAGGTCCCGCGTGGCGATTCCCCTCTCCTTTGGCCGCGTTCGTTGGGACCGTGGAGGTTTTCAAAGCCCCTGCCAAGATCTGTATTCCGAGCTCCGCTAGCTTCTCTGAGTTCCTCTTAATTCTTTCCTGCCGTTCTCTCTTGTAATCCAGCACCTCGCCTCCTTGTCCCCCGCAGACCCATTCTCCAAAGCCGCATCCTCCGAGCCACTTGTCCCGCTTGTGTCGGAGGAGGTGCTCTCATCCCGAACCCCTCAAGGAACTGCCTTCCGAGATCGCAGCTCCATCGCGAAACAGAGGAGACCCAGAATGTAAGGAGAATTGCACAATCTAACAACAAGGAAATGGCCATCTCTGGTAACAAGTATGCTCCACCGCCACCCTCACCTCAATTACTCCCCCACTTCAATTCGTGAAAGCGTCCTCACTTCGCGATGACGCCGCCAAAATCTGGTATGCATTGATTCCTTGGGATTTGTAATGAGCGTGGAAGGATATCAAGTTTCATCTCCTCAATGTGCGTAGTCATCGGTGACTAAAATCGATCACCATGTTACTATCGTAGTCATATTCTACCTTCCTTAGTCAGAATTTCCTCTTCTTTGACTGGACAATGACTACTGCCACTTATAAATTCGGTCTACTCGCACTTTGGTAACATGCCTTCCTCACACTTATGCGAAATAAAAATTCTAGCCATCAACTGTGTTGTGAGCTGATAAACTCGGCTATGTTTGTGTTCCAACTCAATGAACCTCCATTGCTAGTACCGAAGTTGGTGATCATGTAAGTCTAGATGAGATCTGCTGTTACGCAAAACTGTACCACACTTTTGAAATTTCTGAGCCACCCTTTTAACTTCAAGGTTTGGCTAGCTTGTCTGTTGTGAACAGAATTGGATTCATTACCATACAAGCACAAGTTGAATTCTCTTCTTTACCCCCCGTGGACTGCTTAGACACTCACTCGTTTACAAGGGGTGAGTCTATTCTTCCATGCGCCATCAGATGGATCTCATGTTTTGTCAAAATATGAATGCATCTAAATTTAATGGCACGGAGAGTGGATATATTCTGAATTTCCCTCATGAACGTGTGCAGACTGATATTTTTGAAGTAATAAAGAGAGGAGTTATCCTTCTTCATCATCCATACCACAATTTTGATACAAGCATATGACGACTATGACCATTCAGTGATGAATTAAAAGCTAGATTTGATGAAGTTAGACATATGGGTTAAATAGAAAAAAAAGTAAGTTGTTCAAACTTTAAATTCTACAGTACTGGCCCACAGTGTCATTGTAGTTGCGGAAAATTATGCTTCAAGTATTGCTCATTTCCTGGTCTGTTAATGTCCATGTTTACTGAAGTGCTTCCAACATCATTTTTGCAATTCTTAAACCTCTAGGAACTGTTTTAGCTGAATCAAAACTGGAAAAAGAAAATCTTAACTACCTTTTTAGCTGAATGCTGTGGATTAGTACAACACATCTAATGAAACGTCAAGAATAGTAGTAGTACGTCTCTCACTACCTCTTTCCGGTTTATAAACAGATTCAGCACCCCAACTGGACTACAAGGAGAGCGTGCATGTAGTCAGGGTTGTTCATGGGACAAAAGGACCGGTCCGTCCGTCCGGTCCGCTCGTCCGTCCGTTAGGGGTCAGGGGAGGTCCGTTTGACCAGGACTTACGGTTGACCACCCAAATGGTGAAATGGGAGTTACCTTGGCCACCTAGGATGCCACGCGTCTGACATGTCACCAAAAATTGTTGACTCGGGGGATGACGTGGCTAAGAGGAAGGGCGCCAACGCCTTGAGTGAGGGGGGCGCGAGCACGTGAGAGGCGGGGCGCGAGCGTCTTGGGAAGGGGGGCGCGAGCGAGGGGGCGCGAGCGACTGTGAGGGGCGCGGGCGCCTGCGAGGGGGGGGGCGCGAGCGCCTTTGATGGTGGGGGGGCGCGAGCGCCTTCGATGGCGGGGGGGGGGCGCGAGCGCCTGCGATTGCAGGGGGGCGCGAGCAAGGGGTTTGGGGTGGGGGCGCGAGCGCCTGCGAAGGGGGGGCGCGAGCGCCTGCGAAGGGGGGGCGCGAGCTGGAAACAAGAATCAACCATTGAAGGAAATTAAGACACTACTGATTTTTTCATAGTGACATAAATGAGAGAAGTTTCAATTCATGTCGAAACAAAATTACATTCAGTAGCCTTAGCTAATGTTTTATGGACATTGACTAAGGTTAACATATAAGTATCTACGTATAAAATTTAGATATATATATATATATATATATATATATATATTATATTTTTTTGTGTTTTTTTAAAATTATTTTGGAGACATATATATTATACTTTCTCTATATAACTTCTATATGTAATATGCTAATAGATGTATCACTTTTTTTTGTTTTTTTTGGCGGTGCGCCGCTCTGGATTCCTTCGAGTACCGGGCTTACCCAATGGTACTCTTACAACAATGTCTTCATCATCAGGTGCTTCTTCACGGCTATCTTCTGATGAGTAATATCCTTCTGAGGATTTCGACCCCTCGTCATCTCCATCTCCCCCCTGATTAGGCACATACTCCTCCACCGTGGAATGAATGTTGCGAATTTCGTGGTCAACTGTACCATCCACCACTGTGGTCACAATTCTTTTGATCTTCCGTCTTTTGGTCTTATCGGTGATTCCGTCCACATTCATTACGGGTAATCTACGTTTACCCAAAGCCACAGGTACAGACGGGGTAGTTCCAACAGTATATCCTGAAAAAAAAGGGCGAACGTTTGTTGGACCTTTCCGTGACCGTATCACTCCATGACGCGTCGTAGAAGGTCCAGCTGGTAGACTTCGTCCAGAAGAAGTGAGTGGAATGCTTGTATTCGGTGTTGGAGTTAATGAACCATGCCCAGTAGAAGTGTTTGAACGAGGTGGGGGGGGTCGACCCAACCCTGCAAGTACTGCTCCGATTGAAGGTGTACTCTGGGGCAGGGGTGTTTGAAACAATTGGCCAATAGGAATTTCATCTTCTTGTCCATTTCTGACTGTCTCTGATTGTTCATTTCTTGGAGGGCTTTCATCCAAACCTCCAGACCTGATTGTTTCCTCAACATTTACTGGCAGAGTGGCTTGGAGTTGTTCAACTTCTTCTCCTCCCTCAACGTCTTCTGGAATTGGAATTTGCTCTCCCATGTTGTTACCCCCTTCTTCATTGTCATTGTTCGCAACGCTACGAACGGGGTAAATGTCATCATTATTGCCACCATCGTCGCTTTGATGCTGAGTCATTTCGACTTCAAATTCATCGTCAATATCATCGTCTGCCCGATCGTATGCGACCTCGCCTCTAGCTTGTATTTCATTGACAACGTGGTGAGGCGAAGTAGCTGCCTCTTCATCAAATCGTGCCTAGTCAAAAACTCCATTCGGCTGGTTAACGGGTTCAGTGCGTGGCATGTCACCATCACCATTGTCCACGGGTAACTCTGGATACTCATCATCCATAGTAGCAGGAGTGTAATGAACTCCACCGTCATCACCATCGCCTTCATTAACTTCAAGTCCGTCGTGGAATCCTTCATCTCCATCATCATCACATTCGTCTTCATCGTACATGGCTGGCACTTCTTCATCCGAGTCTTCGGAGAACGGTTGGTTCTCGTACCAAAGAACAGGATCCGCTCCACGTCGTTCTCGAAGGAGCTTACTGTTCGTGTAAATGTACACCAAGTCCTCTGCCTTCTTCACGGCCAATCGGTTGCGAACCTTACTGTGAACAAAGGAATACATGCTCCAATTTCGCTCACATGATGATGCCGAGCATGTTAACGAAAGGATGCGCTTTGCTATCAACGGTAACGCATCGCCCCCAACCCGCTGCCACCATTGATGAGGTAGCATCTTAGTCTGTCGAATGTTTGGGGCCTCCAAAGGGCTGAATGGACCGGTGCGTTCCTCAAACTGTGTTAGCTCAAACAACACAGTATCGTGGTCCAGTTTAAGGCACTCACTCAAATGAATTAGCACTTGCAGGAGTGCACGCTTCGCAGCACTGTTAGTCAATAGCTCGTGGCTCTCCGGGAAAATGTAGGGATTCAAAATGGCGCCTGCGTAATGGAGATCTGTCAACATCATCTTCCATCTCTTCGTAAAATGTTTCTCAAAGCGATCTGCTATAGCGGGGTCTAGGAAAAAAGGATCACCCCGTAGACGGAACACATGCTTCTTCAAATTATTCATGGCCAACCATGCCCTCCCCATTGCCGGTGTTTGTCCATCAAATGTCTTCAAGGTCACAACAGCCGGCTTCATAACATGCACAAGATTCTCACAACGTAACCAAAATGTCTCATCGAGAATGGTACTCCGTACTTGACATGCTAAGGTGTGAGCTCGATACCCGTTTGACCGATTGAATAAAGTACCCACATATTCGTCCCATTTCGGACTGGCTACCACCTGGATTAGTGCCTCCCTCAGTTCAAGCAATCGAACAATCATCAAGTACGAGCATCCAAATCTTGTCTCCGCTGGTAACAACAGAGACAACTTCGGGCTGAATTGGCGAAACAAAGCCATGGTGACATGACGGCGACGTATAAAATTTGGTATGCGTTTTGCCAAGGCAATCAGCTCTTTGAAGGTTGCTTCCTTCCCCCAATCTTCTAGTAAGAGGTCCATGATGTGAGCTGCACAACCTTGCTTGTAAATGTGAGGATAAGCTTCAACCACCTGGTCCATGGCTCCCAACATCGCACTAGCATTGTCGGAGCAAATCTGTACCACATTCTGCGGTCCAACTTCTTTGATGTACTCTTTCAATTTCCCAGCTATGTATGCCTTTGATTTCTTGTACCCCGTTGTATCAATGGAACCCAGGAATATATCTCCTGCTGGACACACAAGCATGACATTCATCAACGGCCGATGAACAACGTTGTCCCATCCATCCGAGCAAATAGTTGCCCCGTACAAGCTAATACACTGCTTCGTTTTCTCCTCTATTCTCAACTTGAGAAGCTGCTTTGTTGGCTGGATGTGCTTGGTTCGCATTGCGTTGTATGCTGGTGGACGGTAGACAAAACCCGCTTTCGATGTTGCCTCCACAGCAGCGATAAAAGATGGATGTCTAACCACATTGAAAGGCACATTCGCTTCATAAAAATAGGACGCCCATTTCTCATCCAATTCATTGCGCATCCCAATCTGATAGGCCTCGGTAAAACTTTGTTGCCGCATAGATCTTGGTGTACATGAATCGCCTCTGCTTATAGGCGGAGTTGACTGAGACGGTTGAACTTGGGAAATCCTCTCCTCTTGGACCTCCTCCGTTCTTTGAGGCACTTCCGTAGATTGCTCAGCAGGCATAGACTGGCTAGAACATGGTGCCAAGTGTGCCAAGTGTGCCTCGCCATCACCACCATCAGTGCCGTATATCTCCGCATGTGTCATTCTTTTTGGTATTACATTACCACAATTGGCAAAGCGCCTAAATACGGCGGCGGGGGCCTTGGTACAATGACTCTTGCTTGAACCTTCACCCCATCCATAGTGCTTGAAAGCTCTTTTTTCGTTTATAACGAAAGGTGAAATTGCACCACACACATTCCACATGGTCCTTATCAATGAACGTCCACCACGGAGCCCACTCAGCCGTCGACTGACGCTGTTGACCTGCCATTCTCCGTGTCTCTGAAAAAGTACAATGATCTCCTGACTGCAAGTGTTAGTATGACACATGTGAGAAAAAAATGGTATGTGTAGACATCAACCACAGGCCAATGTGATGCACATAGTCTCAAGCAAGGAGCCCACAAGGAGTTCCGGGACTAGAGGCCATGATTTCAAATGATATTGGGCTTGGGCTAAGTTGGTGGCATTTATACTTGTGAGGGGGGGCGCGAGTTTCTCCAGGCGGGGGGGGCGCGAGCTTCTCTTTCCAGGGGGGGGCGCGAGCTTTTCCAGGGGGGGGCGCGAGCTTCTCCAGGGGGGGGCGCGAGCTTCTCCAGGGGGGCGCGAGCTTCTCCAACAGGGGGGGCGCGAGCTTCTCCGAGGGGGGGGGCGCGAGCTTCTCCAAGGGGGGGGGCGCGAGCTTCTCCAAGGGGGGGCGCGAGCTTTTTCAAGGGGGGGGGCGCAACCTACTGCAAAGGGGGGCGCGAGCTTCTCAGAGGGGGGGCGCGAGCTTCTGGAAGGGGGGGGGCGCGAGCTTCCAAAGGGGGGGGCGCGAGCGGGTTCAGGGGGAGGCACCCTTGTACGAGGGGCAGTCCCGGTGAATGGGCCATACAGTTTTTTCATTTTTTTTTTATAAACAATTTTTCATTCCATTACAAAACCAATAATACCATTTCATGTTCCACCAAGGCATGTATACGCCGAAAAAACGATTTATTAAAATATTCGAAATGTGCAAAGAAGGCCACATAGGCAATCAAAATGTTCCAAACGTAATTCACTATGGAACTACAATGTGTATCTAAAACAACCATTGGGAGCTTGGAAGTTGTAAGGGGGGCTCATCAAATCATTCACAACTTTTGCAAGTGAAAGCCTCTTTGTAGGATCTTCGTTAAGCAAGCCATCCAACTTTGATGAGAATACAATCTTTGAGATTGAATCCTTGAAGAGTTCTGGGCAATCTTCTTCTCTCCATATCTTCTTTGCCAAATGGCCTACCGAAAATGCATCAGATAGCGTCGTACATGGATGCATCCTCTTCATGCGCTCCAAATTCCGTTCCTCATCATCTTTTTTGCCATATAAAAAGAACAACTCCGGTGCAACTCCTACCCTCCTCTCCTTTACTTGTACAAGTTCATCGGGGTCCATCACACCATAAGGGGAGGCCTTGTTCTCAATGACTCTGCTTGCCACACCCCAATCGCACACACCAATATATACTTTATTCTTGTCATGAGGTGGAAAGTGGAGTAGAATGTTGGATGGCGTTAAGTCGTTGTGGAGGATTTCAGCCTTATGGACTATGTCCATAACGTAGATGAGACTCCACGCCAACATTCCCCGGTTCTTTCGGTAGGCAACAATTCTTTGGCACTCTTCCATGGGCATATCCCTCGACTTCAAAATTTCTTTGTAATCTATTGCCTCGGATGCCTTCTCATTTATCTTGAGGAAGTTGCGGAGGCAATCTCCATTCCACCACAGGGTATAAGCTTCCATGGTCTTAGCGTGAATGGCCCAAAATTTTATCACACCCGGATGCTCTACGGGGTTAACCGTGGCCTCAATCGCCCGTTCCTCTCGCTTCTTCACTTCGGTTTTAGCCTTGGAAAGTTTTCCCGCAAATTCTATGTGAATTGGAATTTTCTTCATATTGGCTATTCGCACTTTTCGCACTTTGCCATACCCCCCCTCGGCATTGAAGCCAGATAATGGCACAACCTTGGCCGTAACCGGAATCCATATCAATGCACCATACATGTGTGCTTCCAATGCTGAGTTCAATGCTTGCTCATTCCAAGGCATAATCTTTGTTTTCCCCTTAGAACATCTCTGACATGCCTCCTGAACCGTTGTCAGTTTTTGAATAAACACTTTGTCTTGGTTGCTCCATTCTTCGCCTTGTGGTTTCTTGACATGTGATTCAAACACATGAATGACATTTGTCGTAGCACTACTCACTTGTTGTGTCAACCACTTCGGGCTGTGAAAATACTTCGTCTTGCAATCCATGTACATCTCTGATCCTTCCAATGCGCTCCAAAATTCCCTTTCCAAATCACGTTGGAGGTTGTAGATACCATTCTCTCCGTGATCAAGGTACATTGCCTTCAACATTCGTATGGTACGGGCCTTGTAGTACTCGACGGCCACCTTCCTGATGAAATGCGTATACTCCAATGGTGGATAACCGTCATCCTTCTCGTGCGCTGGTATACTCTTCTTCTTTTTACCCTTCGAGCTAGATGAAGGAGTAGAACCACTAGAACCATGAGGTGTTACGCAACTCATAGGGTCCACCGCATCTGGAGCATCCAACTCCACATACATAGGCCGCTTGCCGGAGCCTTGTCTAGAAGACATCGCAAAGTAAATCCCTGAAAAAAAAATCAACAACTTCCCCCCCCGCCCCAATGAAGACTTCCCACATAAGCAGTTCCAAGCAAGGCGTGTTTTCACACGTCAGGACAAGGAGCCGCAGTGGGAAGGAGTGAGGGGGGCGAGAGCTTCTCCCCACCTTATATAGTCCCCACGGACCCGCTCGCGCCCCCCCCCCTATACCCGTTCGCGCCTCCCCGTACCCGCTCGCGCCTCCCCACCCGCTCGCGCCCCTGTACCCGCTCGCGCCCATACCCGTCCGCGCCCCCCCCAACCCGCTCGCGCCCCCTCAGACACGCTCGCGCCCCCCCCTTCCATTTGTTTTCGATCTCATTTTTTATTTTCTATTTCTCTTCTGAAATTGTGAAATCTCTACACTACTTTCTAAGAGAAAAAAATAAAATAAAACAAATTAGAAAATACAAAGTATTGGGATTTTATACTTGCACAACCTCTCATGCAGCTCTAGCCTCTCTTCCACTCCATGCTATTGATTTATTTGTAAAACGTCCATTTCCAAACCAATTGCGTCGATCCCTTATTTATGATTCTTTATAATATGTTAGAGCATTGTAGGATCCGTATGTACAATGCATTATAATTTTTTATTTTATTAAACTGTAATCCTACATATTTCCACACCATGCTATTCTTTTTATTTTAATCCCTTTATCTCTTCCACTCCATGCTATTGATTTAATTTTATTCCGTTTATCAGCCAAACCAATTGCATCGAGCCCTTCTTTATGATTTTTTTTTTTTTTTTTTATTATATGTTAGAGCATTGTAGGATCCGTATAAACAATGCATTATATTTTTTATTTTTTTAAACTCTAATCGAACTCTCTTCCACACCATGCTATTCTTTTTATTTTAATCCCTTTATCTCTTCCACTCCATGCTATTGATTTAATTTTATTCCGTTTATATGCCAAACCAATTGCATCGAGCCCTTCTTTATGATTCTTTATATTTTTAATTATATGTTACAGCATTGTAGGATCCATATGTTCAATGCATTATATTTTTTATTTTTTTAAACTCTAATCGAACTCTCTTCCACACCATGCTATTCTTTTTATTTTATTCCCTTTATCTCTTCCACTCCATGCTATTGATTTTATTTTTTCCGTTTATATGCCAAACCAATTGCATCGAGCCCTTCTTTATGATTCTTTATATTTTTAATTATATGTTAGAGCATTGTAGGATCCATATGTTCAATGCATTATATTTTTTATTTTTTAAAACTCTAATCGAACTCTCTTCCACACCATGCTATTCTTTTTATTTTATTCTCTTTATCTCTTCCACTCCATGCTATTGATTTAATTTTATTCCGTTTATATGCCAAACCAATTGCATCGAGCCCTTCTTTATGATTCTTTATATTTTTAATTATATGTTAGAGCATTGTAGGATCCATATGTTCAATGCATTATATTTTTTATTTTTTAAAACTCTAATCGAACTCTCTTCCACACCATGCTATTCTTTTTATTTTATTCCCTTTATCTCTTCCACTCCATGCTATTGATTTAATTTTATTCCGTTTATATGCCAAACCAATTGCATCGAGCCCTTCTTTATGATTCTTTATATTTTTAATTATATGTTAGAGCATTGTAGGATCCATATGTTCAATGCATTATATTTTTTATTTTTTTAAACCCTAATCGAACTCTCTTCCATACCATGCTATTCTTTTTATTTTATTCTAATATTAATACACTAATTTCTTTGTAGTCAACATTATATTATTCATGGTGCATTAGATCAATATTCCGTTATGGGATAACTCAGTTTCTAACCACCATGACATTTATTCATCTTGATAACTTCTTTCATCCCATGTTATTCATCCCTTTTTATCCCGAGTCCCTTATTATAGTCATGATTGTTTTTCTATAATTTGATTTCTCATCCCCAAATTATTCAAATCAGTATTCCTTATTTTCATATCCCATTTTAATTTTTAATTTTTAATTTTATTTTAGAGAGAAATGGTGAAAAAATCCATTGCATTTGTTTTTATTATTGTCTTCCAACCTTCTTCAATGGTACTCCTAAGGAAATGAGAGTTTGTTTTAAGGGGGGGACCCTCTCGCGCCCCCCCTTGATCCCGCTCGCGCCCCCCCATACCCGCTTGCGCACCTCCCCCTGAACCCGCTCGCGCCCCCCCCCCCCCCATACCCGCTCGCGCCCCCCCATACCCGCTCGCGCCCCCCCCATACCCGCTCGCGCCCCCCCATACCCGCTCGCGCCCCCCCATACCCGCTCGCGCCCCCTGCCTCGCTCGCGCCCCCCCCCCCCGAGACCCGCTCGCGCCCCCCCCTAAACCCGCGCGCGCCCCCCCTTAATCCCGCTCGCGCCCCCCCCAGCCGCTCGCGCCCCCCCGACCCCGCTCGCGCCCCCCCCCCCCCCCCCCCCGACTATATAAGTGAAGGGGGCGCCCTCCCCCCCCCACTTTTTTTAGCTCCACCTTGGCACTCAGGCCTTGAACTACCTCACGGTGGCTTATTGCTGAGTACTTGGGTGGGGTCTACAGTATTTTGACAACGCCACGTACCAGCTTTCAGCCTTATTTTGTACGCTCATCCGGGAATTCGGGCCCTAAACTACCTCATGGTGGCTTATTGCTGAATACTTGGGTGGGCCACAAAGTATAGTTACAATACCATAATCAACCACGGAGGAAAATTTTAAAATCAATTGGGGGAAGTTTTGAGGAGTTGGTGTGTTTTTTAACACAGAAAAGTTTACCAGTACACCACGATGGAGGAAACCCAGATCCGGCGGAGGAAAGGCCACTCACCAAGGCCGAAAAGAAGAAAATCAGAGATCGTGAACGGAAGCGTGGTGGCAAGAAGATGAAGAAGCGGCTTCATGTGCTGAACAACCCCACAAAGTTGGCATTTAGAGGTTGGCAAGATGAGCCGGAACCGTGGAAATATTCCACATGCGAAGAATTCATTGAGTGGTGCCACATCACAAAAATATTTCCACATGATCGGCACAGAAAACACAGGATCTCAGACAAGGCTAACCTCTATTATTGCTTGAATGCGGAGTTTGTTGAACGTTCTATACAAGTTTACCAGCATCTATACAAGCAACGATGTGTTGAACGCAATGAAGTACCATTGTTCATTTGCAGAATGGTGTATGCTGAGGTGGTGCTTCACAAAGTGGTGGATTGGTCCACCATCAAATCCACGCCGAGTGTTAGGGCGCCGACAGAGCGTGACATTCCCAAACAAAGGAAATACGCAGATGGTGGCCTGGGGAAAAAAATGAAGGAAAAAACACAAGTACGGGAGCCTGATACAGCAGAGTCTGAACCAGATTCTGATTCCGATGGTCGTCGTGGAGAACGTCCACCACGTAGAATTGTAGCACCAGCAAATATGGCTGTAGAGCCTCCAATGAACCATCCAGCGGACGTCATAGAACCTCATGACGATGCGAACACCATCTTCGTGGAAAACGATCCAAATATGGCAGCTAATTTGGACGTGGTCGGAACTGAACCTACGATGGTTCTTGGCATGCCGGTTCTAGTTAGAAATGACCAGTCTAACCAGACCGAGGAGGTCGGGGAGTTACAATTACAGCTAATAGAAAAGGATGGCTTCATTGCAGAGTTACAAGAGACCATCCGAAAACTACGATTGGAATCAGCAGCAAAAGATGCAGTAATATCAGATTTGCGCAATCAATTGCAAGAACGAGAAAGACCTCAGTCTTCTCAAGCCAATGATATACCTGTAGTTCAAGATCCAATGTTGGTGGATGAATCTTACATCAAAAACACGGTTGATGTTGCAACGGCCGGTGTGCTGGAGAATATTTCTACTCCAGCAAAACGACGACGAGTTGGAGTGATATTGCCTCCACCAGCCCCATACCCGCGACCCTATGTGGACATCGATGGACCATTAAGTCAAGATTCCTTGTCATTTCCACCCGATGCTCTAACGGGAGAAGTGGAGACATTGAAGAGAGCCAATAATGATTTGCGGCTCCTTGTTTCTAAGTTTGCTAAAGCATACTACGAGTGGAAAGTGGCAACCATTCTCAGCGTTGATAGCGGTCGCCAAATTGCATTAGAGTTCAAGAAGATCGACGAATCGTACTTGCAACACAACAGACGAAGGAATTTTGGCCTCACTTCATGGACTAACGCAGATGATATGTATCCAGATACCATGGCAAAGCAAGAATCGAATCCTGAACTCATAGATTGGGCCAAGTTGAATTTCGATGTAAACGCAACTTCGTGCCATGATCTTCAAATGAAGGAAGGAGTTAATAGCAGAAAGCTTTGGCCAAATCCTCAACCGTGGGTGATGGATGGTTCAAAAGAATGCCCTGTGTGTATGAATTCATTTGGTCCTGAGGGTGGATGGGCAGTTGGATCATGTACCCACATGTTCCATCCTATGTGTTTAATTAACATTTTTTTGGTAAGGAGATTTTGCCCGGTGTGCAAATCCCCGTTCCATGAACGCTTGTACGAGGTTTTTGGACTCACTCCATACATGCCACCAAGCCATGAGAGAAATCCCGAAAACACACCAGGTGAACAGTACCGCAACATGTGGGGGGAAGATTTGATTTGGAGTTGGCGGGCCCAGACTCACTCGGTCTTCAAGAGCAATGTAAGTGACGAGTTGGGGTGGGAGGATGACCCCAATCAGATTGTGAGGGTGGCAAAGAAGATAATTGGATCAAAGAAGGAGGACCAAGGGAAACGAAATTTCTTCTATCAGACTTTGAATGGATACTGGGATCCGAAGCATAGGAAGTTCCAACTTGGTAATCACCCAAAAGGCCTCATATGGAACAAGGACGGGGAATTGGTTACAGACCTCGAAGGTCAATTCATGTCTTTGACCGCCCGTGATGCAGTCCAAATGTCTCTTTCGGAGTGGAAGTTAATTTTCAAACATGAGGCTGTTGACTTTCTTCTGGAGGAACACTCTCCACAGACATTGCGTACATTGAGAGAATTGAGGAACTCGCAAATTTTGCGTTCTCTCAGTGAAGGTGATGGCCCATTCCGGCGGACACGGACGAGAGCCAGGCGCAGCTTGACGCTGGACGATGGAGCGGGACCAAGTGGCACAGCGGGAGTAGATGCAGATGAATAGGAATAGTTACAACTTAGTAGTAAGTGACTAGTTTTCATATACTACAGTTTTTGTAATGTTTTGGTTTGAATTGGTAATGAAATGCTTTTACTTTCATAAATGTATACAACTTTGCAAAGTCCATGTATTTTGGCTCACGAGTATCTCATTTTTTCTATGCTGAATTTACACTTTTGTCATTGCGCTTAGCCCGAATATATTATTCTGATGAAAATGTTAGGTTGTTTTGCATTGTCAAAAATTTACTATCTACCCCGCTCGCGCCCCCCCTGAACCCGCTCGCGCCCATTCCCCCTGAACCCGCTCGCGCCCCCCCTTGAACCCGCTCGCGCCCCCCCTTGAACCCGCTCGCGCCCCCCCCTGAACCCGCTCGCGCCCCCCCCTGAACCCGCTCGCGCCCCCCCCCCCTGAACCCGCTCGCGCCCCCCCCTATACCCGCTCTCGCCCCCTACACATGCTGGCACCCCTTTTGCGTATGTGGAATTCCCCGTCATCGTTTGTTGTCCATGTCATCAATATGTTTCCCCTATAGGTAAGTTGTAAAAAAAAAAATTAACTTAGTAATTTTCCTCCTCCCCTCAATGTCCGATTGTGTCCGGGGACCGACCGGTCCGTCCGTCCGTCCGTCCGTCTATGTCCGGAAATTTTGCCCATGTCCGTCCGAATAGACAACCCTGCATGTAGTGGACACAAACTTGGGCAACTAAACCTCCACACACTACTAAGTGAAATAACCACGTATTTGTGCAATCTGCTGATGTTCCTTCAAAGCGGGACACTGATGACTGTATGACTGCTACGTTACAGTTCTTCCTATGAACCCCCTTGACGGTGCCATAATTTATTCCTGTCTCTGCTTGACTTCAAGTATTGCAGAGGATCAGAAGTGCGAATTACACGCAATGGATTCGTGTTCTTCACAATAGATCAGAACATAGTAAAACAGAAACATTCGATTTCTAACTGGTAGATGAGTTAATAATTGGGGGTCTCGTTAGTAGTTCAAAAAATATTGTTCATTCCCGAAAGGTCTATATTTCCTAATATTTAGTCGCAGATATATTTATGGAACTATTAGGGCATAGTTCAGCTGCAACTCAGAAATGGCTGACTATCACTGTTATCCCATGTGTCTGCAGAAACTATGCTGGACTTTATCCCCTCTCTATCTGATTTTATGTTCACAAACGCTAGAATAAAATGAGATAGGAACAGAGGAACTATAACATGTATCACAACGATGGAGGCTTCAGAAAAAAAGCAAAGCCGGTTCCGTTTTGCTAACATGTTTCTTTGTTGACTTCTTCAGGTGGATGGAACCTCACCCATAGAGATGAGTCAAATTATTTGGGTTGGCTCCCGCACTGGCGTGGCCACTGCGCCAGCACCGTGAATCAACTTCGATTGAGTTGTTGCCTCGCCGGATGTTGGGCTCGAGTCCTGGCTGCTAGATGCCTCGTCCTGGGAATTGTAGGTGACGGACCATGGGCGAGACTGACCGCTGCTGCTAGAGTCCTCTTGAGCAGTGTCGCTGTCAATGAGAATTGGATGTGGTGGAGTTGTTCCCCAAAGAATGTAGGTATCAACATGGCAACGATAATACTCTTCGAAATGCAGGCCTAAAGCATTGCCCAATGACAAAACTTCCTGGTAGCAGACATTAGTCCAACAGTTGTCGTTAGAAAATTGGACATACATCCCAAGTGCAGGAACATTTGGGAGAAGAAGATCGTGGGTTTTTTTCCTGAGATGGACCGCAGACAGTCAGCCAAACAAAGATGCCTTGTCCATCTTTGATCCTTCTCTACAAAACTTAACTGGGATCAAACACAATGTGCAACAAATTGAAGAAGAGAACTAAGGCAGCTCGTAGTGATGCAATGTTCAAGAGTATGCTAGTAGCGTACCATCTCCAGCATGAAAACTCGGGGACGTACTCATCACAGTCGATGTGGACTGCTTGCTGGAAATCCTAAGGGCGTATTTTTTCCGATTTTCAGACCTGAGGCAAAGTTTGTTGCAACCTTGAAGTGCTGTAAATAGTCAGGACTTAATCTGCTGTTGTTTGTGGCCTTATTTGCCAGCAGTCGCATGTGGGTCGTCCAACTCAATTTCAGACTAGGCGATATTGTCATGCGAGAGAGTTAAAACACCACCAATGGTTTATGCCAATCTATGTTATGGTTGATTTGTTTGCGGTAGCTGCTTACAGCATTAGGCGGACACCTACACTGTTTGTTTTGAATAGTCCATCCGAGGCTCTGCTGAGCAGTCTGATGAACCCAGGGTGGAACGAGAAATTCCACATTGGCCAAGACGTCATCAAGTGCGTTGCCAACAGGACCAGCATTGTTTTTTGCTATCACGTGGGAAGACAAACATTATACACCAGGTTCATTCATACAAGGTATAGGGGGGCTGCCAACAGTCAGTGGGAAGCGATGGATCACCTACCAGAGGAGGTGATGGTGGAAGTGTCTTGTATGTTTAGGGGGAACCTGCTGCCAACATTTGAAGTTGGCAAGGGTTGGCCAGTATCCCACCTGCGGCACGAAATTGCAATGGCACTTGGAGATGACGTACCTGGGCAGTACAACCTGGTTGTGATAGAGGCCAACGGTGTTTGTGAGAATAAGGTACGAGTCTACGCGAATTCATCGTGTTGTTTAGATGTGTTGGGAATTGGATGTTCAGAGCTCCTTGCTGGCAGCATTCGATAATGACAGGATTTGTTGGATGCAGATCAACCAGCGCCATGAGAGACACCTTACAGCTGCGGATGTCACAGTTCCCAAAAGGATCAAGATTGTAGAGCTGTAGGAAAAGTGATTTCGGGGATGGGTAGTTACAATATGTGGGATGTCACTAGTTTCTTCGCCAAGTCGTTAGTGAGTTCAGGTAGCGGTTTTGCTTACCATTCAGGACTTCTTGTGGGACTTCCTCTATTAACGTGTTATATACGGCAAATTTGAAGTACCCTCGATCTACGTGCTGCCAGCGGAAATAGAAAAGAAAAAAAATTGCAATTAAGAAATGAATCGTAGGGTGCAAATGAAAAATAAAATAAAATACAAGAAGTCTAAAGAATGCCCGGGGTTTCGAAGAGCCTGGGTCTGAATCGGAAAATTGCCTAGAACTTGAAGTGGAGCCTGCTGCCAGCGCAAAATAAGAAAAGAAAAACAATTCCAAACAACAGACCACATGACCTTCAGAGGCACAAAATGGAGTTTGGCACTTGACAAATATAAAGTAATTAAGAAGGAATGTAAAGTTTGTCACTTCGGTCGTAGAGGTTGGCTCCTTCGTGAACCTAGTGCTCTGAACTGGCAGTGGCGGGTACAATGCAGCCCTTGGTGCCAACAACAAGGAAAGAAAGGAAGGTTGCAAATAAAAAAAGAACCACGGTTGATTCTAATAGAATAAGATAGAAATAAAAAACAGTTGTACATAAGAGATGAAGTAGGTCGCACATGGAAAATAAGAACATTTGTAAATATAAAAAGGAACCATTGTTGCGATTAATGAAATAAGAAAAGAAAAAAAACAAAAAAGCTTGGAAATAAAAAATGCAACCAGATTGCATATAAGAAGGGAAATACAAAGGGAAGAACTTTGATGACGGCAATGGCTCATAGACAACGCGGGCTTGAAGAGAACAAGAGCTCGAAAGAGAAAATGGCGGCTAACGAGCAGCCCTTGCTGTTGGCAGTCCACAATAAAGAAGAAATACACTTGCGAATAAAAACGAAGGGTTACAAGAATGCCATTTCCTTCAAAGAGACATGGCAGTCCAGAGGCAAATTGTTTTCAAGTTTGGAAAAGTTTGAGAAAGGTGGCCCATAAAAGTCCGGACCTACAGTCGCTGCCAGCAAACCGCTAACCCGGCCTACAAAACTATCCAAGGTGGGAATCTACTCCAGGGCTGCATTTGTGGCAATTGCCTCAACAAGGCTCGACAGTCCCTCCATGTTGGTGTCGTCCTCGTTCTTCTGAGCTTCACCTGGTCCTTGAGTAGTGGCGGATGAGTCCTTGTTCCCATCTCCGGATAGGGCTGCCTAGGTCTCATGAGGAGAGCGTTGCGTGGGATCGTACGCCAGGGAGACTGAGTCGGGGAGAGCATCCTCTGCAGTTGGTGGCAACAAACAAGAGTTAGAAATGAAGAAAAATTTGGAGGTAACAACGAGGCAGGCAACGCATAATGGGTAGATGGGTTTAGGGTCCACAAAGCTTGGTCGCCCTTGGCCTTCTTCCACGGAAGCGCGGCCACTGAGGGGGCAACGGGCCTCTTGCTGCCAGCACGTGGTGAAGCGGGCTCGGCCAGAAGGATGTGCCATGCAGCCGCAGAACAAAGGCACGCAAAAGGTGTCAACGAAGTAATGCTCGCAGAAGGGGCATGGGTCATTGAGGGCTATTGGCAACACTTGGAACTCCCGGGGGTAACGAGCCAACACCTTCTTCGGCCGCAAGAAAGCTGATGCCAACTCCAAGGCCGAGATCTCCGCTGTCAGCGCGGAGACCTCAGCATGCCGTCTCTGCTCATCGGCTTCCATCTCCTCCAACTTCTTGTAGACCCTATCAATGGGGGCCTGGGCCTCAAGGAGTGCCTTGCTTGCAAGCCCCAGCTTATCTTGCCTAAGCGGGCCGCCTGGTCAAAGCACCTCTTCTCTTGGTCGTGGCCATCAGCCGCGGCCTTCTTAGCGGCCTCGCAGGCGGAGAAGATGTCGTCATAGAGCTTGGACTCCTTGGCCTCTTTGGCCTTGATGTAGTCCCGCTGGGTTGCAAGGTCGACCTTCACCCGGTCCCAGCTGGCCTCCACCTTCAGAAGTGCCGCCTTCAAGGACTTCTTCTTGAGGCGCTGCTGCTCCAGGACCTGCTTTGGATCCGTTGCCACCATAGGCTGCACCTTGATGGCAGCGGCAGCAGGGGTCGTCACGGCCTTCTTCTCAGCCACGGCCTTCTTCTCCACCACGGCCTTGACAGGGGCGGGCACGGATCTAGGACCCATGGACTTCTTCGCCTCCGCGGCCGTGATGGCCTTGGAGGTGGCTCCAATTGCCTTGGCTCCTCCGCTCGCAGCCGCCCCTGCGCCCTTGCCCTTGCTGCGAGCACCGGGGATGTGGCCTGCAAGGAAGTCGATGATGCCCTCAATCTGCTCCCTCAAGGCCGGGGGTGTCAACTTCTGCGGATTATGCCTTGGCAGCTTCTCACGCCCCTTCACAATTGCCTCCGCCTTCTGGGCGAAGTTCACATCCACGCCCTCTTCAAAGTAGAGGTGGCAAGCCCGATGGAAGGTGGTCCGGAATGCCCAATTGTCGAGGTCACCTCCATAGGTCCAGCGGTACATCTCCAAGTACTTCCTCTCGGCCTCCGGATCCTTACAGTCAGCAACGTAGTGCTGACCAGAAGAACGCTCTAGCCATCTGTTGCTGAAGTCGGCCTTCCTGCAATGCTTGTTGCCGCTGAGGTCACTGAACTTCAACCCCTTGTTGGAGAGCTGCAAGGTGCGGTGGAAGAAGTCCTCATCATAATCCGCAGCCTGCCTACCCAGCAGAAATGGGGCGAGGTGGTGGAGCTGTCCATGAAGTGCAGGGGGTAAGCCCTCCAAGTCAAACGCATCATCCCATGGCGTCTCAACATTGTTGCCATCCTCCTTGCTGTCAGCGAGCTCGACGACCTCCTTCTTCACGACGGCCTCCTTCTTCTCAGTGCGATCCTCTTCTTGAGAAGCCGCAGCCTTTCCCTTCCTACGGCTCGACATTTCTGGCGCTGGTAGTGCAAAAACAACACGTTTTACGAAAGGGGGATCGCGCATGGCAGCTGAAAAAGGGAAGACCACATGCAATGGGGATTATTCATGTTGATTACTGTAGTTTAGTTCTTACCCAATAATCCTCACAGCTTAGAGGACCTGCGCGGCCATGGCTGAATGACCCCTCACAACTTTTTCATTGCCAATACGCTCTAAATCAACTAGAACAAGAAAAGGAAAAGAGAACAAGCAATGGGTGGAAAACTTACCTCGTAGCTCTTCACTGTTCGCAGGTGAAGAAATGTAGGTCGCTGCCCCTTGCGCCGTAGCTCCCTCTTGCCGCAGCTCCTTCCGTCGCGACTCCTTTGCGCCACAGCTCCTTGCGCTGCGACATCCCCCTTTCGCCGACGCTGCCCCTCCTTTTTACACTCCTCGCAGCGTACTCGCTCTACACAACTGCCGATCCATCTTCTCGAAGCTCGCTACTTGTCTTCACTGCTGCCCCTTCGCCCTTGCTCAGAGTGCCGCCTCCGAGCTCCCCCTTGTGCCTCGAAGCAATCCACAGCTCCACACTGCTCTCTATGCTGCACCCCGCTCCTCCTCACGGTCTTGCTGACCCCACAACTGCTTCACATAGAGGGCGCGCGCAGTAGCTCCACCCAGCTCCCCTTGACGCCGCAGCTCCACCCACTCTGCAGCTTTGCAGCTGCAACCGCTCCCAGCAGCGCCGCAGCTGTACCCGCTCCCCGCAGCTCCGCAACTCCGCGCCTCCGCACCTCTCCCTCCCCTCCTTTGCGCCTCGAAGCAGCTCGGGCTCTCCTCGTCTATGCCTACCGTGCACCGCGACGGCTTGATGCGGCGGTGCGTAATCTTGACGATCCCCACGGCGCCCACAGCTCCTCCTTGTCAGTGCAACCACGGGGACGCTTGCTGGAAGGAAGTCGAAGACCGCAGGACCTGCTTCTACTTGCACGAGTTAGGAGATCAAGGTTGAAGACAATTCTGGTCCTTCATGTTGGAGTCAATCTCCTGCCACGTGGCGAAGCAGGCTTTAATGGGGGTTGCGACCCTTAGGCAACATTTAGTAAGGGGTTTTGAAGCAGTTGGTTGGAACCTCACATTGACTTTAGTTGCCAAACATTGCCACGGCCTTACACCTCACTTCCCCATTTGTTGTGGTTTAAAGAAAAACCGGCATAGAAATTAAAATTAAAATTTAAGGGTGAGTAACATGTATGATTACTAAGACACATTCATTGAATTCATCATTATAAAGAGTAATAATCCCTTGGATTGGTCTTTCTAGTTAAATAACCACAAAACAAGTGTAGGGGAGAAACATGGTCTAACTCATTCAAAAAAAACATTGTTGCCAGCCACATTCTACATAGCTATAACATAATTACCAAGACACATTGCGGTCAAGTCACACACGGCCATTGCTTGCGTCGTGACTATCCTCATTGCAGCCAGCGACCTCACTGTCAGTGGAATCACTACCTTCTCCATGGGTGCCTCTTAAACAATTATCGAGATTAACATAAGAAGGCATAAGCCATTTTAGGAAATTGCTGGAAAGAATTCCCATTTTTTGATAAATCTATCCGTAAATGGCTATTCTAGAATGAAACCAAAAAACATGTTCGTAGAAGAACCACTGTCTACTCCGATTAAAAAAATAAAAATTAAAAAAAATCTTGCCATTTCTAGATGTCCATCAAATGAGTTTAGAACGCATTGTACTCAATTCATACAGGGTCGTTGCCAACGTCATTGCTGTCCACGTTGTTGCCAGGGTCGTCACTGTTAGTGGAGTTGCGACCTTCCTCTGGATCCACATTGTTGCCATCCTCACCGGGGTCATCTTTGTTGGCAGATCCTCTTGCTTGAGCATTGTTGGCTCCACCACCTCCAACGGTGGTATCACACACCCAAGCTCTGCCAACACGCCGTCGCCTTGACCGCCAATTCTCCAGTGCCCTGGCAGCATTTGATCAATGCCATTGTTCTTGCCTTCTACGCGTAGCCTCCAATCTTGCCTCATCAACCGAGGTATTGAGAACCCTGGTGCACTCTAATTTCTTCTTATACCGATGCTGTATATTTCGGTACCAATGCTGTAATTGTTGCAAAATCACAGTGATGCGCTCTTTGCCACCCCCATGAGCTGTATGCGCTTGATTCGCTGCCTTCGCTTGATGATGAGATTTCTCCATACCCTTGCAACTCCATACGGCCAGACTACCGTATTCCTCCACAAACCAACTGCCATGCCTCACAAGTACATGCTGTCAACAGCCACTCCAAGGTTAGTCCTGGATTGAGTATTGAAGAAAGTAGGGTCAGCCATCAACCCCTAATTCATCCCATAACTTCGTGTATATAACTCACCATGTAGTGCGACACATGCTCCTCTCCAAAGGCCTCCAAAAATGTTCTCCCCCACGTTTCTATCTTCCCTTTGAACTGGAGTCGTTGTTCCGTTGTCAGCACCAAGCCGCTGAAATATGGTAGAACCTCTTCAAAGGCGTGCCACATAGCAGCCCTCGCCCTACCATGTGCACCGCAGCCACTATTATTGCTCTCTACTTGACATATGTCTTTCTAGGCCTTGTCGTTTCCAGGCCATACACTTGTTTAAATGGTCTGCTGGCAACAACCCACTGAAAGATGGTTTCTGTGGCACATTCCTTGTCCTTCCACTCAGTTTCAGATCCTTTCTAATCTCCACGTTGCCACCGTGAGCCCCGATAGCTGACAAGGACTTCTCCATTTGCTCTATTGCTGTAGCCCTCAGTCTTTGATCTTGTATGTTCCAGACATAAATGATGTGTTGATGCACAATCTTCTCCGCTGGGCGAACTAGTACATGAAGTGTACAAACGTGCACTCTATGCAACGGAATTGGCAAGATAGGCCTCCACCTTGTATGTGCACGCATGTCACAAGGTTCTGGCTCCACAAAGTTGGCAAAGAGTCCCCCCACCCAGTTCGATTTCCCACGTTTTCTGATGGCAGCACTCGCCTGGCTTCCTGCCCTACGGTAGGCTTAGCCCTCTTCTGCTCACAGTATATATGCAGTTCATTGCGCACGACGGCCCCGACTGAAGCCCGTACATACACTTGATCGTCTTCATGTCCGCAGCGAGATGCTACTCCACATAGAATTCACCAACTTCAGGGACCGTGAGTTTCTCGCCACTGGACTGTGCTGCAATCACAGATGGAAATTTGGATTTCCCAAATATCCACGAGAGAACTTTGTAGGACTCTTTTTCCACTTGAAAGGTTGCCACAAGCCAGATTTCCTGCTCCGACTGGACTGAGAAAAACAGGGCATGGTTCCTCTGAATGTCTGGGTCGAGCGTCCTATTCATCAACGTGATGCTAACCCGTTCAAATTTCTTGCCATTGACAATCTCGGCCTCGTCCAATTGCATGACAAATACCACCGGTGCCCCTCTTAACTCTGTGGAAACATGGCGAGTGGATGTGGAAGTCACAGTTAATTGATAAATAACCCTGCTGATAGCAAACTCTAAAAACAACAGTCCGAGGTGATTACGTTACCTTCTTCCGTAATGCCGTAGAAGATCACCTTGCTTCTTTGCACCACTTCAAGGTCTGTGAATAGGGAATTCTTCTCAGTCAAAACGACTTCCTCTACCATGTCCTCGGACTTCGTGTTCTTCTTAGAACTTGCTGGTAGCGTAAGTCGACCTTCAGCATGGTAGTATTCGCCAATATACTGTGGCAGGTTTGCATTTAACTCCTGCCGAAGCAGTTTCACATGATAGGGGCTCGGCAAAATACTCCTGGAGACTCCTTTGTTCAGACAAGCAATGGGAGCCTTCACAGATTTGTAGAGAGCACCATATCTCCGATGGGAAACCCTTGCCTGGTCGCAAGCAGCAAGAATTTTGTCCAGTCCAATACTCTTACCAATCGATTTAAGCACATTGTTCGCAATCTCTGACTGAACATGTGCCATTGCAGGCTGAGAAGGGAGCGCTAAACCTTCATGCCGTGACAAAATTTGAGCTAGTGCTACTGCAGTCCTATTTTGGGACTCTTTACCCCCTCCAAGTCGATAATGGGTCCGGTTCTCTCGGTTCCTTTGGACCACAAACTGCACCACATCTCGTTGCAGCACTGCCCGCACAAGCTTCACTCTTGCTTTTGTTCCACCTCATCTAGGATTTAACTTGTGAATCGCTCTCAGAGCCCTCCTCCTACTTCGCTTCCCCATGGGGATCTCCTTCTCGAAGCTGGCCCTCCGCTGGCAGCGGTCAACGTATTCTTCGAGACCCCGCACATGGCACTCCAATTGCTCCACTTTTTGGGCATGGCAATCACAGACAGCCTGTAATTCAGCTTGCAAATCCGTGCATGTCTTCTCTAACTCAAGGCAACGCATTCTCCCCAATTGGACATCTTCGGCTGCCCTTGAGTTGCTGGCCAGAGCTCCGCCTCTAAGCTGAAGCACTTCTTCGCTCAACTGTGCCAACTGGATCCACGTCTCTTCCTGTGTAGGACCATGTCCACAATGATCCTGCAGCCTGTATGTATATCCGCGAAGACCCCGCTCTCCATGACATATGAATCAATGAACTCTTATAGCAACTTGATTGGAGGTAGCTTCCCTGTCATTGGATCAGCAGGGTAAATGTCTCCATTGATCCACAAGTCAATGTTCGTGTCTCCACGCAACCTCCGTGTTGGAAACAAGCTCCTCATGCACAGCTCCACTTGCGTAGAACCTCGTCTCATGACCGGGGCATAGCGTGTGTCCAGTGAAACTTGGGGAATGTACTGATTGCTTCGTGCAGCCCTTGCTGCCATTGTGGACCTGATAGTCCGTAGTCTTGATTGAATCTCCCGTGGTCACGCTTAGTGATTTGCAGGTAATCGAGAAAACTTGTTATGATTTCGGGACACCTCCTACACCCAATGAAAAACTAAATTCGCAACCACAAATACTCCGAACCTAATTCGATAGACCTGCGTGGCATCTACAAGTGGCAAATCGACCACGAAACCTACATTGCCTTATGCCGTTGTGGCAGCAAGGGCTAATGAAATTGAAATTCAAATTGCTCTAAAACCCACTAGCCCCTAAACACCCCACAAAGGTTTATCGAATAAGGTTAACTCACCTTCCCTTCAAGTACGGTTTTCATCTTTTCGATGAAGCCAATGTCACCGACTGAGAACAACCCCTCGCCGCCGTCGCTGCCAGCGGACGCTGCCAAGAAATGAATCGGAATCTAAATTTTGCTCCACCGATCTAGGGCGCCATCGCCGTTCGGAATCTTTAAAGCAAATCACATACAATTCTGCGTCCCAGAGTGGAAACTCTGATTTGCTTGAAGCAGAACAGGGCTCTTCGTTTTCTTGGTGCTGAACGGCGTAGAGCCGGTGGCGCCATCACGCCCAGACCATTGTGGCAACAAGTCGAACAGTCCGTGGATCGAGGCAACGGATCGAGGCAGTTCTTTAATCGCATCGCAATAAATTCCACTCCTTGGCGCTCAACAACCACTGTCCACGCCCTCTCGCCAACGAGGCAAAACCCCGCCACGCAACTCCCGTCCGTCTCCAAAAGGCCGCTCGGGGCAGCGTTTCAGACCCCTGCTGACAGCGACAGAGGTGTTTTTGGGCAGGAAGCCCACCTAATCCGGGCTGTCTTACAAGGCCCTCCCGAGACCCCATTTTTCCCCTAATACAAGAAGAAGTACAACAAGGTATGTGGGGAAGGTATTTTGCAGGTGTGTGAATTGCATCTTGTAAGGCTCTTAGAAAAGCACAAATGGAACATTCGTACAGCTAGTAATTTTTGAGGATGGGAATCATGATTATTGGAGTCAAAGTTCTGGTTCACGTGATGACAATTAGTCACAGAACTTGATTACATAGCGTTATTCAATAGTCAATTGTTTGTTTAATGTGACTGAGTACAGTCATAGAGCTTAAGGAGGTCCATATTGACCTTTGAAACCGAGCTAAGAGAATGGATCCACAAATTTGCAGGACCAGGCCTCGGTGGCGATGGAGGCAAGCGAGCTCAACCTCTGGGATTTGGAAGAGCGTGAAGCAGATAGGCTGGGGCTAACAAGTTACCCTTGTCGATGTAGGAACTGTATAGAAGCACGTTGCATCAACAGGGCAACCATTCGCAAGCATCTTAGAACGGTCAGAAGAGAATCTCAATTCACTGTGCCTATTTTGGTATGTCTGAACTACGTGACGTAACCAGCTAGTAATTTCATGTCTAGTGCGGAAATACTCCCAGTGAATAACTTCTTGCGTTTACTTTGGTCAGGTGGGTCTCGTAGATGCGGACAACAACTTTGTAGATGCAAAAAACGACTTTGTTGAAGAAGAAATCAGGGAAAACCCTCCCGAGTCTGACAACAACGATAAGGGCATGGACGCCATAAGAATGATCATGGAGTGCCTGGCTAGGTATGATAACCTCGAGGACGATGACCTCCTCGACTATGGGGAGACAGATGGCGAGGAAGAAGACGATGAAATCCCATGGCCTGAAGGGGACCACACTGGGGATGTAATGGATGAGCTACTGGAGCATGCCAGAACTCCTCTTTTTGAAGGTGCTACAACATCTCGGTTGGTCTCTACTCTTCTGCTACTCAACTGTTTTGCGGTCTTTAGAGTATAGAATGCGTTTGTTACTGAATTACTGAATCTACTACGGATTCTTCTTCCAAGCAACAATTACCTACCCACTTCTCACTATGAAGCCCAGAAGTATGTAGGGAAGCTAGGACTGTCTAACAATATCATACATGCATGCCGTAATGGATGCTGCCTGTTCAGGAAGGAGCTGCAGGATGCGGAGAGCTGTCCAAAGTTCAATGCCCCGAGATACAAGTTGCAGTCGAGCCGAATCCCCTCCAAAATTCTACGCCACTTTCCATTAATTCCCCGTCCGAAGCGAATGTACCGATGTAAGAAATTGGCGGAGCTTAACAAGTGGCACGCCAATTGGGTGAAGGAGGGAAGTAATTTGGATTGCGTCCCTGATTTGAAGGCTTGGAAGCACATCAAAATATTGGATGCCGACTTTACAGCTGAGCCTAGGATCATCTGCCTGGGGATGGATGTGGACGAAGTGAACCCATTTGGAAATCAGTCGCTCAGTCACTCAACATGGCCGATTCTTTTGCTGAACTATAATTTGCCTGCATAGCTAGTGACGAAGCCCTTCTTTATCATGCTTTCTTTGCTGATTCCAAGGAAAGAGAGTGTGACCTCGGAGAACATCGACATGTACCTTGCTCCGCTAATCGAAGAGCTCTTGGAACTCTGGGAAGGGGTTCCAGCAATAGATGTGTCGGAAGAGCCCTCTAGACAGCATTTCAAATTGCGCTCTCTACTTCTCTGATGCATTCTCGACTTCACTTCGTACGGACTAACGTCTGGTCAAGTCACAAAAGGGTATAGAGCGTGTACGGAGTGTAGGCCTCATGTTACTACGCGGCGGTCACGAGCCTTAGGGAAGAATATATATTCAGGTCACCGCCGGTATCTTAGCAGATCTCATCCCTATCGGAGGCTCAGACAAGCATTTGATGGTCAACAGGAGTACCGGCCGCCCCCGCAAACTCTCACTGGATCAAACATCAAAGGCTTTGCACATGAGAGAATATCCTTTCTACAAGCGTCATAGAGAAGAAGAGGTGCAGGAGAGGCCGACCCCATTCATCGTATCGGAGTGAAGCGGCTCTCAGCTCTGTACATGCTTCCATATTGGCAGGTACTAGCTAAATGCATTCTCTGGTTCCACTAGCTACTTTCCGCAATACATGACTAATTGTAGTAACTGCCTGTCTCGAAGGATGACCATGAATAGTGCAAACTCTGGTTCAAGTAATGTATTCAGGAAACGTTGACTGAATTGGGGAACCCATGTTGATGATAATGTTGACTGTGAATAGTGAAGTTTCTGGTTCAAGTAATGTATTCAAGAAACGTTGACTAATTCCAGTAAGTTCTTGATGATCAGGTTGACTGTGATTAGTGCAATTTCTCAACTCCATCACTAAATGTAGGTAGAAAAGTGAAAAGGGTCCTATATCTTCTGAATTGCGACAGTAGATTCTATATTACTGATTGTGAGCTGGAATGCTATGTTGGGATTATTGGCAGGACCTCCTCATTAGACATGTTTTGGATCCAATGCATTGTGAAAAAAATATTTGCGAGAACGTAATGAAAACGATTTGGGGAGACCGCGACACTCTGAAAGCTAGGCTCGACTTGGAGGAGGCCAACATTTGACCACATCTGCACCCAATTCCTGGAAGGAAACCTGGGTCTATTGTACTCCCAGCAGCTTCATATGTACTATCCAAAGAGGAGAAGGCGACATTCCTAGACATCAGCCGGAATTTGAAGACTCCTACAAACTATGCTGGACAATTTGCGAAGTGCATTGCGTCGGATGGGGACTTAAAGGGACTGAAATCTCATGACTACCATGTCATGATGCACCACTTGCTCCCTCTGTGCCTGCGCACTCTCTTGGACAGGGACACACGGATGGCAATATTGCGGCTTAGTTGCGTGTTTGTACGACTGTGCGCAAAGTCCGTGGATCCATCGTCCATGCAGCAGTTACTGGAGTACATAGCGGAGACACTGTGCATGCTCAAGAAGGTTTTCCCGCCCTCATTTTTCAATATAATGTTGCACCTCCCCATCCACCTTGTACAGCAGTTGGATATATGCGGTCATATACACACCCAATGGATGTATCCTATTGAGCGATACTTGAAGAGATTGAAGGGCTATGTTAGGCAACGAGCGCAGCTTGAGGGATCCATCGTACGGGGGTACACAATAGAGGAAACGCTAGGGTTCTCCACGGATTACATGCAGGACTGTGAGCTAACGCGCAGAAGGATCTGGGACGACTAGGAGGAAGTTGGGGCAAAGAGCGAGTCCGTAGAGGGTACAGGTTGTTACAGACTCTTGACGTTGAATCTAAGGGCGTGGATTCACGAGTTTGTTCTCACGAACGCTGAGCCTCTACATTCGTACAGAGAGTAAGTTTCACTTGGATGTCCCGTGAGGAGATTCAGGCTGAGAGAAGACTTGTTTTAGTCATGCGATCTGTCTGGAAAGGGAGATATGACTGTGTTTAGTCCCGGAAATTGTTCTCTTTACTACTTTTAGTCATCGACTCGCAACACGTGACTAATGAATCTTTGTAGATGACATTGCCTCTACAACTGCTTACTGTTTTTGCACGTTGAAGACTTGCCATTCACTGTGGTTTCTTATCAGACAGCACTACGTGGAGATGGAACAGCGGTCCAAGATGCGTGCAGAGATTCGACGTCGATCACGGGGTAGAAGAGCGGAGTATCCATGGAACGCTCGGAATCAGCTGTTTCCTGAGTGGTTTCCTGGTGCAGTGGAACGGGATGTGGCGGCAGGCACACAGGTGGCTGAAGATGTGCTAGCCCTTGTCCTGCCACCTTCATGCGACGCAAAATTATATCCCAGCATGTATGCATAAGGGAACCACATACGTGTGCGAGGAGCAGAGATGGACTTGGCAACATGCAACAGCAGGGTAGCTGCAACATTCTCACAGTCTTGCCATGCCAGCAGAAAGGACCAGAACCACAGGCTTGCGAATGTGGAATACGTGGGGTGGCGTTGACTATGGGAAGTTCGAGCTACTTGTACTATATTGTAAGTGGGTCCAAGCTACGTGGATTGGGCCACGGGCAACTATGAAAAAAGATGAGTATGGTTTCACCCTCGTGAAATTTGACCGCACCATTATGTACTTTTCAGATTCATTTGCGTTTCCTCTTCATGCTCAACAAGTCTTCTTTGTGGACGACGTAGCACATTTTGGGTGGAAGGTTGTTCTTTGCAAAGAGGCACGAAGTGTGAGAGTGACTTCCATGGATAAACGAACTCTAGATCTACACTGTTTGAGCTTTCGTGACGATGCTAAAAACCAGGGATTGATGGCACCGAATGTCACTAACAATACCACAGCAGTGCCGCTTGTCTTATCAAATGCCACAGAGCTTTCTAGCAACGAGGTGCAACTTGCTCTACAAGTGGAGGGAGAGGTGGATTACAATGATGAGTCACCGCAGCAGGATTGTACTGCCTAGAGAAACTTCGTACATTATAAGAGTATTCACAAAGATCGTGCGGTTAACAAATGAGAGTTATATGGACCTCTGTAATGAAAGAGGATGACATTACCAGTATAAGCAAAAATGTTATTAAAATGCAACTCATCACCAATAGAAGTATACAAATAAAAGAATTATGAATCAAAGTGCTAGTTATGTCGTCATCTTCAAATCCGAAATTGAATTTGGAACCTTAAACCTATAGACAGAGGTTTTATTTTATGTAATTTGTGCTAGTCTGATTAGTAATATGCATTCCGGAAATATAAGAGCAACAATAAATTATTATACATGGTCAAACTAGTAATAATTTATTTAAAAAAGAACTATGAGAAGGTAGTACATTCTACAAAATAAAAATATGTAAATACTATTCGCAGCCCACATGTTTATTTTACGTCTAACTATCAACCGTAAGTATTTATAAAAACATAATATCTAAACCAACAGATAATGTATGCTTATAGTAATGAAATGAACATGAAATCCTCAGATCATCTAAAACATAGTTGGAGTGCAAGTACCTTGAACTCATCAAGGAAATTCGAAATGTTCTTCAGTTTCTGATTTACATAATGAAGCACTAATTCTTTTATAAATTGAAAAAAATCCTAGACATATTTATATAAAGATTATTTGAGATTTAAATAAAGACTACATGACTACATATGGTCACCCAAATCAACTTTATTACAACACTCAGTGATACAGAAACCAATGACCAATATAAGTAAAGGAAACTGTCTATATGACGGTCATAACGACTACATTATGTTGGCAATCAGCTCAACACCTCAAAGTAATATGGGAAGGCAACTAATAATGGTTCAATTGTCAGCGAAAGAAATTTATAGCATGATTATTAGTACAAGCAATTTTCATGCATCTGGAAAGCAGTAGGAAGCTAGTAAGAGTGGAGTCATAATATCTGGTGACTTTCATTCAAATACGTATTCATTTTTTACAGTTGTATTCTAAATATCTAGTGATTCTAATTACGTGAAATTATTTTTCTGCTATGTACCTGCAAATGAAGATTATGGACGTACTCCAATTTCACAGCACTTACCAATTAGGGCCACGAGTAGAAGATTTTGCCTAATAATTTTGTTGAAATCCATGACTGAGATTAGTAAGTTTAAAGACTTTAGGACTACATGCAGTCACTCTAATGACATCCATTACGCAACGGAGTCATACAAGAATCTATAACCGATACCATATGATTATGTTAGTATGACTGCAGATAGTAAGCACTCAATTCATGAGTATGGGAACATTGCAGGGGAACATATGGCTCGTTCCCGAAGACGTTCCCACCCAGGTCCTCAAAAAAATGACTGGGTACATGACTAGTCCCTGACCAGTCCATGACTGGACCCTGTTATGAGCGCTGTTTGACTGAACTAATGACTGATGTGACTACGCGGTCACATGGGCCGGTTTACATCTAGTCACATTGGGCTGGATTTGTTGTAGTGTTGTGAGGAAGAGGCTGTAGCAACCCATTTCCTCTCTCTCTCTCTCAGCCCAAGGCTTTGAGATTGTAGAGTATGTGTGTGGAATTAGTGTTTTGGATAGGTTGTTGGACTGTAGAGGAGGTACTGTCAGGACACTTTCAGAGATCCTAGAGTGTCAAGGCAGTACTAGCAGTATTGAACAGGATAATGTATGGATTTGCACTGATTTATAAAGAGAAGTTGAAGGAATTTGTGTGTAAATGTATGGAGATGCACGTTTTAACGTTTTAGGGGCGGAAAAGTCTATTCGCTTGGTGTGTGTTGTAGATCTGGTGTTTAAACTAGTGGGTATTGTAGATCAAGCTTCTTTGGATCGGGCCATGGGAAGGAACCCTACGATGGGGCTATCCATGGCTTTTTATGGATGAAAGCTATCCATGGCTTCTTAACCTACGTGAGCACTATCCCCCTTTTGCTGTTCGACCACTCCCTTGGTCGAATCATTTGGTGTCTCAGTGACCAGCCTGTCATGGTCACAAAACTTGTAGGGCTTCAACTTGTTGATGTTCACAATCAGTGGGTTAGGCTCAAAATTCTGCACTGTAACCAAAAGAGCAATTTTGTTAGGCAGCCTATACTGAACCCTGTATGGTCCAAACCACCTGCTCTTGAATTTGCCCACATGTTCCTTCTGCCCTTTTGGGTACCACAGCACATAGTCCCCAATCTAAAAATCCTTCTTCTTGTAATGCTGCTGACTCCACATTGACATGTTCTACTATTTGGTCCCTGCCACCTCTTGTGCATCTTGTCTCGTGGTGTCGAACTGCTCCAAGTCTGCTATCCAGGCCTTCACCACCCGAGCTTGGATGTACTCTATGTCCGGATTCATCCTCCTATTGGAACTAAGTGTTCTGTGGGCATCAATGGATGAAGCCCATACACCAGTTGAAATGGTGTATAACCTGTGGCGACCTTCAAGGCAGTCATGTAAGAAAACAACACTGTATGCAAGTGTTCATCCAAGTCTGTCCGCTTCTGATTGACCAGTTTGCTAAGCAGGTGGCTAATTACCTTGTTGGTCGACTGTGCCTAGCGATTATCCTGGGGGTAGTAGGTCGTAGAAGTCTTGTTGTGGAGCAGAAAATGCTCTACTAAGTGCTCGATGGCTTCATTCATAAAATGAGAGCCCTCCTCACTGACCAGTGCTAATGGACACCCTTACTTGGTGAGTATCTTCACATAGAGGAAGTTAGTAGTCACTGCTGCTGAATTAGTCGTTAATGCCCTCGACTACACCCACTTGATAGCATAATCTGTAGCAACCAATATGTACATGTTCCTTGTCTTAGGTGCCATAGGTTTAATTGGACCCATAAAATGCCGTCTTCATTTCATGAAAGGCTCAGCTAGCATACTGGTCACTAGTGTGGCCAGTCCTATATTCGCCATACCTCCCACCCTCTAACACCTGTCACAGGCCTTGCAATACTCAGACACATCTCTGTGTACTGCTCACCACAAGTAACCGGCGTCCAATATCTCCCTCGTGGTTATCTCCTGAGAAACATGACCACTAGCCACTACATAGTACATCTCCAGCATCACTGTCTCCGCCAAGACCGAATCCTCAGCACCAGATCTTGCCCCTTCTTATGCACCACTCCTTTTATCAGCATATATGGCAAGGCCTTCAAGATCAATTTCCGCTACTCCTCCTTGGACAAATCCTGCCATACAACACCAGTTCGAAGGTAAAAATTGACATCATCTGACCATTCAGGCTTAACATAAAACAAGCTGGCGTCCTTTGTCTGGTCCTCAACACCTGTTGCTAGTTCTCCATTGGGCAGTCTAGATGGCGCATCTGCTAGTCCATGGTTCTTCCCTGGTTTGTAGACCGCAGTGAAGTCATACTCTTGAAACTGCACCAGCCACCTTGCAATCCTAGGAGGAAGCACAGTAAAGTGGACCAAAAAAGTGCTTAACTATTTGTCAGTTTCAGGCCTTTTGCAAAAATTGCACAAAAGTGATGGAAAGATGTAATTGAAGTCAAATGCTTTTGCTAAAATAGCTTCTCAACTTGTTTTTCTACAACTTGGAAAAGTTTCATGCAAAGTAGACACTTTTAAGTTATTGTATGAAGGCTTGACATCCAAGCAAAGTGAATGCAGTCATTTGCAAAAAGTGACTATAAAAGAATCAAAAACTATCAAAAAATCACTTTTCATTAAGTAGTGCCCTCTATATGATTAAGAGGTATTCTAAAATAGTCAATTCATATATTCATTAATTGGTTCAGGGTTCCAAAAGTACGGCAAGGATGTTTTTTAGGAGCATCGCTTCCGTAGTACTTTTTGTGAATTATTTTTCTCCGAACATTGTTTTTTAAATTGGAAAAACATCCTCCAAATACAATAGAGGGCCCCAAATGAAGAAATTAAGACTTTGGAAAATTTCATCTTCATGATTTAGAACTAGTGGTCAAATTAAGTTTCAATCGAAGTCGTTTTTTTTACAAAGATGCGTGTAAGATACCTTCTAATTCCTTTAAAAGTGACTAAAATGCTCAAAAACTACACCAAAATGCTCAAAATCAACATTGAGCTTTGAAAAACAGCACACTTCATATTCACTTCCAAATGACCACATGTGTCACTTTGTGGTCCACTTTATCGTGCTTCCACCCTCCTGCGCGATACCTGCGGTTTATTGACCAGGTACACCAATGCCTTATGGTCAATATAAAAAACAAATTTAATGCCTAGCAAATAAGGTCTATACTTGTTCAGAGCATAAACCATGGCTAAGGCTTATCTCTCAGTGGTATTGTAATTCCTCTCAACAGAATTCAAATGTCTACTAGCATAAGAAATTGGCGGGTCACACTTCCCAATTGGGTTCTAGGCCAACATCACCCCTACTGCTATATTCGAAGCATCAATATGCACATGAAACCCCTGGTCCCACCTGGGGGCAATCAGAATCAATGCATTTTGGTATTGCTCCTTAATCTTCCTCCAAGCCAGCTCACAATGGTCCGTCGAGATGAACTCCCAAATCTTCCTCATGAGCCTGGTGATAGGCTCCATAATATGAGTATAGGAGTAGATGTAGCTATTGTTAAATCGGGAAAACCATTAAAAACCTGAACATCAACAGGTTTCTGGATTTTCGCAATTTCTAAATGGCTTCAATTTTCTTGGGGTCTGAAACTTACCTTCCTTGGACATAATATGGCCAAGAGTGATAATAGAATAGAGCAATAAGGCACATTTTTCAGAGTTCAGGCTTATGCCATACTCCTAACATTCATGAAATTACAGTCTCAACTTGACCAGATGACTGACTATGTCAGTGTTAAAACTAAAATCTTACAGGTTCAGTTTCATAAAATCACCAATAAAATCACGAAAAGCTCTTTTTATTGCCCACTAATAGGTTGGTGGAGCATTTTTTGCCCCGAATGGCATCACCACCCAGACAAACGCCCCCAAGTTTGTGACTAAGGCTGTCTTGTACCTCTCCTTTGGTGCTATTTGAATCTGGTGGTACCCAGAGTAGCCATACAAAAACAAATACATTTCATGTCCAACGACAGAATCCAATACCTCCTTAGTAAATGGCAATGGATAAGGATCCTTCTTAGTAGCAGCATTCAACTTTCTAAAATCAATACAAATTCACAATTTTCCGTTTTTCTAACGCACAATGACAATGGGTGATAACCACGTGGCATCCTCCACTAGTGCTATAAATCCGACTTGGAGCAATTTGTCCAAATCCTGGTTTACAATATATTGGCTTAGTACAGATTCATCCGATATCAGGCCTGGTGGGGTGGTAGTATATCCTTCTCCAGCTCAATCACGTGCTGCACAATTGAAATCAGAATACCTTTCACGTCCTTGTAGATCCAGGAAAACACATCCTTGTACTCCTTGAACAAGGCCTCTACTTCACTGGTCTGTTCTCGACTGATATATGCATTAATTTGCAGATACTTGGGGGTCCCGAGATTCATCGTCCTTAACTGCTCTGACTCTAGTAGGGTCCAGGCAACAATGTTCAACTTCATCACCTTCTCTCTGGCCGGGGCCTCATTCACCTCAATATTGCCCTCCTCAAATGTGTAAAACGGGTCTGGGTAAGCTCAACCTGGTCCCCCCTCTTAGTCCATATACTGGTCTTGACTCTGCTCTTGTTGGTCCTTCTTCTGGTCGTTGGCCTAACACTCGTCCTAGCTCTTGTCCTGGTCCTGGTCCAGTCGAGGTATACTGACCGTCCTGATGGCCATTAGATCCTGCTTTGTAGCCAGCCACCTTACTCCCTCCTCATCCGTTATGCCTTCAGTAAAATTGTAAATGACCAGGACCTCAGGCAGTTTAGGCCTGGGCCCCTTCCTCTAACTAACTGAGACAGTTTTGACTGTCCCATTACCTCAAATTGTGACCAAGTTATTACCCCAATCATTATTTACTTTAGCATCAATTAACCAAAGACAACCTAACAGCATACTATATGCTCATTGACCTCTTTGTTTTTAATTACATTCAAAGTAATAAAGTAAGGGTTACCATGTATGTGAATTCTCACGTTCCAACTTATTCCCACCGAGTCTACCAGTGCATGATCTGTCATCCTCAGTCTGAAGGGTGCAGCTTGCGGGTCCGTCAATCCCAAACGCTTAAGCTCCTCCTTAGTGATGAGGTTGACACTAGATTCACCATCCAGCAGTACATTGTCCAAGGTCCTGTTCTCAATCTGCACAGTCAAGACCGGCAGTTTCCTGTTAACATCTATAGCCAAACTGCTCATTAAATGTGGCTTACTTCTCTTACAAGTCTTCGGCTTCATTGCTGATGTCTGTCCTGGTCCAGAATTCTTGTCTGGCTCCAATTTCGGGAAGAGATATGCCTTGACGTATTCATTGATGTTTGGAGCTACCTTTAGTAAATGCCCCAAAGACACTGTGATTGAGCTGTCCATTATCCTTCTGCCCACCAGGTCTACATAACACTACTCCTGGCCTCCTTCTGTACTAGTCTTTGCCGGTACTCCTAATCTCGGTTGGTCAGTCTCCAGCCTGTAATCAAGGGCATTAGAATTTGGAAATCCTACCCACTCATTGTCCAGTAAATCACCCTCAACCATCTCCTTAGTTACAAGTGACTGGACAATTTTGGCCTGCTCTATTGCTCTGGCCTCCTACTCCTTGTTGAGCTAAATATCCTTCAAGGCCTCTAGTATAGAGTTCCTGAGTAGTTCGTCCTCCTTCCAGTCTCCCTTGGTACTGGCCTTCCTTGGTTCTGGTACCTTGGACTGGTCTTCAAATGGAGGCAGTCCTGCCTTCTGCCTCTGGGCCCTAGTCATACAAGCCACTTTCACTTGGTCCTCAGGATCCTCCAGTAGCACAATTTCCACTTTGATTATATGGTGGCTTTGTCACTTACTTCCCTAGTCTCCTTGAGTCCAAAACTAGTCCTACTGGGCCTTCAGAAGGCAATTCCAACTCCTGTGGCCTGTTCCACCACACAGATAACAACGTCCTGGCTTGACACCATAACTTCCCATACTATTCCTGAGTGTAATTGCTCTTATAGGTGAGCATTAGGATTTGTAGCTTCTTTGTACTTGGAGTATGGAAGTGGTTTCTCTTGTACTACACTGACTAGTCTTGATACTTGTGGTACGTCTGGTCTTCTACCTCGTGGTACCGGCCGTTCAGAATACCTCCTCGTTGCTGTGGCCACTGGTACTCCTATTTCCACTGGTGATCTGGTCCTGTACAATATCCTTCCAAGTGTTGTGCTCGTCTTCCGAACCCTGTCTCTTCACAGGAGGCTCCTGCTCCAACGTCTGCTCTACCACTTAGCTAGTACCCTAACTTGAGTGCCTCTGGCTGGTATACATCACTAGTTAGGTGATCCACATAGGTCGTTGATGCTCCTCCTCCTCCCAATAGACTTGCTGGTCTTGTCCGAAGTAGGAAGTGGCTCTTTGCTGGTCCTTGCGGTACAACAGTCGCTAGAACATGTACTCTTATCACTTCTCTTGATCCTGAAGGACTAGGTCTTCCACCCTATACCTCACACTGTTCATATCCTTGCCACGGGCTCCCTTTCTGCTAGGCCTGTAGCTTCTAGCTTTCCTCCTTCAACACCTCCTGCCCCCTGTACAAGGTCGCCAGGCAAGTTGCTTCTTGTCTCTCCTCCTTCTTCTTCTTTTGGTCCTCCAGTCTATAGGCCTCCTGCCACAGGCACATAGCCTCTTCTTGTAAGAAATTGTGGTGTAAGGCCTCATGCTTCTCTGCTGCCTGCTTGATCTCTTCCCTCCTTTGAGCCTCATGCCAGGACCTTAGGGCTTCCTGCCTTTGTCTCTTCTGATCCTGCTCCTCTATACTCTTGGTCTCCTGCCACATCCTCATGGCTTTGTTCATCTTAAGTTCTTCTCTAATTTTCTCCTCCCAAACCTCCATAGTTTCCCTAAACCTGGTGGCTTGTCCTAATTCCTTAATCTAGCGTCTGTATACCTCCTCCCACTAGTGGAAAACAGCTGCAACTACATCGAATAAAACACCGAAATTCAGGTTATATTAGGGACGAAGCAAATGGTGTAATGCGAATTCAGTTTGGTGTAGTTGGTCACTAACAGTGACTATTTTGGAAACTCGTAAATGAGGCGAAATGGACATCCCTGGCCCCACGCCTGCTCTGACCACGAGGGTCACGCGTCTCAATTACCTCTGCATTTTCTCCGGAAGTAAACTGATCATACGGGCGCGGTAGAACTGAGATGGATGTATGTTGCTTGATTCCGTCATCGATGTATCGTTCACTGAGAATCCGGTGGGCATGTAATTTTTGAGTCACATTTTACCATGTTCCCACGTATACCCGTTATTCATACTGCGTCAAAGTCCGGCCGCATGTACCCGTCAGGGATTAGGGTGCTCATGGATTGATGACTGGGCCCGATGTCCGGAATTGTGTTACTTGATTTTTGCTTGTGTCCGGTTCTCGCCAACAGTGCATACCCGCTTCCAGTGCAGATACCCTGATGTACTGTCCAGCGCCCTACCCGGAGATGCCGTACATGTATCAATGGGGAACCGAAGACGGGTATGTCCTCTCGTCGGGCCATTTTTAGGCTGTGTCTATTCCCTTTCAAAATAGCTTGTTCGACCTGATTTAGGGTTAGGGTCTATTTGGAGCTGAAATATCTGATGTCGGTTATCCAATTAGATATCATTACGTTTTGTAATAGAAATCCAAATTAAGGTAGCGTACTTTTAGATTTTGTTGTTTCATTGGTCATTGCTTGAATTGATTTTCTATTTTGGCATATTCTGCATGTCGGGAAATTTTTAGGGTTCTGCATGTAGACACTCTGCTCCACAGGATGGGTATGCTTGACCGGACACATTGTGACACCATTTCGGCCAGGGAGCGTGATGCGAGAATAAATTTGCAAATTCCAGTGACAATGAAGATACATATTTAGAGAGGGATCTGTACACCAAACGGCGTCGGTGGACGGTGCATGAAGGTGAGTGTCTACTTTACAGACTATGTCTCTGCATTTGTGTGTCGACTGCTCTGCTATTGTGAAAAACAAAATGATAATTCTCTAAACGACTAGCTACTCGAGACGTCTAGCTGGTGCGTTCTTTGCCTTCTTGAAGAAGAGCCTTGTATCCCACTTGACGTACACACTTGAGCCTGAAGGCTTTACCACAGCGTCTTCAAGGATCGTGAAGGGCAGTCAAGCTTCGATGTACGGTAGTCGTAGGTTTGGTAAAATAATTTTATGTATTTGCACCATCTGCTGCCTTTTCTGCAGAGAGATCCCAATTTTTGAGACGGTGACTTCCAACTCCCGCCTGTCCTTCCTTCTGCAACGACTGTGTCCCCTTTATCCGGGTGGAGAATGAAGCAGGGAGCGTTTGCAGCTATTGGGCCTTCTGTAATGCAAGGTAAGCGGCCTACCTCAAACCGTTGTCGAGGTTGTCCACTCTGCAATTCTTTCTCATGCGTAGTTGCTCTTCCCCTCGTAGTCACTCCAGCGTCGCAATTATCAACCATCGCTGCCGGATTCGTGGATATGGGGGGAGGCTGGGTCTTCGTGCACGTGACCTCTTGGAATGTCGCTGTTGAGTGATTGAGGAGATTGTTCAATCGAGGTAGTCGCGGCGGACGCCGACAAATCTGTTGAGACCGCTACGCCGATGGGCATACTATTGCGGAAGTTTTGTAATAGAGAATTTGGGGTGACGGGGACGGTATCACCGCTCGCCCATGAAGGAGCCGTGGTAACAGGGGGATTGGTTGTGTAGGGGGCTCCTATAGCCGTCCCACCCAATGCTTCAGCTCCAACGTCAACTGAGCTGTCCTGTTCAGGCTGTTGCCGTTCCATACTCGGCGGATGCCTTCTAGCAGAATTTGACAAGTGACATTGAGACGGACCACACGTTCGGAGATTTGAATGGGGGGTAGACAGCACCTGATTGATGGGAGGTGATGGTGTATGCATTGGATTGATAAGCCGTAAAAGAAGTTCTTTTACCTCTTTGATTTCGTCCTTGCATGTTGTCAAATCAGTCGCCATTTTCTGGACAGTTGATTCTAAAGCGATTATGCGTGTTGAGTCCCGAACAACGTATGAGGGTGTCCCCGAGCGCTGCAAACAACCATGGCTAACGAGATTAGGGGTAAGGGCTCGAACTGAATGCATTGTGCAGAATAAACTTGTGTAACCATAACTAATGCTGACAATGTCGCGACTCTGTGAAAGAAGGATTGCTATGGAAAAACACTTTGGATAGAAAATTTAATTTAGCATATAGAAGACTGTACCATTGGGAAGTGTGGAGTCCCCTCGTTACGTGCGGGTCCTTGAGCAGACGCACATGTTTGCACATGAGGGCCTGTCCCATTGGTAGGGGTGGATTGTTGGAAGTCGGTGCTATGAGTATTGGTGGAGTCGCTGTGGTATGTGGAGAAACTCCCATAATGTCCTGCCTGGTCCTCGGTGCCGGGGGCATTACGCATCTGCAAAGCCTTCCATGACTTATTATGGGAGATCGTGAAAAAACATCTATACGGTAATAGTATCAGAAAACTTGCGGAATTATGAACAGTGATGTATTGTACCTGGTTTCCTCGCGAGATTGTGCAGGCATTGTCTTCACCTGGATTTGAGTTCTCAGTGCGTTGGGATTTTTGTTTGCCTTTCCGCATCTCTGACATCTAAATTGACTCGTCCTTGGCAGCTGCACTGACCGAGTATTTACGCCACTCTGTGAAGGCTTCGACAGGACATCGAGGGTGCCTTTGGCCACTGGTATCAACAAAATGTTTCTTCCAAACTTTCCTATCGTTCTTTAGGGTATTTTTCAGAAACTTTGCCAAATAAATTATATCTAGAGGTCTAGAATAAGTAAATTGTTGTGATAATTTCTCAGCTACACATTCTACCTGCGACATCCAATACTCTCTTCTTGCCTTATAACTCCTTACTTTGAAATTCAATGTTTGTCTTGCACATAGTCTTGCAGCGCGATGCCAGGGACTCTTTAAGCCAAGAATCTTACCTGAATTACAAACAAGTATGAGGAGTTGGGGCTCTCGATTCTGTGCGTGGGCATTGGCCATCTCCTTAAGATAGGGACGTTGGAAGTCCCTTGAAGCTCGTCGTTTGTTTATTCTAGACGTTCTCATCTCGTCAACTTGGGTTTCTATTTCTGCAGACCAATCGGGGGCAGGAACATGGTCTGCAGAAGAAGGGGCAAGTCGCGGTGCAGACGGTGAACCAACGGGTGTTGTCGGGTACATCGACGTCAGGACAGGGCGTTCGAGATTTGGTGCAGGATCACTCGGGTCACCAGTCCACGGTGCTTGAGCTGGAATGGAACCAAAGTGAGATGGAAACGGGGGAGGTTGCAAAGGTCCCCCATTGTGCTGCATTTGGTGAGAACTTGGTGTGCCTTGCGAGTTTGGTGCCGAGTACGACGGTCGCCCTCCATCCCTGTATTGCTGCAGTTCAGAAGCGTTACCAAAGTCATTATATGAAATGGCCCTGTCTAGGTGGTAATTAAATAGAACACAAAACGAATGATCCAAATTAGCACGTTCAGTTATCTTACAGGGAGTGGTTGGGGTACAGGCCAGCCAGATAATCTACGCCCTTCCTGATAGTTCACAAACATGCCAATGAAAGAAAATAATAAGCTTGTCAATGCGGTTCCATGTCATCGTAGAAGAGAGCCAACGTCCCTCGGCTAATTAATCCCAATGGTGGCCATTACAAATTCTTGTGTTGATCTATACTAACATGTGTCAAAATGCAAAGGCAGGCTCAGAGTTCAGAACGAGGCAGGGTGAATTCAATCCATCCGAGTTCGCATGACATGTTTCATTGAGTTCCGAAAACTATAGCGAAATGATCGACCTTGGCAGTCTATTGCCCTTGTCGGGTCTGGGGGGAACTCACCTGATTCAAGGAAGAAGGCATTTCGACGGGGATCCTTGTAGGGAAGGCCAACTTCAAGCTGAGCCGAGCCCTCACGTTGCGGAAAGGTGGTGAATCAGGGTCTTCAGCTGATGCTGAACTATCCTGGGAGGAAGAAGGACCCTCTGGCCAAGGATCAAAGACATCAAACGCTTGCCAATTCACGGTAATGAGTTCTCCCATTAGGGTTCGAGCGACGGCGACCTAGGTTGGGAGAAAAAATAGAGATCAAAAAAGGTGAGTCAGTAGAGAGCCGGGTTGATAAAAGACCGTCTTGATCTAAACTCGACACATGATGTGTCTAGCTAGTTGTTGTGGCGTCTACTTTGTCTATTTGGGTTGAGGAGCGCTGAGCCGAGGGCTGGTCTCATGGGGGCCCCGGGACCTATCTCGTTATTTTAGTCACTGACATAAGGGTAATGAGGTATATGGCTGGACTCATGGCGCTAGATATTGGGGAATTGAACCGGTATGAGACGGCGGCTCTGATTGGGAACGTGATTGAACCAACGGATATTCAGGGAGCGTGGATACGGTTTTATGGCGCGAATCATTGTCCTATACTGGTGAGTGTTGAATATCCCGTCTTTGATCGTAGGAGAGCCTGGATTGAGGAGCAGGAAACGCTCTCGCTGAAATGGAGAACTGGAGCCCGACGACAAAGGTCCGGGTTGGTCTGCTTCGTGTCGACAGTGATGGCAAGATCGTGGATGTTTGGAACTTTGGGGAATGGGGCGAGGCTCTCCAGGAGATTGAGTCGACGGACGATACCTCTGTTCATATGGGTGATGCATTGGTTGGTGAAGACTCCTGCATGCTTGGCGCACCTGGAAGGATGACGGATCTTGTCAAAGGCGAACTTGGTTCAAGTGTCGAAAAGAGTGCTTTGGTAGAGGGCGGTGGACCAGAACTTCTGTCCTTCCCGACAATGATCGACATGGTCTATGCTGAGACCCACAACTGCGGTTATTTTGAGGAGAATCGAGATTGTGATAAGGCAATCAACGTAGTCTCCTTGTGCAATGCCGACCATGATGATGGTTCCAGTGAGGTTTTAACGAATGAGAGGTACAGTGGGTTTCAGATAGAGCAACAGGAGAAAAATTTCGCAAGTTTCTGCCTTGATGTGCTCATGCTTTACGTACTGTGCATTGAGTTCGGCGTTCCACCTTTGGTTCATTGCGATCTATCACGTGTCCTCTTTAATCACTACAACGATTCCTCAGATTCAACTCTGATAGTACCGGCGGAGTGAATATGGAGTTTTCGATAGTGACGTTAGGGTACTTGGTTTGTTAAAGTATTCTAGAAGTGAAGGTCTTGTGCCGCCGTAAGCTACTTCTGAGTCAATATGAGCTAGATGACGGTGATAATGTATGTCATCCTTTCCTTTATGAATAAACAACGATTATCGGTCATTGCTGTATAAGAACCATCATCAGTTAAGGTCCCGGTTGTCGTGTGGTTGGATGAATTACGTTCAATCAGGGAGAGGTCTTGTGATGTGTTCCTCGGAGGTTAAGGCTCCGCTTTTGGTTAGAAGGACCTCCTTTTTTCCCCACCCGCAAGTGCCTTCATACTTAAGGTGTATGTCTAGATATCGCACCATGGAGGGAAGGATGAGGTTGCTGATGGCAGATAGAAGGAGACGGGCATTAAGGGACGCAAAGTTAATGTTCAGAGAAGAGTTAGTGGCTGATCGAACTCAAGCTCAGAAGCGTGTCTATCCATGCAACATTTGTTTGGGAGAGACGAGGTCGCTCCTTTATAGGAGTGTGGTGAACCAGCATTTACGCACTTACGGAAGACACCCCTATCACAGGGGTTCTACTGAGGTACAGTTTATAACTCCCTTCATAAGTTTCGTTGGAACTCAATTCTAAATATCTCAGAAGATGCGTTGAACATGGACCTCCTTGATGGAACTGTCTCGAATTTGTGCATATTAGGGCATCGACCAAGACAATTCAGATGTTGAATGGGACGGTGAAATTGTAGCGGAATTCGGTAGAAGAGGGCGAGGTTTCATGGGAGCTGAACAGAGACTTGTCGACAGGGGCTTAAATATGACGGGCATGGTCCAACATGCTTTCTACATGTACGATGGACTCGTTGCGAGACTAGGAAATGTGCAGGATGAGACCAACGAGGACCAGCACCACGAGGCTGGACAGAGAGGAGACAGTATGCCAGACCCCCCTTTGGAGGAAACAGTCATGCGTGATTTCGAAGAGGGGGAACCAAATAATCCAGAGATTCAAGAAGACTATGCTGCTCCTGTCGAGGACATGGCTGACGATGACTTAGCTGCGATGGAAGCGATGCCGCCTACCCAAGAGCAAATACTACAGGAGAGCGCTAAGACTCCGCTCTTTCCTGGATCAGGGCTCACCCAACTGTGAAGTACGCTTCTATTGCTAAATTCTCTTAGAACTCACGGAGCGTCTAACATGCTTGTCGATGAAATATTCTCCATTCTCAGTAAGAGCATGCTTCCAAAAGTGAACTCTTTGCCCAGCAATGAGTATCATGCTTCAAAAGTTCTCAAGGAATTGGAGCTTGCGTATGACATGATTGATTGTTGTCCGGGGCCAAATACGTGTATATTGTTTAGAGGTGAAGAGTACCGTGATTTGACTAGTTGTCCAGTCTTTCATGCCGAAAGATATAGACAGGTGGGGAAATCAAAAGTTCCAGCGAAGGTTCCTTTAATTCCAAGACTCCAGAGGATGTTTTCAACACCTCTTCAAGCCGCCTATGTGACATGGCATGCTAGTCATATAAGTGAGGATGGGGTAATGCGCGGAGCCGTGGATTCTTACCAGTGGAAGTTTGTGAACTGGAAGTGGAGCGAATTTGATTCAGAGCCTCGAAACATTAGACTGGGATTAGCAACTGATGGAGTCAATCCCTTCTCCGTGAAGAGATCGACGTGGAGTACGTGGCCGCTGTTGCTAAAGAATTACAACCTGCCACCCTGGATGACAACAAAAAAACATTTCATGATGTTAAGTTTGATAATTCCAGGTAAACGATCTGTCACGGGTGAGAACTTCAACATTTATCTACAGCCATTGCTTGAAGAGTTAAAGACCTTATGGAATGATGGTGTGCCAACGGACGACGCATCGTTGTACTAAGGAAGTTCGAGGTTCAACTTAAAGGCAATTTTACTTTGGACCATAGTCAACTTCCTCGCATATGGCGTTGTTGCGGGTTGCGTGACAAAGGGCTACAAGGGTTGTCCTATTTGTGGGCCTAATACAATATCGCGACGCTCTCTAGCACTACAGAAGAATGTATATGATAAACAATACCGTCGATTTCTCCCTGTCGACCATCCCTGGTGTCAACCCTGTCCTGAATTCGGCATGATTGGGGAGTACAGACATGCCCCGCCCAAAGTGACTTCTGAAGATATTCTAAGATGGGGCCATGCCCGAGAGAGTTGGCGGACTTTTGAATCAGGTCCAGCATCTAGTGACCCTGCACGGGTCCACGGGATCAAAAGAGTGTCAAAGCTCTTCGAGCTTCCTTACAAGCAGGTTCGCTCCTGAACCTATCTTCGCATCTTCTTTCGGCTATGTCGTTGTAAACCGTGTCAGTTTTTTTTAATGAGTATGGCTCATAGCCTGCATCGTTAACTGTCCCATTCTGCATACCAAAAACGTGCTTGTGTATGTTTCTATCCGATTTCTCAATCAGTGCATGAAATTTGTCGTTGAATTGGTCTAAATCACCTGTACATTTTTTGGATCATGCTATCGAATTTGACCCCTAAGACTGTCTGTCATATCAGTGCTACACTTACGGTCACGACTTTGTGCTATTGTCATTATGTTGGGAAACCGTGTCTGAATTTCAGCTCCATTCTATGATCTATCGTAGGCTATAATTACGTGTAAATGATTAGTTGTCAATGTGTAGTAGTTTGGTTGATTCATCTTAGTTCATTACAGGCTCATCACGAATGTTGTTGTGTAGAATTTCAGATAGGACATTCGTAGAAGCGTCGACTGTGGAGATCTCATCGACTGTTCGAATGCCACATCTGGATTGAATGTACACGTTCATGTTAAGGCTCTTCTTTAGGTCTAGATATAATCGTCTAGATATTAATTATCATTTCATTGTTAAACCAAATGCTTTGAACTAACAAGCAAGTTACCGACGTCCAGCTCCGACTGTCTCTTATATGTAGTTAAATTGCCAATCGTAGCTCTAGTCCCTCCTTTGGTAGAGTGTCATACGTGATCATCCCCTGTAAAATTTAGGATTGCGTTGGCTTAACCAGTCAACAGCTCCGACCTGTTCAATGTGGATCTTCGCGACCAAATTTGCTGCAGAATGAGTTTCTCAGATTAAGACTTGTTGATGATCTGTGCACGAACTTAATGCTGAAATTCTGTATATCAAAAACAATTCAGTGAGTTGTGCTGTAGACTTATTTTAATATCCCACTCAATTTTATGATGACAGGACCTCCCTAGCCGCAATACACTGGAGATAATGCACATTGAGCGCAATGTGTTAGACAACATCCTGAAACACATCTTTGGGGATAAAGACACACCAGCAACAAGAAGGGACATGGAGCAAGCGGGAGTGATGTCAGAGCTTCATATGGTTTGATCCCGGTCTGGTAATTATCTGAAACCGAAGGCATTCTATGTTTTCAGCGACACTGAGAAGTCAAAGTTCCTTTCCCTTGTGTCCAATACCAGGGTCCCAAGTGGATTCAGCTCCACGCTGACAAAGCACATAGGAGAGAAGAGATTACAAGGGCTGAAAAGCCATGACCACCACGTGCTGCTGCAGCAAATTTTACCTGCTGCTATCCGCCATTCCCTATCCAGAGGAGTACGTGAGACAATAATCAGACTTGGAAATTTGTTTCAACGAATTTGCGCTAAGGTGATTCGCATCTCAGAAATTGAAGCATTACGGACATGTGCTGTAGAAGTCCTTTGCCTTTTAGAGGTAAATTTCCCCCGTGGTTTTTTTGACATTATGACGCATCTCGTTGTTCATCTAGTAGATGAGCTTGAGATTTGTGGGCCAGTACATGCACGCTGGTGCTACTCAGTGGAGAGGTACCTTGGCGTCCTAACCAAATACGTCAGAGACAAGTCCAAGCCAGAAGCGGGTATGGCCACAGGGTACATGATAGATGAGAGCCTTGGATTTTGTACTGAGTACTTCGAATTGTACGAGCATACAAAAAGCAGAGTGTGGGACGCTGAAGAAGAGTTGAAAGACTCAGGAGAGTGCTTGCTTGGAAAACCGAAGCCAAAAAGCCTTACTGAGATGGAACTAGAGCAGATCCACGATTACGTGATCAGACACTCTGTACACACTGAAGAATTGTTAAGGTATTTTCTTATGGTATAGCTTCGTGATCTGCATATTCACGTTCTGAATATATACATGATTTGGCATAATTAGGTACGGTGTATTCTCTTTCATGCCCACAACTTAATGTGTCTGGACACTGTCTGATGTGCAGCGAATGGAGTGAACAGCGTAGGCTTTTCAAGGAGGAGCGGGCCGCATTTGCCAGGTCGTTTGCCAGACGAAGCAGAGACCCCATTCAATACCCGGAGCCTCTGGCTTCACCGTTTCCCAAATTTGCTGCATGGTTAAACTATCACGTCCGCATGTTGAAGGATGAGGGTTTCCCAGTGTCTTTTGAACTCATGTCACTACACTGCCCTCCGTCACATCATGCCTGGACTTTCCAATCTATGTGGGCTTATGGTTGTCACTTTTCATGTTCTACAGAAGCTGGTCCCTCCTCAGTAGCGTTTGATTGCGGAATAGCGGCCATCCCTCCGTCAGCTACTGCAACTGAGATTGATGTAGGCATACTTCGAAACATAGTGTTAGTCACCTACCTGGGAATTAATTGTGTTGTCATGGAAGGGAGCTGGCTTAAGCCTGTTCACCAAGGAAGACGCGTAGTTAAGAAGGATCCTTTGGGATTCCGAATAGTGCAATACAATTCCAAGGAAGTCCGTCTGAAGGATAATCCATATGTGTACCCCGCTAGTGTATCTCAGGTTTTTTTTATGGATGACGCGGTGGATCTTGCCTGGAAGGTTGTTTTGAGACATGATCCTCGTAGTAAACGGATAGAGGGGGATAGAGAAGTCACTGTTTTTGGCGCAGCAGGCTTATCACGACCAACTCTGAGTACACACTCAACGGCCCAAGGTTCGACAGAATCTGGAGGAAGTCAAAATCCTGAAAACGTCATCGAAGTTCCTGTCGAGCAATTCAATGCTTGTGTTCAAGACGAGGAACGCCCAGACGACATACAACACCTTGACGATACGCAGTACATGGATGAAGTGGAGATCCAATACGTGGAATGACCATAACACTCTCAAGTTCATTGCTAATGATATGCAGAACCATCAAGGTACATTGTGAGTCACATTCCAAAACAAGATTCATTCAGATGATTTGTTTTCTTTTATTGTAGATCAATTGTGATTGCATTCAATTCAGCGTGAATGTCCGAGAGAAGCAGTTACCGATTTCAGAGGTAAAGTAGAGAATGAGTGCAGCGAGTTCGCATGACTTATTATGGGATGAGGTAATATATTTCCGCAGTTGTGGCCATGCCGATTGAACCATAGAATCTTTGTCGCCAAATAGTGGACCGCATAACCCAGCCTCAACCAACTAGAAGGGGACAAAAGTACTTGTAAGCTCTTATGTTTCACTTAGAGTTATATTCTGTATTTGTGATCTCATTAAAAATTCCGGGGTGAACCGATTCACTGCGTTATGCACCATGAAGGTTCATGGTTGTGGCCATGCCGGTTTTGAGAGGAATACTAATTTAGTATGCCTCCTCCTTGATGAAACCAATGAGTTGCAGAGACGACAGTAGTGGAGATGGGAAAGATGGATTTTCAATTGGTTCCTTTTGAATACCTTAACCGATCGGTAACGGCTGGCATGGACACTCTTCACTGGTGAGAACATCACATTTTCACTTTTTTTTGTTTGATTGTCTTAGCTAATTGAGGATGCATCTGTGTAGAAGTCGACTGCAGAGTGATGCTACACTTTGAACTAGAGTCTTAGTATTGTCGCATGGAAAATTAATTAGTCCTTTTGGAATGCAGAATGAGAGAGCAGGGTTGTAGCTTGGTGTACGGTGTATTGGATTTCGCTTTTCTTTTAGTTGTGAATTGAACTCTATGTATTTAAGTGTGTAATTCAGAACAAGGACTAAGGAGCCCGATTCAGTATAGAGGTGGCGAACGGCTGCAACTACATGGGCTATAGTTTCTTTTCAGTCATTGACTGACGCTGGATTCCTCGATTCATGTCTTCATGTGAAGCCCCGTTGGTTACTCGTTTGTTGCCCATTGTTACCAATTGTAGCCCTGGTCTTTTGCTTGAAAAGCAGTTATAGATAAAGCCACAAAACGCCCTACAGAAGTACCGTGCACCCCATACACCCGGCTTATATCCGGCTAACTCAAGTATTATGTGCGAGGTACGTAGATTTCCCAAATCCATCCATCCGCAACATGTTCAATCAACACATTTGTAGATATATGCGTAAATGTCATGATGTGACCACTTGCGAAAAACGGACATAATTTATCTGATATTAGAGGAAATCAGATATAATCGATTCACAATCTCAGTGTATCCAAGATGTAACTTCAATCCGTCATTGTATTCAATAAGCCCTAATTTCGTTGTTTCTGGTGACAGATCATCATACTCCTTCTGCTCGCAATCTTACTGCGATGCATGTATATGCAAGCTTCATTCTAATATCGTCTTCTTCACTTTGTCGGGCCGGCACTCTTGTCGCATACACCGTCCAGCGTAGGATCCTCTGTCCCTTCGTGAACCTGCATTCAACCTTGGCCGTCTACTTAGCCAGCCATAGCTCCCACGATGGCAACCTCTGAACCTTGTTCGATCCCATGGTTTTGTTATTACATGGGTTTACCATCGGAAGGAGTAGTGCCAACAACAACCCCGACCGCGGAGATGCCTTCTCAACTCGCACTTGCGCAGTTTTTTGGCCCGAAGCAAAAATCCGGATTCTCATTCGAGAACCATGGTAACCCTGCGTATGAGATGTACGTACGTGAACTGCACAGGAGAGTTCTCCAGAAGCAATTTCCGATTAGCTGGGTTCTCCCATTCCATTTTGCGAGGGGTCTTGTGGCCGAGGCTGTGGGTATGCCGGTGGCGTGGGCCGAGTTTGCTTACAAGCAGATTCACCCTCACCAGTCCCACAGCGGCAAATTTCGCATACTCCCTGAATTTGAGAATATTTCAGTGCCTCTACCACCCCTGATTGTCGTGCGCCCTCGCGGAAATTTCCAGGTATGGAAAATCAACTGTACCCACTTCAGACGTATGCTTGTTGATGTTGCTGAAAGTTATCCCCTTCCGTCTTCTCTCAGTTGGTATGGTTGTCATGCTGTTCTATCTAGTTACTGTATGTTTGATCGAAAGCAGAGACTGTTCTGCATTCCGCAACGCTACTCTGGTTTGATATTTAAGTTCATTGTAAATGCTCTGCATGTCAATATCTAATCGCCAATGGCAGGGCAGCAATTTTCTAACCTTCCTCTTGTTGTATGTGGTCCTTTTTAACAGTAACGAGCTCCTTATGCATGGTACTGTTCATTTAACTTTCATATAACCTAAAATCTCAAAGAACTAACCCTTTTCGGCACATGTCCACAGATACCCGCTTGTGTCTTCGGCGGAGGACCCCCTACTGATGCACCCGTCACCAGGGCCCGTGTACGTGAGACCCCTGCATGCTTGGTGCAGAATCCACCTCCACACAGACAGCGAGTCTACAGCCCAAACTTGACGGAGGAAAACGCAGCATCACAGCACCCAACTCGCCCGTCGAGGAAGGGCAAGGAGAAAATGGAGTTGGATGAAGCAAGAGTCGACACGGTGGCATTGAAGGGTCTAGCTTTGCTACGCAAGAGCATGACTGGTGTTGTACAGGGAGAACAACACCGACTCCATGAGGCAAAACATGATTACTATAAAAATGCTGATATCACGGCTAATCGTCTAGTCGAGGAGAAGGATCATTTGAAATTTGTGCAGAGCAAGGTGGACATTAAGGCAACTAGCTTGAGGCAATTTATTGAGCAACTGGATAAAGCCAAAGAAATCCTCCAAGCAGCGAAATTCCGTGTACGTCTGAAGGCCACCAAGGAGGAACAGAAAGAAATATCGTCGTACGTGGAGATCTGTGAGAGCCTCGTGACCTCATGGGAGATCAGCGTGGACTTGGCAAAACAAAGGCTTCATTGTTGGGAGTTTAAACATAAAAGACAAACTGCAATCATTGCTAAACTCACTGCTGAACTTGTAGAGGCAGAGAGTCAATATAGAGATGTAAGCGAGCAGCTGAATTTGGAGCTTGACAGTCTCAAGGCGGTGTCCGAACTTCTCCGTCAACTGTAAACGCAGAATTGTCCTTGACAAATGGTATGAAGAAGACAGTGCGAAATCCCTATTCAGTGATCCGCTAATTCGATTTTGACCTTGAATAGACATTGTTGTAAATACCCATTTTTTGATTCTCGACATTTGATGTTGTAATCGGATTTCTGGCCTATGCGGTCAAGTGTTTATAAATTTTCATTGTAAATTTGCGTGCATTGCGTGGTTCCAGCCAAGGTTCTTCTTCCGACTGTCTGTTAATTCCATAGATTTATACAAGTCTGAAATGCCACACAAAATTATCCCATTGTGCAGTGTTGCCCCGAGAAACTGCATATCAAGGCGATCATTGGAACGCTTTCGAAGAGACGGTCTAGATCTCCTTAAGACTTCACACCAAACTCTTGATAACCGCCCCGCTTACATCCTCACGCACGCTCGTCCGGGTATCTACGAAACTCCGGGAGATAAGATGGAAACAAGATTCACCCCATGGTCAGCGGACGTAAACTGAAGCAGGAAACTGTTACCCAAGTAGGACTTGGATGAAGCCAGCCTAAAGGGTTTTGTCGCTACATGACGGAGTGAAATCGTGGGTGGAGACTGGAGTAAACTACTATCTGCTTTGACCCACGACGATTACTCAAACCGGAACTATAAATATCGCGCAATTCTATTGGTCTGAAGTCTGCAAATGAACAGTAACCATGAAACAGTGGACACTGCTGACAAGGTGTCATGACGACTACACCGAAATCATTTCTGAACCAATAGGATCCCGAGGCTATTCAGGGATGAACACCAAAAACAATTTTGGGTGTAATCGGCTGGTGTAGTTAGACAGCGTTTCTACTAGTGTCCCTAGTCCGTTGGTTCCTTCTGTCCCTCTCAGCTTGCCTTCTTGCTTGCCGTTAGGCCTTGAACTGCTCCAGCTACCTCCTGTCTTTCTCTTATTCATCTAGTTTTGGTCCTTGGAACTAGTCTTGAGCAAACTATATTGTCTGCTTCCTGGTGGTTTGTTGTACCTGCCTGCTGATCCTGGTCGGGTCTGAAGTGGGTACTGCTTCTCTTGAGGCATTGTCTTTATTTTTGACCCGGTCCAGTCTTTTCTTTAGTGCCTCCATCGTCTCTACCAAGTCTCTTGGTGTTTGCACCCCTTGCCGGCTGCTGCCTCTTGTCTACTCTTTTTGAAACTGGTCGTATGCTACTACTGTCTTCAGTTGAGGATTCCAGTGATGCTGAGTGTCTCCACCTCCTAGTCTTGGAAACTCTCTTCTGCTGAACCTTGGTGATCGCAGTGATCATACCTCCTGATCTCATCTTCCTCCTGCCAATTCTTCAAACTAGGACTAGGTTCGCCCATAGCTGATCCTGTCCTCCTACTTACTCCAAGCAATGTCTCCTGGCTTGAATTTTTGCCCACCACGTCCATGTCTATCATGTCCCTCGTCTTTCCTTTAGCAATGCTCTCCTCAGAGCTGATCTTCCCTCTCATGTTCTTACCTAGTTCAACTGCTGCTCTTTGCTCCCTGTGTTTGTATCTGGCTAGCCTCTCTGCTGCTTGCCTTCTAGCCAAGTCTTTCTTGTCCCACTCTTTGTAACCGCCTTCCATGAAAGAGCAATTAGTGTTTCTTCCTCCTGGTCCCTCACCTATAGTATTATTCTGGTCTGCCTGCTTTTCCAGTAAGGCAAGTCTGCCCTTCTAGGTGATCTCTTGGGTAGGTACTGTGGATCTCTATCCTAGTCCTCCTCTGGTGCATGCGTGCTAGTCCTTCGTACTGCTGGTCCCTGTCAATACATCCCTCTGCTACCCCAATCTAATCCTTTGTGGATCTGTCAGTAGCTACTGCTCCTATTTAGATTGGTCCTAACTATCTTTAGCTTGTCAAGTTCGTCCTTAGTCTAAAATTTTATCAGATTTCAAGCAATACAGTCTTACACTCTGTTCTTACACTTCTGGCCTAGTCCTTCCAGTCGTGCCTCTTAGTTTTTAGTGAATCTTGTCGAGTTTACTCTTTTTTGGTCATGTATTCACTGTCTTACCTAGATCTCGTGATTTTTTAGTCTTGTTTTTTTTCTAGACTCCTATCTCTGGTCCCTAGATTCCTTTCCTCCATTTACTCCTGGTGTTCATTTTTCGAGCCTCATTTTTACCTTTATTTTTTGCTATATCATTATTTTTAAATGTCCATATATTCACCTAGCCAGTAGACCTACGGATTTTTGACTGACTCTTCCTTATTTTTACTTCTGATCATACATTTTGCCTAATGATCCTTGCAACGCATCATCAAATAAGTGGTAAAGAGTAACTAACCCGGATCTGGCTGACTATCCCATTTTGTTGTAGAGCTGCCCTCAGCTCTACGGATGCGTCCCCTTTCCAGCAGCATGTTGCCTATTTCCCTCACTCTTGACTGAACTGTATCTGTCTCCAGTGCTGGGTCGCTCCCCAACACTGCCTCGAGATTGTCACTGTCGCAGATCTTGCTCACTGCCACTGTCAGGACTAACACATCTGCTTCAGACCCCCCTGTATCGCCACAATACCTATTACGCTTGGAGCAGTACAGAGCTGGTACTGTCTTAATGTGTGCAGCAAGAGCCACATGGTTTGCTAATGTGAAAGTGATTTTTTCCAAACTTAAGCATGATCGCCAATGTGAAAGTGATTTTTTCCAAACTCTTTCAGGAATAATTACTATCCTAAACCGCTCAAAGATCGTGCAAAATTTACTGTACAGCCCCCTGAAACTACGTTAAATCCTCGTAGTGGATCCGAAACCTGAATTCTTAGATCTATTCAAATCATGGGGGTATATTCTCAGATCTCATACATATTCCTACTCCCCTTGGTCTGATCTACAATACCTACTACTTATCGCATCAGATCTACAACACCCACCAGGCAAATTGACTTTCCAGGCCTTTAAACTCTTGAAATCTGCATTTTCATACAATTACACCCAAATCACTTACATTTTCAACTCCTTACCATAAATCACTTTAAATTTGTACAACATCATGCTCCCTACTTTTAGTTTTGTAAAACTGTCAGACCCTACTTTTAGTACTGCCCGGACCCTCCTGTTATACTGAAACTATCCAGTCAGCAGCTCCTAAGCAGTCCTGCAACCTATCCTACACTCCAACTCCACACACACACTACCATTTAAGTGCTCTCAGCTGAGAGAGAGAAAAATGGGCTGCCACAGCCCCCTTCCCACAACCCCACACAAAACCCTAGCTGCCACCCCCTAAACCCTAGCTGATGCAAGTTTTTATCCATCTACCAAATTTCATCAAACTGACAGACTTCATCCATCTGACAGTTTTCATCAAAACTGGCAGTATTCATCCAAAACAGAGTTACTGCAGGCCAAGACAATAATGTAACTGTTTATTGTCCCCCCAAGTAACGATAGTGATACTGCTCTCCTATAGTTTTAGTGCTCCTCTATTCTAATGCATTAAATCCCTTGTTAACAACACGCAAGTAGGTAGAGTAGTCTGGGTACATGGCAAGTATACCTACGGACGCGCGCGGGTCCCTACACACAGATATTAAGCGCGGGCGGGCATGGAACGGGCGCGATTGACCCTGATTGGGCGAGATCGTACAGGCGCAATCATTCTTGGTGACAAGGGCGATTGATCTTGTGACGGGCACGAGCAGACGCAAATACGCGCGCGCGCACGGGGATGGGGCCATATCATGGTAAATAGCAGTAAATTGTGAAGTGCAATTTCAATATGTAATTTTTCTCAACACTGTAGCTCGTCGAGTAAGAGTGTCCGGTTTTCTGGTAAAAACGCGTCCATCAAGTTCGTCACGTGACAAACTGATGACTTCAATCCCCCAACCGTCTACTATGACAACCCTGTTTGAGGACCTGGAAGACGAGGAGAGGAGGAAAATCCAAGAAGGCAAAATCCGATTTGGGTTCCAAGCCTTCTATGGTGACTCAGACGGTACCCAAGGTGGATAAGCGTCCAAGAGCGAAATATAGAGTAGAGGGAAGGACACTGCTAGAAGACATCAGCGAGGAGATTTGTAGGGAACTCTCGAATCACCGATCCGCAAAAGTTATTATCCCTACGATCCGGTTTGATGATGTTCCGGTTTGATGATGTTCCAGTGATTATACCACCTGATCTGCGAGTCGATGAATATAATACCTTAGTGGATATTAAGTCGTTGAAAGCAATCGTAACCTTTGGACAATTGCTCCACGGCAAGGTGAATTATCATAAGGTAATCTAGGATGCTTGGACGAAGAAGAGACGTTGAGGTACGAAACTTCCGTGTATAGCCACAAACTTCCTACAAGTGCAGAATCACAAAACATTGAAAATCATGGTGCTAATAGACGGGTGTATCATCCCAAAGGATCCGATTCTTTTCTATCTGAGTTTATTCATGCTTTTCTATTTTGGCTTTTTTATTTTTGCTTATTCATGCTTCTTTCTTACCTTGTTACCTTCTTCTTGATGACGTGAAATTTGCAAGATATTGAAAATTAAAAAAAAATTAAAAAAGAGAATAATAGTTATAGAACATATTTGATTTATTTTTATTATCTATTTTTATTCCCTTCATCTTTCTTCTACTTCTCCTGTCCCTTCATCTTTCTTCCTCTCCCTTCATCTTCTTCCTATCTCTCTCTCTCTCTCTCTCTCTCTCTCTCTCTCTCTCTCTCTCTCTCTCTCTCTCTCTCTCTCTCTCTCTCTCTCTCTCTCTCTCTCTCTCTCTCTCTCTCTCTCTCTCTCTCTCTCTCTCTCTCTCTCTCTCTCTCTCTC